>CM038678.1:303809689-304318999 GCA_021605205.1 Aegilops longissima
TATTGCGTGAAGGTTGAAAAAGTTTGAGATTATTTAAGTATGAAACAATTGCTTGGCTTGTCATCGGGGGTATAGAAGTTGGGAACATCTTTATGTGACGAAAATGAAACATAGCCTAACTATATGATTTTGTAGGGATGAACTTTCTTTGGCCATGTTATTTTGAGAAGACATAATTGCTTAGTTAGTATGCTTGAAGTATTATTATTTTTTATGTCAATATGAAATTTTGTCTTGAATCTTTCGGATCTGAATATTCATACCACAATTAAGAAGATTTACATTGAAATTATGCCAAAGTATCACTCCGCATCAAAAATTCTCTTTTTATCATTTACCTACTCAAGGACGAGCAGGAATTAAGCTTGGGGATGCCTGATACGTCTCCAACGTATCTATAATTTTTGATTGCTCCATGCTACTTTATCTATTGTTTTGGACTATAATGGGCTTTATTTTCCACTTTTATATTATTTTTGGGACTAACCTATTAACCGGAGGCCCAGCCCAGAATTGATGTTTTTTGCCTTTTTCAGTGTTTCGAAGAAACAGAATATCAAATGGAGTCCAAACAGAATGAAATCTTCGGAAACGTGATTTTCTCACCAAACGTGATCCAGGAGACTTGGACCATAAGCCAAGGCACAAGAGAGGCGGTCACGAGGGTGGGGGGCGCCCCCCCTAGGGCGCGCCCCTGCCTCGTGGGCCCCTGTTGCTCCACCGACGCATTCCTCCTCCTATATATACCTATGTACCCCAAACGATCGTAACAGGAGCCAAAACCTAATTCCACCGCCGCAACTTCCTGATCCACGAGATCCCATCTTGGGGCATGTTCGAGCTCCACGAGGGGGCATCCACCATGGAGGGCTTCTACATCAACACCATAGCCTCTCCGATGAAGTGTGAGTAGTTTACTTGGACCTTCGGTCCATAGCTAGTAGCTAGATGGCTTCTTCTCTCTTTTGGATCTCAATACAATGTTCTCCCCTCTCTCGTGGAGACCTATTCGATGTAATCTTCTTTTTGCGGTGTGTTTGTTGAGACCGATGAATTGTGGATTTATGATCCAGCTTATCTATGAATAATATTTGAATCTTCTCTGAATTCTTTTATGTATGATTGAGTTATCTTTACAAGTCTCTTCGAATTATCCGCTTGGTTTGGCCAACTAGATTGGTAGTTCTCGCAATGGGAGAAGTGCATGGCTTTGGGTTCAATCTTGCGGTGTCCTTACCCGGATGTAAAGGGTTGCAAGGCACGTATTGTATTGTTGCCATCGAGGATAACAAGATGGGGTATTTATCATATTGCATGAATTTATTCCTCTACATCTTGTCATCTTGCCTAAGGCGTTACTCTGTTTTTAACTTAATACTCTTGATGCATGTTGGATAGCGGTCGATGAGTGGAGTAATAGTAGTAGATGCAGAATCGTTTCGATCTACTTGTCTCGGACGTGATGCCTATATACATGATCATACCTAGATATACTCATAACTATGCTCAATTCTGTCAATTGCTCAACAGTAATTTGTTCACCCACCATAGAATACTTATGCTCATGAGAGAAGCCACTAGTGAAACCTATGGCCCCCGGGTCTATTCTCATCATATCAATCTCCATCACTTTAATACTTGCTTTGTTTTTACTTTGCCTTTACTTTTCACTTTGCATCTTTATACCAAAAATACCAAAAATATTATATCTATCAGATCTCACTCTCGTAAGTGACCGTGAAGGGATTGACAACCCCTAATCGAGTAGGTTGCGAGTAGCTATCGTTTTGTGCAGGTACGAGGGACTTGTGCGTGGCCTCCTACTGGATTGATACCTTGGTTCTCAAAAAATGAGGGAAATACTTACGCTACTGTGCTGCATCATCCTCTCCTCTTCGGGGAAAACCAATGCAAGCTCAAGACGTAGCAATCAGCGTAACGTCATCTTCCGCCACATCAAGCTTCCGCTCCAGATCGGCAATTTTTGTAGTCCGGGCGGACGCCAGGGAAGGGACAGCCTGCATTTCAATTCATCATATTATTTCCTAGACATATCTTTTTGATCCTCTGATTGCCTCCCTCGGGAAGCCAATCCGAGTCCCAGGGGCTACTACCTATACACAGGTGCAGTTTCTGAATAAAACACTATCGAAAATTTTACAGTACAAACCTCGAAGCCTCTTAGCAGGCTCGTGCATGCTTCATTCAACCCGCGTTTCACGGACAGAACCTTTTCAACCACAGTACCTATCAAGGTACGATGCTCCTCCGAGACGGACGCCTGTCGCAGCATGTTCATCAATATATCCGGTGCTTCTGGACCTCCGGAAGTTGCGGTAGGAGTACGGCCTCCCTTCGAAGGGACCCGTTTATTCGCCCCTAGAGTCGTCTTCGGTTGTAAGCCGGACAGTCCGGGGCCTTTATCATTGGCCCCCGGACTCTGGGCTACCTAAGTATTACCTTCGGGTTGTGTCTTCACCACCCCTCGCACCATTTGTTCATCAGGAGAGACCCTCTGCGACGACACCTTAAAGTCATCCGCCCTATTGGGCGAGGAGACCGGTGGAGGCATCTCGCTTTCCATCATCTTTGGGAGAAGGCCCCCCGAGGAGGAGGATTGTTGAAGACTGTGTGCTGAGCTGCAAAAAAACATATATTCTAGATGTTACCTCGGTCACAGGAAGGGAACGAGATATGTGTAAAACACCCTTGTTCACTTACGATTTGGCTAAAGGCTTGTCCTCACTGTGGGACTGCGCGATGACATCGTCCTCCAAGCCTGGGCTGCCCGAGAGGGGCCTCTTGCCTCACTTAGGAGCCTTTTCCTTCCAATCTTCGGAGGCAGCCCTTTTCTTACCCTGGGGGGAAGAAACTTTGATTTCTCCTTCACCTTTGTCTTCGGACGACAGAATTTTGATTCCCCCGGAAACAATGTCTGATATACCTTCGGGATGGAGGCTACTTCTGGCCCCCTCTCTCCGCCTTGTCCTCCTTCATAGGCATCTGGTATGGTGCCGGGGCCAGCATCCTTGTTAGTACGGGATCCGCCGAGTCTTCGGGGAGGGGGGCCGAACACCTGATTCGCTCCGCTTTCTTTATCCAGCCCTGGAAAAAGATAAGTTTTACTCAGCATTGCATTGCGGCGTGCATAACTACAAAGTGTTCGGGAGTTGAGCACTTACCGAGGTATCCGGATGTTGCAGTCGAGGCCGATGTCCTCGGTGGTATCCGACCACTGTTTTCGTTTCCCGAAAAACAACTTACACATCCCTTTGTGCGTAGTGCCGAAGAAGTGTTGGAGGGTTCGTGGTCCTTCCGGATTAAATTCCCACAAGCGGAGAGGCCTACGCTGGTATGGTAGGGTTCGGCGGACTAGCATTACTTAAATCACGTTGACAAGATCGATGTCCTTCTCAAGGAGGGTTCGGATGCGGCTCTATAAAGTCTACACTTCATCAACTGATCCCAGTCCCGTCCCTTATTAATCCATGATGCCAGTTGTAATGGAGGGCCAGAGCGGAACACATGTATAGTTGCCCACTCGGTACCGCGGGGTTCTGTGAAGTAAAACCACTCCCGATGCCATTGGTTGGGAAGTTTCGGTGAAAGAGCCTTTTCGCCAGAGAGTATTGGTAAGCTTTCTCACTACAGCACCACCACACTCCGCCTGTTTCCCGTCGGCCACCTTCGGCTTCACACTAAAGGTCTTGAGCCATAAGCCAAGTGTTGGGGAATTTGGAGGAAGGCCTCACACGTAATGATAAACACCGAGATGTGGAGGAAAGAATCTGGGGCTGGATCGTGAAAATCTAGTCCGTAATAAAATATGAGCCCCCAGACGAAGGGGTGAAGAGCAAACCCTAGCCCTCGGAGGAAGTGAGAGATGAAAATGACCCTCGCACCATATTTGGGAGTTGGAATCACCTGTCCTCGAGCAGGGAGCCTGTGGGGGATCTCCGCGGTCACGTATCTGGCCGCCCGAAGCTTCACAATGTCCTCTTCTGTAACAGAGGAAGCCTCCCATCGGCCCTGTGGGCTGGGTCCGGACATGATTAGGAAGCTTGAAAGCAATGAAGTCGAACCTTGGGTGCTAGAACTCAAGGTTGGAAAGGCTGAGGAGAGGCTTGGCGTAAAAAGAGACGGCCCTTGGCTCCTTTATAAAAGTAACGGGTATCGAATGCCTCCTCCTAAGCCTGAATACCTGCCTACTCCTAAGGAATCTTCCCAGTGGAATGGTTGGGTTACCCACACTCGTATTAATGAGGATCTCGCAATAAGGGGACACGATCTCTGCTTTGGCAAGACGTGCCAATAAAATCCACGCCTCGAAACATGGAGCGGCAGGACAGGAAACGGTTCGAAATAATGACCGGGCAAGCATGGTGTCACGTTACCAAAAGTTGTCATTAGATTGGACTCGTGAAATATTATACTCTCTACGGCAATGTGTGTGTGGAATTTGTGTTGCAGATCCGGACACGTTCGTTGCATGCGAAGACTATCTTGAAGAATTCGGAAAGGGGAACCCGCCTTGCAATGCTGAAGACAATCCACGCACTGGACACCTCGTCATTGAAACCTGGTTCAGGGGCTACTGAGGGAGTCCTGGATTAAGGGGTCCTCGGGCGTCCGGCCTGTTAGCCATGGGCCGAACAGATGGGCTGTGTAGATGCAAAGACCGAACACTCTACCCGTGTCCGGATGGGACTCTCCTTGGTGTGGAAGGCAAGCTAGGCGGCCAAATATGAAGATTCCTTTCTCTGTAACCGACTTTGTACAACCTTAGTCCCCTCCGGTCTATATAAACCAAGGGCTTAGTCCGGAAACATATATAGTCATATAGGCTAGACTTCTAGGGTTTTAGCCATTACGATCTCGTGGTAGATCAACTCTTGTAATACTCATATTCATCAAGATCAATCAAGCAGGAAGTAGGGTATTACCTCCATAGAGAGGGCTCAAACCTTGGTACACATTGTGTCCCCCGTCTCCTGTTTACTATCGACCTTAGGCGCACAGTTCGGGACCCCCTACCCGAGATCCGCCGGTTTTGCACCGACACTCGGTGATGTCCTTCTCCTAACGAAGGAGGACATCCACTTTCCTTGCCCTCCAGATCCGGACATGGTTGAGTGCTTTCTTGAGGCGGAAAAGATGAGGACTTGGGCGCTGGAGCTCAAGAATGGAAGGGCAGAGAAAGAGAGAAGGCATGGGTGAAAGAAGGGAATCCTTATCTCCTTATAAAGGCAATGAATTGAAGGAAATATGCCCTAGAGGCAATAATAATGTTATTATTTATTTCCTTATATCATGATAAATGTTTATTATTCATGCTAGAATTGTATTAACCGGAAACATAATACATGTGTGAATACATAAACCTACAGAGTGTCACTAGTATGCCTCTACTTGACTAGCTCGTTAATCAAAGATGGTTATGTTTCCTAACCATGAACAAGGAGTTGTTATTTGATTAACGGGATCACATCATTGGTTGAATGATCTGATTGACATGACCCATTCCATTAGCATAGCACCTGATCGTATAGTTTGTTGCTAGTGCTTTTCTTCATGACTTATACATGTTCCTATGACTATGAGATTATGCAACTCCGCTTTGCCCGAGGAACACTTTGGGTGCTACCAAACGTCACAACGAATCGGGTGATTATAAAGGTACATTACAGGTGTCTCCAAGGTACATGTTGGGTTGGCATATTTCGAGATTAGGATTTGTCACTCCGATTGTCGGAGAGGTATCTCTGGCCCTCTCGGTAATGCACATCACATAAGCCTTGCAAGCATTGCAACTAAATGTGTTAGTTGTGAGATGATGTATTACGGAACGAGAAAAGAGACTTGCCAAGAACGAGATTGAACTAGGTATTGGATACCGACGATCAATCTCGGGCAAGTAACATACCGATGACAAAGGGAACAACGATGTTGTTATGCGGTCTCGACCGATAAAGATCTTCGTAGAATATGTAGGAGCCAATATGGGCATCCAGGTCCCGCTATTGGTTATTGACCGAGAGGTGTCTCGGTCATGTCTACATAGTTCTCGAACCCGTAGGGTCCGCACGCTTAACGCTTCGATGATGCTTATTATGAGTTTATATGATATTGATGTACCAAGGTTGTTCGAGTCCCGGATGAGATCACGGACATGACGAGGAGTCTCGAAATGGTCGAGACATAAAGATTGATATATTGGAAGCCTATGTTTGACTCGGAATCACTCCGGTGAAATTGGGAATTTTACCGAGTACCGAGGGTTACTGAACCCCGGGGTCAATGGGCCATGATGGGCCTTAGTGGGAAAGAGAAAAGGGGCCATAGTGCTGGTCAGACCTTCCCCTTCCCTAGTCCTATTAGGACTAGGAGAAGGGGCGCCTCTCTCTCTCTCTTCCCACTTGGGAAAACCTAGTTGGACTAGGATTGGGGGAATCCTACTCCTAGTAGGAGTAGGAAACCCTGTGCGCCTCCTCTCTCTGGCCGGCCAGCCCTCCCTTCCCTCCTTTATATACAGGGCAGGGGGCACCCCATGACACACAAGTTGATCATTGAGATCGTTCCTTAGCCGTGTGCGGTGCCCCCTTCCACCAAACTACACCTCGAATATACCGTTGCGGAGCTTAGGCGAAGCCTGCGCCGTGGAACATCATCATCGCTCCACGCCGTCGTCGTCGATTGTGAAACTCTCCTCAACACTCGGCTGGATCGGAGTTCGAGGGACGCCATCGAGCTGAACGTGTGCAGAACTCGGAGGTGCCGTCGCTCGGTACTTGGATCGGTTGGATCGGGAAGAAGTACGACTACTTCCTCTACGCTATGTCAACGCTTCCGCTGCTGGTCTCACGAGGGCGTGAGACAACACTCTCATCTCGTTGCTATGCATCACCATGATCTTGCGTGATCGTAGGAAATTTTTGAAATTACTACGTTAACCAACAAAGGTATCGAGCCTGGTTTTATGCGTTGATGTCATGTGCACGAGTAGAACACAAGTGAGTTGTGGACGATACAAGTCATACGCCTACCAGATGTCATACTTTGGTTCAGCGGTATTGTGAGATGAAGCGCCCGGACCGACATTACGCGTGACGCTTACGCGAGACTGGTTTCACCGCCCGAGCACTCGTTGCTTAAAGGTGACCGGCGGTGTCTGCTCTCTCACTTTAGTTGAATCGTGTGGCTACGCCCGGTCCTTGAGAAGGTTAAACGGAGTCTATTTGACGAAGTATCGCTGTGGTTTTGATGCGAGGTAAGAACGGTTCTTGCTCAGCCCGTAGCAGCCACGTAAAACTTGCAACAACAAAGTAGAGGACGCCTAACTTGTTTTTGCAGGGCATGTTGTGATGTGATATGGTCAAGACGTGATGCTATATTTTATTGTATGAGATGATCATGTTTTGTAACCGAGTTATCGGCAATCGGCAGGAGCCATATGGTTGTCGCTTATTGTATGAAATGCAACGCCATGTAATTGCTTTACTTTATCACTAAGCAGTAGCGATAGTCGAGAAGCAATAGTTGGCGAGACGACAACGATGCTACGATGGAGATCAAGGTGTCGCGCCGGTGACGATGGTGATCATGACGGTGCTTGGCGATGGAGATCACAAGCACAAGATGATGATGACCATATCATATCACTTATATTGATTGCATGTGATGTTTATCCTTTATGCATCTTATCTTGCTTTGATTGACGGTAGCATTATAAGATGATCTCTCACTAAAATTATCAAGAAGTGTTCTCCCGAGTATGCACCGCTATGAAAGTTCTTCGTCTTTGAGACACCACGTGATGATCGGGTGTGATAGGCTCTACGCTCAAATACAACGGTGCAAAACAGTTGCGCACGCGAATACTCAGGTTAAACTTGACGAGCCTAGCATATAAGATATGGCCTCGAACACGGAGACCGAAAGGTCGAGCGTGAATCATATAGTAGATATGATCAACATAGTGATGTTCACCATTGAAACTACTCCATCTCACGTGATCGGACATGGTTTAGTTGATTTGGATCACGAATCACTTAGATGACTAGAGAGATGTCTATCTAAGTGGGAGTTCTTAAGTAATATGATTAATTGAACTTTAATTTATCATGAACTTAGTCCCGTAGTATTTTGCAAATTATGTTGTAGATCAATAGCTCGCGTTGTTGCTTCCCTATGTTTTCATATGTGTTCCTAGAGAAAATTGTATTGAAAGATGTTAGTAGCAATGATGCGGATTGGATCCGTGATCTGAGGTTTATCCTCATTGCTGCGCAGAAGAATTATGTCCTTAATGCACCGCTAGGTGACAGACCTATTGCAGGAGCAGATGCGGGCGTTATGAACGTTTGGCTAGCTCAATATGAGCAGATATGACGTTATGAACGTTTGGCCAGCTCAATATGATGACTACTTGATAGTTTAGTGCACCATGCTTAACGGCTTAGAATCGAGACTTCAAAGACGTTTTGAACGTCATGGACCATATGAGATGTTCCAGGAATTGAAGTTAATATTTCAAGCAAATACCGAGTTGAGAGATATGAAGTCTCCAACAAGTTCTATAGCTAAAAGATGGAGGAGAATCGCTCAACTAGTGAGCATGTGCTCAGATTGTCCGAGTACTTCAATCGCTTGAATCAAGTGGGAGTTAATCTTCCAGATAAGATAGTGATTGACAGAATTCTCTAGTCACCATCACTAAGTTAGTAGAACTTCGTGATGAACTATAGTATGCAAGGGATGACGAAAAGATTCTCGAGCTCTTCGCGATGCTAAAATCGCGAAGGTAGAAATCAAGAAAACATCAAGTGTTGATGGTTGACAAGACCACTAGTCTCAAGGAAAATGGCAAAGGGAAGAAGGGAACTTCAAAAGGAACGGCAAGCAAGTTGCTGCTCGAGTGAAGAAGCCCAAGTCTAGACCTAAGCCCGAGACCGAGTACTTTTGCTGCAATGGAACTGGTCACTTTGAAGCGAACTACCCCTGAATATTTGGTGGATAAGAAGGATGGCAAAGTGAACAAGGTTATATTTGATATACAGGTTATTGATGTGTGCCTTACTAGTGTTTATAGTGGCCCCGAGTATTTGATACTGCTCGTTGCTAAGATTAGTAACTCAAACAGGAGTTACGAATAAACAGAGACTAGTTGAAGGGAAGTGACGATGAGTGTTGGAAGTAGTTCCAAGATTGATGTGATCATCATCGCACACTCCCTATACTTTCGGGATTAGTGTGGAACCTAAATAAGTGTTATTTGGTGTTGAGCATAAATATGATTTGATCATGTTTATTGCAATACGGTTATTCATTTAAGTAAGAGAATAAATTGTTGTTCTGCTTACATGAATAAAACCTTATATGGTTACACACCCAATGAAAATGGTTCATTGGATCTCGATCATAGTGATACACATATTCATAATATTGAAACCAAAAGATGCAAAGTTAATAATGATAGTGCAACTTATTTGTGGCACTCGCCGCTTAGGTCATATTGGTGTAAAGCGCATGAAGAAAACTCCATGCTGATGGACTTTTGGAATCACTTGATTATGAATCATTTGATGCTTATGAACCGTGCCTTTTGGGCAAGATGACTAAAACTCCGTTCTCCTAACAATGGAACAAGCTACTTGACTTATTGGGAATAATACATACCGATGTATGCGATCCAATGAGTGTTGATGCTCGTGGCAAGTATCGTTATTTTCGACCTTCACAAGATGATTTGAGCAGATATGGGTATATCTACTTGATGAAACATAAGTCTGAAATAGTTGAAAGGTTCAAAGAATTTCAGAGTGAAGTGGAAAATCATCGTAACAAGAAAATAAAGTTTCGCGATCTGATCGTGGAGATGAATATTCGAGTTACGAGTTTGGTCTTCAATGAAAACAATGTGGAATAGTTTCACAGCTCACGCCACCGGAACACCACAACGTTATGGTGTGTCCGAACGTCAGAATCAGTACTTTATTATGATATGGTGCGATCTATGATGTATCTTACCGATTTACCACTATCGCTTTGGGGTTATGCATTAGAGACAGCTGCATTCACGCTTAATAGGGCAACCATCTAAATCCGCTGAGATGACACCGTATGAACTATGGTTTAGCAAGAAACCTAAGCTGTCGTTTCTTAAAGTTTGGAGTTGTGATGCTTATGTGAAAAGGTTTTCACCGATAAGCTCGAACCCAAATCGGAGAAGTGCGTCTTCATAGAATACCCAAAAGAAAATGTTGGGTACACCTTCTATCACAGATCCGAAGGCAAGTTTTTGTTAAGATGGATCCTTTCTAGAGAAGAAGTTTCTCTCGAAAGAAGTGAGTGGGAGGAAAGTAGAACTTGATGAGGTAATTGTACCTTCTCCTTATTGGAAAGTAGTTCATCACAGAATCAGTTCCAAAGATTCCTACACCAATTAGTGAGGAAGTTAATGATGATGATCATGAAACTTCAGATCAAGTTGTTATTAAAACCTCGTGGGTCTTCCAGAGTAAGATCTGCACTGAGTGGTACGGTAATCTTATTCTAGAAGTCATGTTACTAGACCATGATGAACCTACGAACTATGAGGAAGCGATGATGAGCCCAGATTCATAAATGGCTTGAGACCATAAAATCTGAGATAGGATCCATGTATGAGAACAAAGTATGGACTTTGATTGACTTGCTCGATGATCAGCAAGCCATGTTAAATAAATGGATCTTAAAGAGGAAGACGGACACGATAGTAGTGTTACTATCTACAAAGCTCGACTTGTCGCAAAAAGGTTTTCGACAAGTTCAAGGTGTTGACTACAATGAAGATTTTCTCAACTGTAGCGATTCTTAAAGTCTGTCCGAATCATGTTAGCAATTGCCACATTTTATGAAATCGGCAAATGGATATCAAAACTACATTCTTTAATGGATTTATTAAAGAAGAGTTGTATATGATGCAACCAGAAGTTTTTGTCAATCCTAAAGGAGCTAACAAAATGTGCAAGCTCCAATGATCCATCTATGGACTGGTGCAAGCATCTCGAGTTGGAATACACGCTTGATAAGTTGATCAAAGCATATAGTGTTATACAGACTTACGGTGAAGCCTGTATTTACAAGAAAGTGAGTGGGAGCACTACAGCCTTTCGATAAGTATATGTGAATGACATATTGTTGATCGGAAATAATGTAAAATTATTCTGCAAAGCATAAAGGAGTATTTGAAAGGAATTTTTCAAAGAAAGACCTCGTGAAGCTGCTTACATATTGAGCATCAAGATCTATAGAGATAGATCAAGACGCTTGATAAGTTTTTCAATGAATACATACCTTGACAAGATTTTGAAGTAGTTCAAAATGGAACAGTCAAAGAAAGAGTTCTTGCCTGTGTTACAAGGTGTGAGATTGAGTAAGACTCAAAACCCGACCACGGCAGAACATAGAAAGAGAATGAAAGTCATTCCTTATGCATCAGCCATAGGTTCTATAAAGTATGTCATGTCTTTGTGTACTGATCTATTGCATACCCTACCACTAAGATTGGCAAGGAGTGCAATAGAGATCTAGGAGTAGATCAATGGACAACGGTCAAAATTATCCTTAGTAGAATAAGGATATGTTTCTCGATTATGGAAGTGAAAAAGGTTCGTCGTAAAAGGTTACGCCGATGCAAGTTTTAACACTAATCTAGATGACTCGAGTCTCAATCTAGATACATATTGAAAGTGGGAGCAATTAGCTAGAGTAGCTCCGCAAGAGCATTGTAGACATAGAAATTTGCAAAATACTTACGGCTCAAATGTGATGTACCTGCTGACTAAAATTATCTCACAAGCAAAACATGATCAGCACCAAGACTCCATGGGTGTTAGAATCATTACTGTGTAATCTAGATTATTGACTCTAGTGCAAGTGGGAGATCAAGGAAATATGCCCTAGAGGCAATAATAATGTTATTATTTATTTCCTTATATCATGATAAATGTTTATTATTCATGCTAGAATTGTATTAACCGGAAACATAATACATGTGTGAATACATAAACCTACAGAGTGTCACTAGTATGCCTCTACTTGACTAGCTCGTTAATCAAAGATGGTTATGTTTCCTAACCATGAACAAGGAGTTGTTATTTGATTAACGGGATCACATCATTGGTTGAATGATCTGATTGACATGACCCATTCCATTAGCATAGCACCTGATCGTATAGTTTGTTGCTAGTGCTTTTCTTCATGACTTATACATGTTCCTATGACTATGAGATTATGCAACTCCCGTTTGCCCGAGGAACACTTTGGGTGCTACCAAACGTCACAACGAATCGGGTGATTATAAAGGTACATTACAGGTGTCTCCGAAGGTACATGTTGGGTTGGCATATTTCGAGATTAGGATTTGTCACTCCGATTGTCGGAGAGGTATCTCTGGGCCCTCTCGGTAATGCACATCACATAAGCCTTGCAAGCATTGCAACTAAATGTGTTAGTTGTGAGATGATGTATTACGAACGAGAAAAGAGACTTGCCAAGAACGAGATTGAACTAGGTATTGGATACCGACGATCGAATCTCGGGCAAGTAACATACCGATGACAAAGGGAACAACGATGTTGTTATGCGGTCTGACCGATAAAGATCTTCGAGAATATGTAGGAGCCAATATGGGCATCCAGGTCCCGCTATTGGTTATTGACCGAGAGGTGTCTCGGTCATGTCTACATAGTTCTCGAACCCGTAGGGTCCGCACGCTTAACGCTTCGATGACAGTTATTATGAGTTTATATGATATTGATGTACCAAGGTTGTTCGAGTCCCGGATGAGATCACGGACATGACGAGGAGTCTCAAATGGTCGAGACATAAAGATTGATATATTGGAAGCCTATGTTTGATTCGGAATCACTCCGGGTGAAATTGGGAATTTTACCGAGTACCGAGGGTTACCGGAACCCCCGGGGTCAATGGGCCATGATGGGCCTTAGTGGGAAAGAGAAAGGGGCCATAGTGCTGGTCAGCACTTCCCCCCTTCCCTAGTCCTATTAGGACTAGGAGAAGGGCCTCTCTCTCTCTCTTCCCACTTGGGAAAACCTAGTTGGACTAGGATTGGGGGAATCCTACTCCTAGTAGGAGTAGGAAACCCCTGTGCGCCTCCTCTCTCGCCGGCCAGCCCCTCCCTTCCCTCCTTTATATACAGGGCAGGGGCACCCCATGACACACAAGTTGATCATTGAGATCGTTCCTTAGCCGTGTGCGGTGCCCCTTCCACCAAACTACACCTCGAATATACCGCTATGAGCTTAGGCGAAGCCCTGCGCCGGTGGAACATCATCATCGCCACCACGCCGTCAGGTCGACGAAACTCTCCTCAACACTCGGCTGGATCGGAGTTCGAGGGACGCCATCGAGCTGAACGTGTGCAGAACTCGGAGGTGCCGTCGCTCGGTACTTGGATCGGTTGGATCGGGAAGAAGTACGACTACTTCCTCTACGTTGCATCAACGCTTCCGTTGCTGGTCTACGAGGGTACGTAGACAACACTCTCATCTCGTTGCTATGCATCACCATGATCTTGCGTGATCGTAGGAAATTTTTGAAATTACTACGTTAACCAACATGAATATCAAGCGCCTCCCCACTCGCCTTAAAACTCGCCTATTCCGAAGGGCTGTGCAAACAGCATGGTTAGATTAGCCACACTCATATTGATGAGAATCCCGCAATAAGGGGACACGATCTCTGCTTTGACAAGACGTGCCAGTAAAAACCACGTATTGAAACATGGGACGGCAGACGAAAACGGTTCTTAATAGTGACCGGGTAGACGTGATGTCACATTGCAAAAAGTTGTTAGCGAATTGGACTCGTGAAATATTATACTCTCTGCGGTTGTGTGTGTGATACTTGTGTTGCAGATCCGGACACGTTCGTTGTGATCGAAGAATATCTTGGAGTATTCGGAAAGGGGAACCCGCCTTGCAATGCCGAAGACAATCTGCGCGCCGGAAACCTCGTCATTGAAGCCTGGTTCAGGGGCTACTCAGGGAGTCCTAGACTAAGGGGTCCTCGAATGTCCGACCTATTGGACATGGGCCGGACTAGTGGGCTGTGAAGATACAAGACCGAAGACTCTCCCCCATGTCTGAATGGGACTCTCCTTGGCGTGGAAGGCAAGCTTGGCGTCCAAATATGAAGATTCCTTTCTCTGTAACCAACTTTGTACAACCCTAGTCCCCTCCGATGTCTGTATAAACCGGAGGGCTTAGTCCGAAGAATACTCATAATTATAGTCATACAGGCTAGACTTCTAGGGTTTTAGCCATTACGATCTCGTGGTAGATCAAGTCTTGTAATACTCATATTCATCAAGATCAATCAAGCAGGAAGTAGGGTATTACCTCCATAGAGAGGGCCCGAACCTAGGTAAACATTGTGTTCCCTGTCTCCTGTTACCATCGACCTTAGACGCACAGTTCGGGACCCGCTACCCGAGATCCGCCGGTTTTGACGCCGACAGTAGTGTATCTCGTTTCGCACACGGAGGTGACACGTATCCTCTTGGAACCACGAGCCTTCTTGAGAGAAGCTCCGGTTCGCAAGAAGCTTATACCAAAGCTTGTCCCAATTCGGCAAAAAATTTTACCACGGCATATTGGTGCCATGTCATGATACCATGCCAAGTTTCATGATTTTCATGCATTTTTTGGATTTACAAGAATGAAAGAACCAAGTTTCTCAATATTTTTGGCCGAGCCACGACGCCTAGATGTTTGAATTCCATTTGCATTTCTTACATGGGACCTATAAATTCACCCAAGGACACACATGTGATTCTTCAACCAACTTTGGTGCACTGGAGCATGTGCTTGTAGTTCAAATTTGAATTATGCACATTAAATGCCCAAAAATTCAATTAATGTATATAAAGGGCCAAACGAACCCGGAATAATTCCAAAATTTAGCACGAAACTCCTATTTGGTCTATGTTGCTTGTGTAAAGAAATTAAGGCGGGAGAGGGCAGTGTATGTTGTTTTGCACATGGAGGTGAAAAGTTCCCTCTTGGAACCACGAGCCTTCTTGAGAGAAGTTTCGGTTTGAAAGAAGCTTATACCAAAGCTTGTCCCAATTCAGCAAAAAATTTACCACGGCATGTTGGTGCCAGGTTTCATGATTTTCAGGTGTGTTTTGGATTTACGGGAATTAAAAACCAAGTTTCTCAATATTTCCGGCCGAGCCACTGTCGGATTTCGGGTTCCGCAGACCCTTGAGAGGTTTGAACTCTGGGGTGCGTGCGAAGAACTTGTCGGATGTGGGGTTCCGGCAGACCCTTGAGGTTCGAACACTGGGGTGCACGCGAAGCCTTTCCCTCCTACCAATCTACGCCCTAGCTCGCTAAGATCTCGCGGACGAACTCGATGAACTCGCAACACAAAAAAGACACGAGGTTTATACTGGTTCAGCCAACCGTTGTGGTGTAATACCCTACTCCAGTGTGGTGATGGTGGATTTCCTCTGGGGCTGATGATGAACAGTACAAAGGGAAGAACAGCCTCCTGAGGTTGAGGTGTTCTTGTGAGTAGGCTCTCGATCGGGTTGGATCAAGCTAAGATGAGATGCCTCTACTATGGTGGCTAGCTCTACTTATATAGGCCCTGGTCCTCTTCCCAAATATCGAGCGGGAAGGGAGCCAACAACGGCGGTCAAATTTGAAGGGGGACAGCTAGTACAAGCTATCCTGACAAAAGCGTTCTTCGCCTGCGAAAAGATCTGGTGGTGACGCTGCCTTGGGCTCCACGATGACCTCCGCCTTGCCGTCCTCCTGGTCTTGGTCTCGTTGCACCAATATAGCAAACTTTGCCTAATGCCTCAGTACTCTTCGCCTGCGCTGGCCTCCTTAGCACCAAAGAGGAAATAAGGACGCTGCACGCGCTGGTGCCCGCCTGGCGCCCGCCTGGTGTCGTTCGTCATGGCTCACGTCACGAGAGCCTCCTGAGGTTTGCCCCGCCTTGATATCTCCGCTCCTCGTGAGCCTGCCTTGCTAGGCTACTCCAGAGGAGGTCTTGCGTCGTCCGCCTCGCGAGGCTTGGACACTCGCGAGGGTTTTGGATGCCTTGTTGACGAAGGTGGGCGTGACGGCTCTGCCGGCTTAGCCACGCCAGGCCACCTGAGCGAGCAATCTGGGACCCCTTTCCAAGAACGCCGACAGTAGCCTCCGGGCCCAAGGTGCGCTCAGGCTTGGCTTCACGGCGAAGCCGAGGATCAAGTTTGGAGCACAGCGGGCCCCAAAAGCTTGCGTCCTCGATTGACGCGTGGCGGTCGATTGGCGTGGGCGCCTCTGCTTCCCCACGCTGCCTTTGAATCCGCCTCGCTATGCGGCCCCTGCGGCCTACACAGTTATTCCTCCGTCGCCTGCGCCTTGCTTCCCCAATTCCCCTGCTTCCTTGTGGGTCTGCTTCCCTTCTCCGATCGGACCTGCCCTCCTCCTGCTTCGTTGCCATGGCGCCAAAACAGGCGGGCAAGGGGAAGAAGTCAATGTCTTCGTCCGGCGCACCTCCAGCTGTCGAGCCGGCGCTAGGCCGATCTCAGGTGCTCAACGATGAGGCCATGGACAAGGTGCGTCCGATGCTCGCTTCCAGCTTCAGCGAGTGGGCAAAGATGGTGGCTTGGCCTGCGTCTCACACCCGCATGGCTCGGGCAGCCACCGAGGTCCCAATCTTCATAGATGCCCTCTGGGCTGGCCTGATTTCTCCCTTCTCTGCCTTCCTCAACGCGGTGCTAGAGCATTACCAGGTCCACATGCTGCATCTTGACCCCCAATCGGTGACTCTTCTTGTTGTCTTCGCCTTCATGTGCGAAGCCATGGTGGGCATCGCTCCTTCGATGGCCCTCCTCCGTCACTTCTTCTCATTTCATCTAGCCGACCCTCAGCAATGCTCGAGGTGCGTGAGCTTCCAGGCCATGGCTGCGACTGCGGGCGCGGGGATTGACTTCGAGCTCCCTTCATCCACGAGCGAGTTTCGTACGCGATGGGTCTTTGTCGATGCCGGCGTGCTCAGCCCCCTGCTTCATGCTCCGGCGGGGCCTCCTGTTCCAAACTCCGGTTGGCGCCATCAGAAGCTCACGAGCCACCACCTTGCTCCTGTCTGGGCCAGGCTGAGGATGTTGAAGGACCGAGGCGTGACTGCGCCTATGGTGGTGAAGGAGTTCGTCAGCGCCGAGTCGCTCCGCTTCAGCGCCATTCCCGCCCGATGTGGGCCTTGCTCAACAGTCAGGACCACATGAGGTTTCAGGAGGAAGGGCTTCCTCTTAAGACGCTGGAGACGGTGCTCATGGTTCCGACGGGTATCCCTCTGCCGGACGACATGCCCAGGAAGAGCTGCCTGCTGTATCGTTGTGGGAACAAGGATGAGTTTGTCGCGAGCATGCCCCCTTTGATGAGTGGGGCCTGCGCCCGATTGGCCTGGTGGGGCCCCGCGAGAACCCCGTCGACATGGTCCCCCTCCTCGCCACCGGTGCCGAGCTCGCCCCAGGTGAGAGTGCAGGAGGGCGAGCTCCGATGGAGGCCGGCGACCCTAACGCTGAAGATCACATGCCGGATGGCGATCCTGGGGCGTCGTCTTCTGGGGCCTGCGCCCCCCTCCTGAGGCGCTGATTATTGAGGAGGCGCAGCATGCAGCTCCAGAGACCAAGGCTCCAGGGGCCTCGGGAGGTTGTGGTGAGACGGTTCCCGGCTGTTTGCCACAACCAGGCACCTTCGAAGGTATCCTTCCAGGCTCTTCTCTGGCCCCTCTGCGCATCGGCCGTCACGTCCAGCGTTTCGGTCGTCTTTGTGAGGACTTCGGTGAGCTCCATAAGAGGAAAGGATCCCCTAGCGGTAGCAGCATCTTCGGGCTGCTGAAGCGACGAAAGTACATCGCCTTTGACGCGTAAGTACCTTGTTGTCACGGCTTCCTATGCGTTGCTTTCTTATCCTGACGTTGGTTCTCCAGGGCTCCTTCCGCTGAAGCTGTTGCATTTCCCGAGAAGCGGCCTCCTCCTTCATCAACTCTTCCGTCGGCCTCGAGCGCTCCGAGTCCGCTTGTCGCCCCTGGAGCAGGGTTGGTTGAAGGGGCACTCCTGCCTTCTTGGCATGCTGAACCTGCGGCCCTGTCGCTCCTTCCCCCGGTTTGGTGTGGAGCTTGGTACGCGTGCCCAAGACTCCTCTGCTCGTCATGGACGGCAATCTGTTGGCTTCGATCTTCGGCTCCTCTTCAAGAAGCGGGCCCCGGTCAGCTTGGGCTCCTCGCGAGGACTGGTTGACGTCAGGCTCGGCGTCAGCCCCCAGCCCCCTGCCTGGAGGGGGCGCACCACTTGGCGCCACGCCCGCAGCCCCCGAGGCGGAGGACGAGGTGGGCCGAGCGTTCGAGCTCGAGCGCGGGCGGAGTGTGGTTCATCACAAGCTCTTCCAGGAGGCGATGGGCGCGATGTGTCGACTTGGTGAAGAACTCACGAGTGTCGATTCGCGTCTTGAGGCTGAAGGTCTCCGGCTGGCGGAGGAGCGGCGCAAGCTGAAGGTGGCCATCAACCTCGGCGGCTATCAACACGACCTTGAGAACGCGAAGGCCGAGGCGTCTCTCAAGGTTTCCCATGAAGCCCGCTCACGAGCTTTGGACGAGGCTCGCGACACTGACCGCCGCCGCGAGGCTGCGAAGAAGCGCGTGTGGGAGCTCCAGGCCTGGAGCGCGTCTCTTGAGCAGCAGGTGGAGGCACGCAGGGCCGCTCTTGCGTCACTGAGGGGGACGCTCGCGGAGGAAGAGGAGGTCCGGAAGCATGAGGAGGCGCTGGCCCTGGAGGCCATGGAGCGCAGCCTCGAGCTCGAGCAATTGGAGACGAGGGAGCGTCAAGTTGCCCAAGCAGAAGATGCCGTCGGGGCTCGCGAGGCTAGAGTCGAGGAGGAGGTTGATCGCCGGGTGGCCGAGGTTCGCGCAGATCTGGAGGGCAGGTACGACCTAAAGCTGAAGCTCGCAGGCGCGGAGGATGAGGGCAGAGCCGCTGCCCTTAGGCCCAGGTTGGACGAGGCTGAGAGGCGTGCGGAAGCCACGGCCGCCGCCCTGGTTACGGTGCAGGTGGACTTGGCCTCCGCCCGCGCCGAGCTGCGTTCCCTCCGAAGGCGGGTTGATGACGCAGAGGCCGTTGCGAGGCAAAACACAGAGGAAGTGCTCCAGCGACGAACACTGGAGCGTGAGCATGCTCCTATGCTTCAGGATCTCCGGAACAGGGCCAATATCGCCCTGGGCCATATTTGCGACGTGGAGGCGCGGACCCCTCACTCGAATGATTATGCCAGCCACCTGACCTTCTTCATCGAGGTTGTGACGCGCCTGGAGGCTCAATTTGCCAGAGCTTGCCAGCTTGTGGAGGAAAGGGGGCGTGGCCTGCTCGAGCGTTCTTTCTCCCGTGTCTTCAGCCACCTCCTGAATGCCGATCCCAACTTTGATTTCGACGCCGCCATCGCCCCCGTACCCACAGCTGTCAGGGGCGACCTAGCGCGTTGGGTTGAGGACAATGTGGACGCGTTGGTCAGGGCCTTCACTTCGAAGGATGATGTGGTGGTGGTCGATGCAGACGAAGGCGACGTGGTTGACGACGGCGTCGGGGGCGTCGCCGGCTGTGGCGACGTTGCCGATGAAGACGATGATGACGCGAGCGATGTGTCCGAGGGTGACGTAGCGAGCGACATTTTTGGCTGATCCCGTGTTCTCCTGTCGTTTCATCCTGCACACGAAGCTCAGGCAGGGCCCTTGGAAAACGTGTAAGAGCATTTTGGGAGGGGGAGCCCCTCATGTAAGCAAATTGCAGTTTTTACTTTCCCATGCGATGTGAGTTTGTGTCCTCGTGAACTTGTGAATCCGGATGCGAGTTCTCTACCTTTGTTTACCTTAGTCAGCGCCGGCTTTGAGCTGGGCTGGGACGTGTCGAGTTCCTGAGAACCCTGTGGAGCTCGTCGTCCCGTCAGAAGGGCCCCCACTAGAGCTGAGCACCAGTTGTAGTGCTTGCGTGCACTTGGCGTGCGCGCTTCGCGCTGTCTCGCTTGCGAGGAGCTCGTGAGGGGAAGGCGATGGACATGAGTCCCAGTTAAAACGAGATCCAAAAGGCAAGAAATTGCTCGAACAAGAAAAGGCTCCCCCCGCGTGCATCAATAAAAACTCAGCTTCAACTCAAATCCAGATCCAAAAAGCAAACCTAGAGAGAGAGAGAGATCCAAAGAAAAGGCCGCGTCCGGCACCTAGTCTAGTCTTCTGGTCTTCAAGTCTTCTCACCAGTGCGGAGCTAAGTGGTGCCACTAGGCGTGGGAGGGAACCCCAGGGCCTGAGGCCGGCACCCCTGAGACTCCGGGGAGTGTACAGCCCCAACTCATTATTACGTGAGAGTGTCACGGGCGGCGAGCTTCACAGGCACTGGGCCTTCTTCACAGGTACTGGCCTTGCTTCATATCACCAGACGAGGGCCCTGCCTTGCGCCACCCTTGACCTCCTTTGGGCCGACTGGTCACCGGGACGACACAAAGGAGGGAAAGGGGACGCCAGCGGTGCCCCCGGCGACCACAAGTCCTCTGCCGGGGGAAGGGTTGTCGAGGCCTCCATGGCAGAGGGCCTACCTCCGGGTGTCGCCAGGCGTCACACGCAGTGGGGAGGGGCCTTGCTCCTGGCTTCCTCCCGGTGGCCCCAGGGTGTCTCCCTTGTCGGAACGGATGTTGCCGTGCCAGGGTTGTCGATCGACGCTGCAACCTGAGTCATCTGCAGCCAATGGTTAGCATAAGCCTATTCCTGAGAGATTAGCAGTACCCTATAGTTGCCGTTGCTGGCGTGACCGTCATGGTTCTCCGTTGGTTCTTGGAAGGCTTCGACTCCTAGCGCCCCCTCTCCCCAATCTTCTCCAATGAACGAGCCAGGGTCGTCCTCTGGTGCGTACCCTCGGTCCATCATGCGGGGCACGTAGGCTTCCGGGGCCGTCACCCCGAACACCTCGCCATGGTGCCCCATGCTCCATGTTGCTCAGCCCATGGTGGCGTCCTGGGGATGACAGCACGGCATCCGGCTGGGACTGTGGAGGGCGACGCTTGTGCCCGTGCCCGTCGCGGGCGCCTTGGGGGAGTTGGAGCCCCCTACGCCGCTGGCCGTGTTGATGTTGATGAAGCCCCCGAGCATAGTTGATGGCGCGCGAATGTGGTGTGGTTTGCCGCCGGCCCTGCAGTGGCCTGGGGAGGAAGTCGATAGCAAAAGGGTGGTGCTCCCGACACCGCTGCATCCAGCAGCTCAGCAATACGCTCCAGGAGTGTGTCCCGGTCGCTTTCCATCAGCCTGCACCGCAGCAGCTCCCTTTGCACGGTGAGCGATGCTCGCATGTTTGCTTGCTCCCGCCGTGAGTGCGGTGCCGTTGCTGCGGCATGGCTCGCTGCTCTTGCGGCGGCCTGTACCTGCCGTGGGGTGAGGGTGGACGACGCCTGGCCGCGCTGCCCGCGCCCGGTGGAGTTTGGCGGTGCCCGTGCCACCTAGAGTGCGGGGTCGAGACCTTCATGGGCAGGCGGCGCTGAACGGGCTGGCCAGGCTGCCCAGCGGTCGGAGCCGGCCCTTGAATCGCCGGACATCGTGGCTGGGGAGCGTTGACGAGCTGGCCGGTGGAGGAGGAGCTCCGGCACCCCCCTACCTGGCGCACCAAATGTCGGATGTGGGGTTCCAGCAGACCCTTGAGGTTCGAACAATGGGGTGCTCGCGAAGCCTTTCCCTCCTCCCGATCTACGCCCTAGCTCGCTAAGATCTCGCGGACGAACTCGAGGAACTCGCAACACAGAAAAGACACGAGGTTTATACTTGTTCGGGCCACCGTTGTGGTGTAATACCCTACTCCGGTATGGTGGTGGTGGATTGCCTCTGGGGCTGATGATGAACAGTACAAAGGGAAGAACAGTCTCCTGAGGTTGAGGTGTTCTTGTGAGTAGGCTCTCAATCGGGTTGGATCAAGCTAAGATGAGATGCCTCTACTATGGTGGCTAGCTCTACTTATATAGGCCCTGGTCCTCTTCCCAAATATCGACTGGGAAGGGAGCCAACAACGGCGGGAAAATTTGAAGGGGGACAACTAGTACAAGCTATCCTGACAAAAGCGGTCTTCGCCTGCGAAAAGCTCTGGTGGTGACGCTGCCTTGGGCTCCACGATGACCTCCGCCTTGCCGTCCTCCTGGTCTTGGTCTCGTTGCACCAATATAGCAACCTTTGCCTGATGCCTCGGTACTCTTCGCCTGCGCTAGCCTCCTTAGCACCAAAGAAGAAATAAGGACACTGCGTGCGCTGGCGCCCGCCTGGTGTCGTTCGTCATGGCTCATGTCACGAGAGCCTCGGTGAGGTTTGCCCCGCCTTGATATCTCCTCTCCTCGTGAGCCTGCCTGGCTAGGCTACTCCAGAGGAGGTCTTGCGTCGTCCGCCTCGCGAGGCTTGGACCCTCGCGAGGGTCTTGGATGCCTTGTTGACGAAGATGGGCCGTACGGCCTGCTAGCTTATCCATGCTGTGGGCCACAGGCAGGCAAGTCTGGGGACCCCCGTTCCCAGAACACCGACAGAACTTGTCCTCCCCGGTCTGCATGCTCACTAATCTCACGGGCTATCTCGAAGAACTGAATGGAAAAGGGACACAGTAGTTTACCCAGGTTTGGGCCACCTTGTGGTGTAAAACCCTACTCCTGCTTTGTGCTAGATTGGCCTCGAGGGGCTGAGGATGAACTAGTATAATGGGAGAACAACCTTAGGAGGAGAGGTGCTCTTGTGCTTGATGAGTTGGTGGGTGTGAGGATGGATCTGAATGATCCGTCCCCTACTACGGTGGTGGCTAGGTCCTATTTATAGTGGCCTTGGTCCTCTTCCCAAATGTAGGCGGGAAGGGATCCCACAACGGCCAAATCCGAAGGGGGACAGCTAGTACATGCTATCCTGACAAATGTAGTCTTCACCTGCAAAAGCCTTTGGTCGTGATGCCGTGGTGGGCTCGGCGATGACCTTCGTCCTGCCGTCCTGGCAGTCTTGGTCTTGTTGCACCGGAATGGAAACCTTTGGTTGATTCCTCGGGACAATGGGCCCGCACTTGCCTCCTTAGCACCAAAGAGGAAACTAGTACACTGCACCCGCTGGCGCCCGCCTAGCCTTGGTCGTCATGGCTCATGTCATCTGGACCTCACGAGGTGAGCCTTGCATAGAGATCTCCGCTCCTCGGGAGCCAGCCTGAGGAGGCCGCCCCTCATGGAGGTGTTGATGTCATCCTCCTCGCGAGGCTTGGCCCCTCATGAGGGTCTTGAGTTATTGATGTTGAAGCTGGGCCGTACCAGGCCGTCGATGGAGCCACGCCATGGGCCACAGGCAGCCAAGTCTGGGTTCCCCCCTTTCCAGAACACCGACGGCCACAACGCCCAGATGTTGGAATTTCATTCCCATTTCTTGCATGGGACCTAGAAATTCACCCAAGGACACACATGTTATTTTTCAACCAACTTTGGTGCACTGGAGCATGTGCTTGTAGTTCAAATTTGAAACATGCACATTAAATGCCCAAAAATTAAATTAATGTATAAAAAGGCCAAACGAACCAGGAACAATTCCAAATTTTAACACGACACTCATATAGGTCTATGTTCCCTCTGTAAAAAAATCTAGGGGGGAGGCAGCGTATATCATTTCGCACACAAAGGTGACACGTCCCCCTCAGGAACCACGAGTCTTCTCAAGAGAAGCTCTGGTTTGCAAGAAGCTTATACCAAAACTTGTCCAAATGTGGTCAATTTTTTTACCACAGCATGTTGGTGCCATGAAATGACACCATGCCAAGTTTCATGATTTTTAGGTGAGTTTTGAATTTACAGAAATTTAAAAGCCAAGTTTCTCAATGTTCCCGGCCGAGCCATGACGCCGAGATGTTTGAATTTCATTCCATTCTTGCATGGGACCTACCCAAAGACACACATTTGAGTTTTCAACAAACTTTGGTGCACTGGAGCATCTGCTTGTAGTTCAAATTTGAATTATGCACATTAAATGCGTAGAAACTCAATTAATGCATAAAAATGCCAAACGAACCAGGAATAATTCCAAATTTAAACACGACACTCATGTAGTTGCATGTTCACTGTAGATAAATGTTCTAGCAATTCAAACACCATCCTTTCCCTCCATAACACCATTTTGTCTTTCAAAACATAATGAAAAAATCAAGTATACCACAAACAGTTTACTAGCAAGAATCGTGTGGGATGCGATATAAAATATCTTGGCGCACCATCTTGTCTGGCTGATGCATGAAGCTTCATCGTCTACAGCCCACCGCCCGCGCTTGAACCACACTTGCGTGCCATTTTCTCGCGGCACCGAGCGAAATTTTTCTGCCACCGCGGAAATATCTAACTCCCCGCCCCTCCCTCCCACCAAAAGCCACATTTCCACTGTTCCTCCTTGCTTTCCAAGGTCAAACCTTCACTGCTGCTTACTGGTAGCTCAGCCTCCTCACCGGCGACCTTCTTCTTGGAGCGCCGCCTCCTCATGGGTGACCCTTCTTCTTGCAGCGCCGCCTCCTCGCCGGTGACCCTTCTCCTTGCACCACCACCTCCTTGCCGCCGACTGATGTCTACTACGCAACCTTCTTCTTGTAGACGTTGTTGGGCCTCCAAGTGCGGAGGTTTGTAGGACAGTAGCAAATTTCCCTCAAGTGGATGACCTAAGGTTTATCAATACGTGGGAGGCATAGGATGAAGATGGTCTCTCTCAAGCAACCCTGCAACCAAATAACAAAGAGTCTCTTGTGTCCCCAACACACCCAATACAATGGTAAATTGTATAGGTGCACTAGTTCATGAAGAGATGGTGATACAATTGCAATATGAATGATAGATATAGGTTTTGTAATCTGAAAATATAAAACAGCAAGGTAACTAATGGTAAAAGTGAGCGTAAACGGTATTGCAATGCTAGGAAACAAGGCCTAGGGTTCATACTTTCACTAGTGCAAGGTCTCTCAGCAATAATAACATATTTGGATCACATAACTATCCCTCAACATCCAACAAAGAGTCACTCCAATGTCACTAATAGCGGAGAACAAACGAAGAGATTATGGTAGGGTACGAAAACCACCTCAAAGTTATTCTTTCCAATCAATTTGTTGGGCTATTCCTATAAGTGTCACAAACAGCCCTAGAGTTCGTACTAGAATAACACCTTAAGACACAAATCAACCAAAACCCTAATGTCACCTAGATACTCCAATGTCACCTCAAGTATCCATGGGTATGATTATACGATATGCATCACACAATCTCAGATTCATCTATTCAACCAACACATAGAACCTCAAAGAGTGCCCCAAAGTTTCTACCGAAGAATCAAGACGAAACGTGTGCCAACCCCTATGCATAGGTTCATGGGCGGAACCTGCAAGTTGATCACCAAAACATACATCAAGTGAATCACGTGATATCACATTGTCACCACGGATACGCACGGCAAGACATACATCAAGTGTTCTCAAATCATTAAAGACTCAATCCGATAAGATTACTTCAAAGGGAAAACTCAATCCATTACAAGAGAGTAGAGGGGGAGAAACAACATAAGATCCAACTATAATAGCAAAGCTCGCGATACATCAAGATCGTGCCAAATCAAGAACGCGAGAGAGAGAGAGAGAGAGAGAGATCAAACACATAGCTACTGGTACATACCCTCAGCCCCGAGGGTGAACTACTCCCTCCTCGTCATGAAGAGCGTCGGGATGATGAAGATGGCCACCGGTGAGGGTTCCCCCCCTCTGGCAGGGTGCGGAACAGGGTCCCGATTGACTTTTGGTGGCTACAGAGGCTTGCGGCGGCGGAACTCCTGATCTATTCTGTTCCCCAAAGTTTTTAGGGTATATGGATATATAGGCGGAAGAAGTACGTCGGTGGACCTCCGGGCTGTCCACGAGGTAGGGGCGCGCCCCCCACCCTCGTGGGCAGCCCGGGACTCCCCTAATGCAACTCCGGTACTCCGTGGGCTTCTTCTGGTCCAAAAATAAGTTCCGTGGAGTTTCAGGTCAATTGGACTCCGTTTGATTTTCCTTTTTTGCGGAACACTGAAACAAGGGGAAAAATAGGAACTGGCACTAGGCTCTGGGTCAATAGGTTAGTCCCAAAAGTAATATAAAAGTGTTTAATAAAGCCCATAAACATCCAAAATAGATAATATAATAGCATGGAACAATCAAAAATTATAGATACGTTGGAGACGTATCATCATTCGCAAGCTTAATTCCTGCTCGTCCTCGAGTAGGTAAATGATAAAAACAGAATTTTTGATGTGGAATGCTATCTAACATATTTATCAATATAATTTTATTTATTGTGGCATGAATATTCAGATCCATAAGATTCAAGACAAAAGTTTAATATTGACATGAAAACAATAATACTTCAAGCATACTAACAAAGCAATCATGTCTTCTCAAAATAACATGGCCAAAGAACGTTATCCCTACAAAATCATATAGTCTGGCTATGCTCTATCTTCACGACACAAAGTATTTAAATCATGCACAACCCCGATGACAGGCCAAGAAATTGTTTCATACTTTTGATGTTCTCAAACCTTTTCAATCTTTATGCAATATATGAGCGTGAGCCATGGACACAACACTATAGGTGGAATAGAATGGTGGTTGTGGAGAAGACAAAAAAGGAGATGATAATCTCACATCAACTAGGCGTATCAACATGCTATGGAGATGCCCATCAATAGATATCAATGTGAGTGAGTAGGGATTGCCATGCAACGGATGCACTAGAGCTATAAGTATATGAAAGCTCAACAAAAGAAACTAAGTGGGTGTGCATCCAACTCGCTTGCTCACGAAGACCTAGGACATTTTGAGGAAGCCCATCATTGGAATATACAAGCCAAGTTCTATAATGAAAATTCCCACTTGTATATGAAAGTGACAACATAGGAAACTCTCTATCATGAAGATCATGGTGCTACTTTGAAGCACAAGTGTGGTAAAAGGATAGTAGCATTGTCCTTTCTCTCTTTTTCTCTCATTTTTTTGTTTTTTTTTGTTTGGGCCTTTTCTCTTTTTTATGGCCTCTTTTTATTTTTATTTATTTTTCGTCCGGAGTCTCATCCCGACTTGTGTGGGAATCATATTCTCCATCATCCTTTCCTCACTGGGAGAATGCTCTAATAATGATGATCATCACACTTTTATTTACTTACAACTCGATACTTAGAACAAAATATGACTCTGTATGAATGCCTCCGGCGGCGTACCGGGATGTGCAATGACTCATGAGTGACATGTATGAAAGAATTATGAACGGTGGCTTTGCCACAAATACGATGTCAACTACATGATCATGCAAAGCAATATGACAATGATGAAGCGTGTCATAATAAACTGAACGGTGGAAAGTTGCATGGCAATATATCTCGGAATGGCTATGGAAATGCCATGATAGGTAGGTATGGTGGCTGTTTTGAGGAAGATATATGGTGGGTGTATGATACCGGCGAAAAGTGCGCGGTATTAGAGAGGCTAGCAATAGTGGAAGGGTGAGAGTGCGTATAATCCATGGACTCAACATTAGTCATAAAGAACTCATATACTTATTGCAAAAAATATATTAGTTATTGAAACAAAGTACTACGCGCATGCTCCTAGGGGGATAGATTGGTAGGAAAAGACCATCGCTCGTCCCCGACCGCCACTCATAAGGAAGACAATCAATAAATAAATTATGCTCCGACTTCATCACATAACGGTTCACCATACGTGCATGCTACGGGAATCACAAACTTTAACACAAGTATATCTCAAATTCAAAACTACTCAACTAGCATGACTCTAATATCACCATCTTCACATCTCAAAACAATCATAAGGAATCAAACTTCTCATAGTATTGAATGCACTTTATATGAAAGTTTTTATTATACCCATCTTGGATGCCCATCGTATTCGGACTAGTTTCATAACCCAAGCAAATTACCATGCTGTTTAGGACTCTCAAAATAATATAAGTGAAGCATGAGAGTTCATCTATTTCTTCAAAATAAAACTACCACCATGCTCTCAAAGATATAAGTGAAGCACTAGAGCAAATAACAAACTACTCTGAAAGATATAAGTGAAGATCAATGAGTAGTCGAATAATTATGCAATTATGTGAAGACTCTCCCATTTAAGAATTTCAGATCTTGGTATTTTATTCAAACAGCAAGCAAAGCTAAAGAAAATAAAATGACGCTCCAAGCAAAACACATATCATGTGGTGAATAAAAATATAGCTCCAAGTAAAGTTACCGATGAACGAAGATTTAAAGAGGGGATGCCTTCCGGGGCATCCCCAAGCTTAGGCTCTTGGTTATCCTTGAATATTACCTTGGGGTGCCTTGGGCATCCCCAAGCTTAGGCTCTTTCCACTCCTTATTCCATAGTCCATCGAATCTTTACCCAAAACTTGAAAACTTCACAACACAAAACTTAACAGAAAACTCGTGAGCTCCGTTAGCGAAAGAAAACAAAAAACCACTTCAAGGTACTGTAATGAACTCATTCTTTATTTATATTGGTGTTAAAGCTACTGTATTCCAACTTCTCTATGGTTTATAAACTATTTTACTAGCCATAGAGTCATCAAAATAAGCAAACAACACACGAAAAAATAGAATCTGTCAAAAACAGAACAGTCTGTAGTAATATGTAACTAACGCAAACTTCTGGGACTCCAAAAAATCTAAACTAAATTTGTGGACCTGAGTAATTTGTCTAGTAATCGTATGCAAAAAGAATCAACTAAATATCACTCTCAAGTAAAAAGTTGAAGCTAATCTCGTGAGCGTTAAAGTTTCTGTTTTTTTTACAGCATGATCATAAAGACTTCACCCAAGTCTTCCCAAAGGTTCTACTTGGCACAAACACTAACTAAAACACAAAACCACATCTAAACATAAGCTATATGGATTATTTATTCCTAAACAGAACCAAAAAGCAAAAAACTAAAATAAAATTGGGTTGCCTCCTAACAAGCGCTATCGTTTAACGCCCCAAGCTAGGCATGATGATTTCAATGATGCTCACATAAAAGATAAGAATTGAAACATAAAGAGAGCATCATGAAGAATATGACTAGCACATTTAAGTCTAACCCACTTCCTATGCATAGGGATTTTGTGAGCAAACAATTTATGGGAACAATAATCAACTAGCATAGGAAGGCAAAACAAGCATAACTTCAAAACTTTAAGCACATAGAGAGGAAACTTGATATTATTGCAATTCCTACAAGCATATATTCCTCCCTCATAATAATTTTCAGCAGCATCATGAATGAATTCAACAATATAACCAGCACCTAAAGCATTCTTTTCATATTGTACTTGCATAGAAATTTTACTACTCTCCACATAAGAAAATTTATTCTCATCAATAGTAGTGGGAGCAAACTCAACAAAATAACTATCATGTGATTGAAAATTAAGATCAAGATGACAGTTTCATGGTTATCATTATTCTTTAAAGGATACGTGTCATCACAATAATCATCATATATAGGCATGCTTTCATCATAGAATATTTTCTCATCAAAACTTGGGGGACAAAAATATCATCTTCATCAAACATAGCTTCCCCAAGCTTGTGGCTTTGCATATCATTAGCATCATGGATGTTCAAAGAATTCATACTAACAAAATTGCAATCATGCTCATCATTCAAAGATTTAGTGCCAAACATTCTAATGCATTCTTTCTCTAGCAATTGAGCACAATTATCGGAATCCTTATTTTCACGGAAGACATTAAAAAGATGAAGCATATGAGGCAGTCTCAATTCCTTTTTTTGCAATTTTCTTTTATAAACTGAACTAGTGATAAAACAAGAAACTAAAAGATTCGATTGCAAGATCTAAAGATATACCTTCAAGCACTCACCTCCTCGGCAACGGCGCCAGAAAAGAGCTTGATGTCTACTACGCATCCTTCTTCTTGTAGACGTTGTTGGGCCTCCAAGTGCAGAGGTTTGTAGGACAGTAGCAAATATCCCTCAAGTGGATGACCTAAGGTTTATCAATCCGTGAGAGGCGTAGGATGAAGATGGTCTCTCTCAAGCAACCCTGCAACCAAATAACAAAGAGTCTCTTGTGTCCCCAACACACCCAATACAATGGTAAATTGTATAGGTGCACTAGTTCGGCGAAGAGATGGTGATACAAGTGCAATATGGATGATAGATATAGGTTTTTGTAATCTGAAAATATAAAAACAGCAAGGTAACTAATAGTAAAAGTGAGCGTAAACGGTATTGCAATACTAGGAAACAAGGCCTAGGGTTCATACTTTGACTAGTGCAAGTTCTCTCAACAATAATAACATAATTGGATCACATATCTATCCCTCAACATGCAACAAAGAGTCACTCCAAAGTCACTAATAGCGGAGAACAAACGAAGAGATTATTGTAGGGTACGAAACCACCTCAAAGTTTTTCTTTCCAATCAATCCGTTGGGCTATTCCTATAAGTGTCACAAAGAGCCCTAGAGTTCGTACTAGAATAACACCTTAATACACAAATCAACCAAAACCCTAATGTCACCTAGATACTCCAATGTCACCTCAAGTATCCGTGGGTATGATTATACGATATGCATCACACAATCTCAGATTCATCTATTCAACCAATACATAGAACCTCAAAGAGTGCCCCAAAGTTTCTGCCGGAGAATCAAGACGAAACGTGTGCCAACCCCTATGCATAGGTTCATGGGCAGAACCCGCAAGTTGATCACCAAAACATACATCAAGTGAATCACGTGACATCCTATTGTCTCCACAGATACGCACGGCAACATACATCAAGTGTTCTCAAATCATTAAAGACTCAATCCGATAAGATTACTTCAAAGGGAAAACTCAATCCATTACAAGAGAGTAGAGGGGGAGAAGCAACATAAGATCCAACTATAATAGCAAAGCTCGTGATACATCAAGATCGTGCCAAATCAAGGACACGAGAGAGAGAGAGAGAGAGAGAGAGAGAGATCAAACACATAGCTACTGGTACATACCCTCAGCCCCGAGGGTGAACTACTCCCTCCTCGTCAAGAAGAGTGTCGGGATGATGAAGATGGCCACCGGTGAGGGTTCCCCCCCTCCGGCAGGGTGCCGGAACAGGGTCCTGATTGACTTTTGGTGGCTACAGAGGCTTGCGGCGGCGGAACTCCCGATCTATTCTGTTCCCTGATGTTTTTAGGGTATATGGATATATATAGGCGGAAGAAGTACGTCAGTGGACCTCCGCGCTGTCCACAAGGTAGGGGCGCGCCTAGGGGTTGGCGCGCCCCCCCTCGTGGGCAGCCCGACTCCTCGTGCAACTCCGCACTCGTGGGCTTCTTCTGGTCCAAAAATAAGTTCCGTGGAGTTTCAGTCAATTGACTCGCTTGATTTTCCTTTTTTGCGAAACACTGAAACTAGGGGAAAACAGGAACTGGCACTGGGCTCTGGGTCAATAGGTTAGTCCCAAAAGTAATATAGAAGTGTTCAATAAAGCCCATAAACATCCAAAACAGATAATATAATAGCATGGAACAATCAAAAATTATAGATACGTTGGAGACGTATCACCGACCCTTCTTCTTGTTGCGCGGCCTCCTTGTCGCCGACCCTTCTTCTTGTTGCGCGGCCTTGTCGATATGGTCAGGTAATCCACACCCCACCCACACCATCCTCCTCCTTCCCCATCCCACATGCCCCGACCGACGGCGCGACACCTTTCGCCAAAATCACTGGCCCCGTCCTCCAATTAAGAGCCGCCCACAGCAATTTTGCACACAGTATAACGTGGAGCTTAGTAGCATCTGGCAGCAGAGAAGCAAATCGCGACCGCACGCGCGCACGAGGTCGCTATGGCTGCCTTGCATTCCAACCGCCATATCTTGGAGGAGCACCTCGTCTTCGAGGCCACCGTCGATACCGCCATGCTATTTTCTACTTTAAAATACAGTTCGTGATGTTGCCTCGAGGCCGCCGCTAGTGCCTTCTAGTGATTTGTCCTCTGTAATGTTAATATGCAACCTGATGTTCAGTTAACAATTTGGTCCTCTGAAATGTAATGTTCAGTTAATAGTTTGGTCCAACAATTGCTACATTTCGTAGTATTGTTCTCAAGCATTCTTTGTTTTGTTAACTGTCTTATCTTCTAGTGCATGTTTCTATTCTGCAATGTCGTGCTCAGTTAACTATTTTGGTTTATTTGGTTAGTTGTCCATTTAACTGTTTGGTTCAATTCTGCAATTTTATTTTCATTTGCTGTGGGTACAATTTTGTACTGTTATGCATGTGAGAAATAAATCGAATTTGGTTGTACTCAATACATATTCTACTGATAGTATGGCAACTCTCAGTTAACCTGGTCAAGATCTTCCTTATATGTGTTGTGGGGAAACAATGGGAGACACTGCACTTTACCATCAAGGTTTGCTCATGCATGGTCCTTTCACTAATAGCACATTATTGTGCAGTTCAGGAATCACTCTAATATTTAGGTTTCTTACAATTTGGTCTTGCACATGTAGGTCCTGCTATCAGAGGCTTAGACCCACTGTTCGACCCATTTTGCATAGGGGAAATAAGATGTCCATGAATATCAGTCAAGTCAAGAAACTCAGAAAGATTGTTAGGATGAAGAAACTTGCGAAGAATAATAGCAAGATCTATGTTTGCACAATGAAGAAGACATCAATTAACTATAGGATGGTACTAACTCTTTTACCTTGTTTTTACCCCTTGTGCCATTTCAAAATTTGTAACAGTGATTTATGCATATATTTGTTTTCAGTACTTTTCAAAGTAGTTCACTGATGATTACCTCTCAAACCACCTACATGGTCAAGAGGCGAGGAAGGTATTCATTCAACACCCACGATACAATATTGAAGTCTTCCTGAAGAGGACGAAGGTTGGGCGGGCAATTATCCATAGCCATTCGACATCACTGAAGGCTCAATATTTGCCTTCTGTTTTAGCAGCTTCCCAGATGAGATTCATCTTTCTATTTATCGTGTATGATGCTACTTTCCAAAGGTTTTCGATGTTGCATGTGAAACTTGGTGTTGTTGTGTAATGGCGTAACTAAGTGTTGAACCTATCTGATGTAATTCGATTATGAAATCCTAGTTGCCGTTATACGGGTATGAAATATCTGGTGTGTTTTACAAGAAATGTCAATTTGATTACTACATGGATTATCAATAATAGGCTAATTACCCTGCTTATTGGGGTTTTATATTGCAGAGGATTACTTAGACAACACCGTGCGTGATGAACTCAAACAACCCACATGGTTTCTAGAAAGTAGGCGTGTTGGATCAACTAACAAACATGCACAGCTTCCGGCAGAGAACTGTTTGTGTTAGGCCACCTTGCACAAAAGTTTCCACACAAAAGCCTGTGTATGATATACATACGAACGGAAATGTTTTGCTGGGATTCACCGTGTGGGATGTACATGCGAATGGAAACGATTGGGTTTCGATGCCTCGCCCGATCACACATAAGCTCATTTTGCCCCCGCCTGTGTGGCTCGAGGGCCTATCCCCAAAGGTTTATGGGTCGTGTCAGAAGGACCCCCCCCCATTGCACACACTCACTAGGCGATGGTTTAAAACTCCATTGCGGAAAGGGGGTAAAACCATTTGTACAACACATCTCTGCACCAGTGCGGTGAGCACAAACCACCAGTGCGTGCCTGGGCCCTTGCCCGCATGCAGGTGGGTTATGGTCACCTCGAGGCCCATCTTCACATGAAACCGATGCCAAAAAATCCTATAAATACATAAACCCCCAGAAATAAACCTAGATCATAAGTTCCGCCACTGCAAGCCTCTGTAGCCATGAAAAACAAATCAAGACCCCGTTCTGGCACCCTACCAGAGGGGGAAATCATCACCAGTGGCCATCTTCATCATCCCGGCGGCCACCATGATGAGGAGGGAGTAGTCCACCCTCGAGGCTAAGGGTTTGTACCAGTAGCTATGTGTTTAATCTCTCTCTCTCTCTCTCTCTCTCTCTCTCTCTCTCTCTCTCTCTTTCGAGTTCTTGAGTTAGCACGATCTTGATGTATCGCGAGCTTTGTTAATATAGTTGGATCATATGGTGTTTCTCCCTCTTTATCCTGTTGTGATGAATTTTTTTTCCTTTGAGATTTCGCTTTATCAGATTGAATACTTTTATGGATTTGAGAACACTTGATGTATGTCTTGCTATGAATACCCATGGTGACAATGGGGTATCATATTGATTCACTTGATATGTGTTTTGGCACTCAACTCAAGGGTTCCCGAGTTGACATTGGAGTAATGTATGCATAGGGGTTGATGCATGTTCTCGTATTTGTTTCTCCGGTAGAAATCTTGGGGCACTCTTTGAGGTTCTTTGTGTTGGATTGAGTATTATGAATCTGAAATTGTTTGATGCATATCGTATAATCAACTCACGGATACTCGCGTTGACATTGGAGTGTCTAGGTGACATTAGGGTTGGTTTATGTGTATCATATGGTGTTATTTTAGCACGAACTCTTGGTTAGATCGGTCGAAAATAATAGCTTGGTGTTATTTTAGTATGAACTCTAGGATAGATTGATCGAAAAGAATAGCTTTGAGGTGGTTTTGTACCCTACAAACAATTTCTTCTTATGTTCTCCGGTTGATAGGAACTTTGGAGTGATTCTTCATCGCACATTGAGGGATGGTTATATGATACAATTATATTAGCATTGTTGAGAGATTGCACTAGCAAAAGTACGAACCCTAGGCCTCATTTTCAAGCATTGCAATACCGTTTGTGCTCCGTTTTATCAATTTTTACCTTGTTGTTTTTATTGTTCCTATTACAAAAATCAATATCTACTATCATTACTACGCTTGTATCACCATCTCTTCGCTGAACTAGTGCACCTATACAAATTACCATTGTATTTAGTGTGTTCGGGACACAAGAGACTCTTTGTTATTTGGTTGCAGGGATGTTTGAGAGAGACCGTCTTCATCCTACGCCTCCCACGGATTGATAAACCTTAGGTCATCCACTTGAGGGAAATTTGCTACTGTGCTACAAAACTCTGCGCTTGGAGGCCCAACACGAGTCTACAAGAACAAGTTGTGTTGTAGACATCAAGCTCTTTTCTGACGCCATTGCCGGGTAGGTGAGTGCTTGAAGGTATATCTTTAGATCTTGCAATTGAATATTTTAGTTCTTGTTTATCACTAGTTTGGTTTATAATAGAAAACTACAAAAAATGGAATTGAGGTGGTCTCATATTATTCGTCTTTATCATGTGTTTCTTGTAAATGATGGATTGGAAAATTGTGCTCAATTGATAGAACAAGAATTGAATAAAATGTTTGGCATAGAATCTTTGAATGGTGAGCATGATTGCAATGTTGTTAGTATGAATTCTTTGAATAACGATGATGTTAATGATATGCAAAGCCATAAGCTTGGGGATGCTATGTTTGATTAAGATAATATTTTTTCCCCAAGTTTAGATGAGAATTATTATGATGATAGCATGCCTCCTATTTATAATGATTATATTGATGAAAGTGGGTTTGGAAGAGTGTCAACTCTAGGTAATGATCCCACTATTTTGGAGGGTGTTGAATCTTATTTAGTAATGATTCCACTATTCCAGAAGAGGTTTCAATTGATTATTATGAGAACAAAGTTGCTATATATGATGATTATGGTGATGACATGTATGCTATATTGAATAATGATAACAATGAAACTTGTCATCATGATTTTAATTTTTAGTCACATGATAGTTATTTTGTTGAGTTTTCTCCTACTACTATTCAAGAGAATAAATTTGCTTATGTGGAGAGTAGTAAAATTTCTATGCTTATGGATCATGAAAATAATGCTCTATGTGATAATTATATTGTTGAATTTATTCATGATGCTACTGAAAATTATCATGAGAGAGGAACATATGCTTGTAGGTATTGCAATAATATCAAGTTTCCTCTCTTTATGTTGAAAGTTTTGAAGTTATGCTTATTTTGCCTTCCTATGCTAGTTGATTCTTGCTCCCATAAGTTTTTTGCTCACAAAATCCCTATGCATAGGAAGTGGGTTAGGCTTAAATGTGCTTGCCATTATGTTCATGATGCTCTCTTTGTGGTTTAATTCTTTACTTTTATGCGAGCATCATTGAAACATCAGCTAAAAAGGCATTAAAGAAAAATGCTTCTTGGGAGATAACCCAACACTATTACCTACTGTTTTTGTGTGTTCACATGATTATGCTAATGTGGTAATCATGTTTTATAGGTTACGTTTCAATAAAGTGCCAAGTAAAGCCTTTGGGATAGTGTGGATGATAGCTGAATTGATTCTGTGCAAAAACAGAAACTTTTGCGCCTTCAGAATCACTCGACATCTAAAAAATCTGAATTATTTACAACTGATTGTTATGTAAATTCCGTATGTTTTCCTATTTTTTAAGAATTTTTGGAGTAGCATAAGTATGGTCATTGTTCAGATCATTACAGGCTGTTGTATTTTTGACAGATTCTGTTTTCAATGCATAGTTTGCTTGTTTTCTAGTTTCTATGACTTATATTGCTCAATATAAATTGTGGAAATGATATGTTACATTAGGCATTGTGGGAATTATGAATCTTGTCTTTGACAGTACGAAAGTGAATGATTTGCTTTATCATACTAACCTATCTCACGAAGTTTCGTTAAGTTTTGTGTGATTGAAGTTTTCAAGTTTTGGGTGAGATATCAATATGAGAAGAATAAGGAGTGGCAAGACCCTAATCTTGGGGATGCCCAAGGCACTCCAAGGTAATATTCAAGGAAGATCCAAGCAACTATGCTTGGGGATGCCCCGGAAGGCATCCCCTCTTTCGTCTTCAACATTATCGGTAACCTCACTTAGAGCTATATTTTCATTGGTCACATGATATTTGCTTGCTGCTATTTATAATAATGTTTTGAATCTTTAATTTCAATAAAAATGTCTAGTATAGCCTTTATCATGCTTATTTTGCAAGTCTACATGTTGCTGTTTAAAAACAGAAAGTTTTCTATCATTATCTGAATTCTTCTGGAAAGTCAGAACATGATAAAATCTTGAGATTTTTACACAATAAGCTAAAACAAATTTTTCTACAGTGTGGTATTTTTTCAGAATTTTTGGAGTAAGAGAAGTATGAATCTTCTTGCATTCTTTATAGACTGTCATGTTTTGACAGATTGCTGTTATGTTTTAATTGTTTGCATATATTTGCTTGTTTAATTATTCTATTTGAGGATAGGTGTATTAAATATGAAGATAGATTTAGTATGCAATGTTAAATTATAATTTTGGTGATTTGCTACAGTAGAGAATGATAAGGTTTTCGCAATGATTTATACTAACTCATCTCACGAGTTCTTGTTGAGTTTTATGTGGATGAAATTTTTGTGATTTAGGGAAACCGTGATATAAAATTAAGGAGACACCAAAGATCAAGCTTGGGGATTCCCAAGGCAACCCAAGTATTTATTTCAAGAAGTCTCAAGCATCTAAGCTTGGGGATGCCCCGTTAGGCATCCCACCTTTTCTTCATGAACAATTATCGGTTAGTATCGGTTGAACCTAAGTTTTTGCTTCTTCACATGATGTGTGCTATTCTTGGAATGTCATTTAATTTTGTTTTGCTTGCTGTTTTAATAAAATAATTAGATCTGAAAAAAATTTAAATGAGAGAGAGAGTCCTCACATAGCTACCTATGTACTTAACTACTCATTTGATCTTCACATATATCTTTTTGGAGTAGTTTGTCGAACACTCTCGTGCTTCACTTTTATTATTTTGAGAGTTTATAATAGTGATGAAAATTTGCAAAAGCTATGAAATTGGTCCTAATATGATGAATATCCAAGAAGGGTATAATAAAAACTTCCATATAGATCATTGGATATGATAAGTTTGATACCTTGCAATAGTTTTGCGATATGGAGATAATAATATGTGAGTCATGTTGGTGAGTAATTATGCTTTAGTAGGAATATTGGTGTTAAGGTTTGTGATTCCCTATGCAAGAACGAAAGTCAATAGTTATGCAATGAAGTTATATCCTACTTGTGGTGCATTATTCGGTGTTAGTTATGTTTAATGCTCGTTTATGATCGTTTTCGTTTCTTGTTGGTCGCTTCTCAATCTATTTGCTAGTCTTCATTTGTACTAAGCCAGAATACTGCTTGTGCATCCAAACTCCTTAAACCAAGTAGGGCCAAATGAGTCCACCATACCTACCTATATGCGGTATTTTTGTGCCGTTCCAAGTAAATTTATATGTGCCAACTCTATTTTTCAAAATAAATTTCCTTTTTTGTGTGCCAGTACCGCTGATGAAGCGGCAGGGGGTGGCCAATATTTTCCATGCTAGATGCATTACTCTCAAGATGGGTGTTTCTTCACTTGTCATTGCACAAGAGTGTGGCAAAGGTAATAGGGATGCCCATTCCGGAAATGCAAAAAATTATTTATGTTGTTCAATAATAAATTCCTTGGAAAGTGTTGTATGGAAGGCACCCATAGATACGGCTAGAAATGGATTGTGAAAGAATGGTGGAAAAAGGAATAAACTTTATTTTCTGTTTGGGAACTGCCTATGATGTATCAAGCATGGAAAGTGTTGGGACTTCTCAGTCATTTTCGTGGACGGGAAAAGTATGCCTCTCAAAATATTTTATCTCCCAATTTAAGCTTTGAGCTCTGGCACCTCTACAAAACTCTGCTTCCCTCTACGAAGGGCCTATCTATTTACTTTATGCAATTTTTATTTTCATTTGAGTCTCCATCTTCTCTTATAAAGCACCAACTAGGGAGCACTATGATCATACATATGCATTGGATGTAGCTAATATTCGAGTGTGTCTCATGAATGGATCAATGATTCAGCATGATGGGCTAGGGCTAACTTTCTTTAGTGTTGATATTTTGAAAGACATGGTTTCTTGTTGATATGCTTGAGTATTGATGTCCTCATGTCAAATTATAGACTATTACTTTGAATCATTCAAGTTCAAATGTTCATGCCACAAAAGAAAAGAGTATATGATGAATATGACAGGTAGCATTTCACATCAAAAATTCCTTTTTCAATTGCTACTTTATCATGATGAGTTTTATGAGAAAGAGTTGTTGTTATGGTGCTAGGTAAAGTGATTGAAATTATCATTGATCAAACTTATGCACTATGCTAGCATTCACACTTCACAAATTATTTCTTTTATCTTTCACCTACTCGAGGACGAGTAGGAATTAAGCTTGGGGATGATGATACGTCTCCAACGTATCTATAATTTATAAAGTATTCATGCCATGTTTACAACAATTTTATATGGTTTTGGTATGATTTGCATGGAACTAACCCGGACTGACGATGTTTTCAGCAGAACTCTCGTGGTGTTGTTTTTCGTGCAGAAATGAATGTTCTCCAAATGCAGCAAAACTTTTTGACGATTTTTTTGGAACAAAAGAGGCACTAGAAGCTTCATGGGAGGACCAGAAGGTGAAGGAGGTGAGCACAACTCACCTGGGCGCGCCTGGGCCCTTGCCCATGTGCAGGTGGGTTATGGTCACCTCGAGGCCCATCTTCGCGTGAAACCGACACCCAAAAATCCTATAAATATAGAAACCCCAAGAAATAACCCTAGATCAAGAGTCCTGCCGCCACAAGCCTCTGTAGCCATTAAAAACTAATCTCGACCCCGTTTCGGCACCCTGCCGGAGGGGGAAATCATCATCAGTGGCCATCTTCATCCCGGCGGCCACCATGATGAGGAGGGAGTAGTCCACCCTCGGGACTGAGGGTTTGTACCAGTAGCTATGTGTTTAATATCCCTCTCTCGTGTTCTTGAGTTCACAAGACCTTGATGTATCGCGAGCTTTGTTAATATAGTTGGATCATATGGTGTTTCTCCCTCTCTATCTTGTTGTGATGAATTTTGTTTTCCCTTTGAGATTTTGTTTTATCGGATTGAATAATTTTATGGATTTTAGAACACTTGATGTATGTCTGGGTATGAATACCCATGGTGACAATGGGGTATCATACTGATTCACTTGATATGTGTTTTGGCACTCAACTCGTGGATTCCCAAGGTGACATTGGGGTAATCTATGCATAGGGGTTGATGCATGTTCTCATCTTTGTTTCACCAGTAGAAATCTTGGGGCACTCTTTGAGGTTATTTGTGTTGGATTGAGTATTATGAATCTGAAATTGTTTGATGCATATAGTATAATCAACTCACGGATACTCATGGTGACATTGGAGTATCTAGGTGACATTAGAGTTGGTTGATGTGTATCATATGGTGTTATTTTAGTATGAACTCCTTGTTAGATTGATCGAAAAGAATAGCTTGTTCTTATTTTAGTATGAACTCTAGGATAGATTGATCTGAAAGAATAGCTTTGAGGTGGTTTCGTACCCTACAAACAATTTCTTCTTATGTTCTCCGCTAGATAGGAACTTTGGAGTGATTCTACATCGCACGTTGAGGGATAGTTATATGATCCAATTATATTAGCAAATCTTGAGAGATTGCACTAGCAAAAGTAAGAACCCTGGGCCTCATTTTCAAGCATTGCATTACCATATGTGCTCCGTTTTATCAATTGCTACCTTGCTTTTTTTTATTGTTCCTATTACAAAAATCAATATCTACTATCATTACTACGCTTGTATCACCATCTCTTCACCGAACTAGTGAACTAGTGCACCTATACAAATTACCATTGTATTTGGTGCGTTGGGGACACAAGAGACTTTTTGTTATTCAGTTGGAGGGTTGTTTGAGAGAGACCATCTTCATCCTATGCCTTACATGGATTGATAAACCTTAGGTCATCCACTTGAGGGAAATTTGCTACTGTTCTACAAAACTCTACGCTTGGAGTCCCAACATGAGTCTACAAGAACAAGTTGTGTAGTAGACATCACGTGGTGGGGGTCGAAGTATGCCGTCCATAGTGTGTGGCTGTCGGAGCGTACCTGGGCTACTTCTGCGCCTGCTCTGGCAACAACAATTGGATACGCGCTATCTCGGTGGGCCGATTAGCACCAGTGGGCGGCGGTGGTACCGGACGCCGCCGACGCTGAGCCTCCAGGAGCCGGGCACCCGCATGTCCAGCGGCGCCGGGTAGTGCACCTCGTAGAGGAGGCGGGCTTCCGCCTCGTGCTGGTGGCGGTGGCCGAATCCATTGGCCGCTGCACGATCGTCGGGGTAGCGCTCAGCCATGGTCGTCGGAGAGAGGGTCATCGGCGAGGAGAGAGGGCAGAGGGCCAGGGCATCTTTGGTGAGAGGCGAAGAGGGGCTGTGGCGAGGAAGTGTGTGCGGCCACCGGCGAGGGAGGGATGGCTTTTATAGCTCGTTGGCAGTCATGTGTATGCGTGGCGGGACGGGGCGGGATGCGCATCGGCGTGCCTTCACTGCGCCGCCCATGAGTAATCAATGGAAGGCTGACCGGCGGGAGCCTTCGGATTGATTCCTACGGGAAACCGAGGCGATGAGGACGACGAACATGCCTAGTCGCTGACTCGACAGGCCCACATTATTTCGTGCCGATATCGTTTCCCCTCACGCCACGGGCGCCCCCAGCGCGCCGGGTTCGTCCAGGGTTCGCCGGCGCCAAATTCGGCCCTAGCCGGCGAAAAATGGGCTTCTGGGGGCATGATTGGGCTGGGTTTTTCATGCCGGCGATGAAAAAGGGTCTTGGGGGGGCTGTTGGGGGGCGAGTGGGGATGCTCTAAGAATTTGAAGTGCAAAAGATGGGGGTCGTATGACATACCTTCACGGTTGCGAATTTGCATGCTTCTCTCCCTTACTCTTGCATTCCGCATGGATCGACATTGATCAACTCCTTTGAAAACAAAATGCAAACAAACTCCAAAGGGCAAGATAAAGAACAAGAACAAGAGCAAAGCAAAGCTTATTCTATTTTTGGTTTTTTGGGGGTTTTGAAAACTAGCTTGCAAATGAAAAATCGCAATGGCAAAAAGAAAAAGAAAAAGCAAAGGTAAATAAAAGAAAAGTGTTGGAACAAACCAACACGAGTGTTTTGAAGCTCCTTGATCTTAAGTAAAACCTCATTACAACTTATTCAAATACTACCACATCTTGATCTATAAGTGTTGATAACCTCCCCCAAGCTTAGGCTTTTGCAAGCCCAAACCGGTAAGATCATTGTGGCGAATGATCAGTAGCCCACTCTTGCCTCTAGTTAGAGAAGTTCATTCTCATGTAGGCGGACGTGCTCCGAAAGGATGCGGCGAGGTTTCTCATATCATCAATGGGCCCCTCGATGCTGCCAAGGTCTGCGTAGGTGGTGTAGTGTTGTTGCGGCTATTCTTGGGGCTGCTCCTCTTGTTCGTCGGTGGCGAATTCTTCTTCAACTACTTGTTCTGGTTTTGGGCCTTCTTGGTCAAAAGATGCATCTCCTTCTTGTGCAACATAATGCAATTGCCCATGCTCATGGCGAAATGGTTAGTCATAGGAGTAGGCAACAAGTGTGCCACTCCTGGAACTCTAATGCAATGACGGCCATTACGAACCACTACCATCCCTACGCTAGTAAGAACACGAATATTAACAAGGGTGTTACCGACAATAGGGCGAAGGTGAGGGTAGTTGAGACCAAGGGCATTGGCCAACACAGTGATCACTCCTCCACACATGATATCTCCTTGTGTGTGATTGTCGGCGTCCTGGGAACGAGGGTGCCTAGACTTTCCTGCCTGCGGCCCGCGAGCGTGGCTCCATCAACGGCCCGGTACGGCCCAGCTTCAGCAGCAACAACTCAAGACCCTCGCGAGGGGCCAAGCCTCGCGAGGCAAACAACACCAAGACCTCCCTGGGGCGGCCTCACTAGGCTGGCTCCCGAGGAGCGGAGATATCTATTCAAGGGGCACCTCGCGAGGTTCACATGATGTGAGCCATGAAGACCAAGGCCAGGCGGGCGCCAGCGGGCGCAGTGTACCAGTTTCCTCTTTGGTGCTAAGGAGGCAAGCACAGGCGCGGGGTCCCGAGGCATCAGGCAAAGGTTTCGATATCAGTGCAACAAGACCAAGACCAGCAGAACGGTAGGACGGAGGTCATTGCGGAGCCCACAACAGCGTCACCACTAGAGCCTTTTGCAGGCGAAGACTACTTTTGTTAGGATGGCGTGTACTAGTTGTCCCCCTTCAAACTTGCCCGTTGTGGGATCCCTTCCCACCTAACATTTGGGAAGAGGACCAAGGCCACTATAAATAGGACCTAGCCACCACCGTAGAAAGGGACGGATGATTCAGATCATCCTTACACCCACCAGCTCATCGAGCCCAAGAACACCTCACCTCCTGAGGCTGTTCGTCCACTGTATTAGTTCATCCTCAGCCCCTCGAGTCAATCCACCACACACTGGAGTAGGGTATTACACCGCAAGGTGGCCCGAACCAGTATAAACCCATGTGTCTCTTGTTCTTTGGGTTCATCGAGCTAGGCCGTGGAATCGTTGAGCGAGCGAGCTGGGGAAAGAGTGTTCTTCGTGCGCACCCCAGAGTTTGAACCTCTCAAGGGTCTGCGGAACCCACAATCCAACATTTGACGCGCCAGGTAGGGGCGCCGAAGCCTCTCTTCCATCGATTGACGCACCACCGCTCCACCACTTCCATGGCTGATGGCCGTCGAGCCTGTGTTGAGCGCCGAGAAGCTCTCAACGCTCGCATCGCTCAGACGGTCCCCATCAGCGCCCCCCCCCCCCGTCGCTCTCCATCACCCGCTGCCAACGTCGCCACCGGCCCGGCGGAACGAGTAGCAAGCCTCTACGCTGCAACCCTTCGTGCGGAGGGACAGATGCACCGCCATCCCGTCGCTGACTCCGGCCGGCTCGCCGTCTCACGCTCATCGCAGGCCCACGGACGCGTAGGCTGCGCTGCTCATGGCGAGCTAGCTCCGGCGCTACCACCCCGTCAACGACCTCTATGAGGACTGGCTGGACCGCATCGCTGAGCTCGTCAGCGCCGCTGGCGGCTCTCCTCCCCCGACTCTCTCGCTGCCTCGCCCGCCTCCCGCTGTGGGCGGCGTAACCCATGGAGCGCCTCCACCACCTCCCCGTCAAGATGTCGTCCTCGGGCCAAGGTGCGCGGCCTCGCGGCGTGACCCACCATGCAGGGTGCCCGCACGCGAAGAAGCAAGCTGCCAGGAAATCCCGCGGCCGCAAGAAGATGCTCCAGCACTCCCACACCAACACGTCAGGACCGCGCACTGCTTGCGGTGGCGGCACACGGATACTAAGACCAGGCTCCACCTCCACGATGGGCTCCGGTGACTAGAGCGGGTTGTCGTGCCTTCACCCCCGAGCTGCACAGCGTTCTCTGGCCTGGCAAGTTCAAGCCCGACCTGCCTCCGTGCTACGATGGCACCCCCGACCCTACTGAGTTCCTGCAGCTCTACGAGCTGAGCATCGAGGCGGCCAACGACGACGAGAAGGTCATGGCGAACTGGTTTCCCATGGCTCTCAAAGATGGCGCGCGCTCGTGGCTCCTGAACTTGTCCGCAGATCGATCTCCTCCTGGGGCGAGATGCGCAAGCGTTTTGTCCCCAACTTCCAGGGCACTCGCGACAGCCCGCCCTGCCGCTGGTGACCTGCGGCGCATCAAGCAACAACCAGGGGAAACCCTGCAAAAGTACATCCAGCGCTTAAACAGTGTTCGCCTCAAGATTCCCAAGGTGACGGAGGAGGCCATCATCTCAGCATTTTCTGATGGCGCCCGTGATGTCAAGATGAAGGAAGAGCTCGCCATACACGAGGACATGTGCACTGTTCTGGAGATGTTCAACATGGCGACCAAGTGTGCGAGAGCTGAGGAGGGATGCCTCTCCCTCCTCGAGCTTCCAGCTGCAGACCCAAAAGACAAGAAGGCCAAGACCAAGGACGTGAAGCGCAAGGGAGCGGTCTTGCTCGCAGCTGAACCAGAGATGAAGCAAGACTGCGACCACCTAGAATCGTTAAAGGGCAGCCGCCCGTTCTACGCCTTCCACAATGTACACAGCCACAACACCAATGACTATCAGGAGCTCAGGGCCATCTACGATGGGCGCTTCGATCGACGCTCCAGGCGCAACGACCGAGGCTACGACCGTGGAGTAGGCCGAAGTGGAGGACGCTGGGATGACCGCGGCCCCCGTCAGGAGTGGCGCGACTTGCCTCGTGAGGATCGCTTGCAGGGCAGCCTCGCGAGGCTGCCTGGAGGGACCAGCCTCGTGAGGACCATCATCTGGGCAAGGCCGGGCTCCCTCCTCTGCCACCACCACCAAGGAGGAACGACGACCATCACCAGGACGAGGGGCTGGGGGCTTCCAGGAGCCTCGCCCCATAGCCTGCATCTTGGGTGGCGCTCAGGCCCCAGCCTCTCATCGCATCTTCAAGCAGTTCGCCTGTGAGGTGAATGCCACCCTCCCCAGGCTCGAGGCCACGCATCCGCTCAGGTGGTCCAAGTGCACCATCACCATCAAATCGTCTGACCAGCTCAAGTGCGCGGCAACCGCCGGCGCCCTCTCGATGCTCTGCTCACCTGTCATCAGCAATGTCCTCGTCACCAAGACCCTCATCGATGGCGGTGCGGGGCTTAATGTCCTTTCCATCGAGACGTCCGACCGCCTCCAAGTGCCATATGATCAGCTGTAGCCCACCAAGCCCTTCTCAGGAGTGACCGATGGCTCCACCACCCCGATAGGGTAGATCCGCCTCCCAGTCACCTTTGGCCAGCGCGACAACTACCGCACCGAGCTCATTGACTTCGACGTCACCCACATCCGCCTACCGTAAAATTCCATCCTCGGGTATCTGGCCCTGGCCAAGTTCATGGCGGTGACCCACCACGGCTACAACATCCTCAAGATGCCAGGGAGTTGCGGCGTCATCACAGTCGCTTGCGAGGAGAAGGACGTAGTGTGCTCCCTCGAGCGCGCCTACCAAGCTGCAGCAATTGAAGACCCAGACAACGAAGGTGCTATCTACCCTCCTGAGGCTGTCCCCAAGAAGAAGAAGCTGTTGCTCCACCAAGAGCCTCAGGAGAGCGGTGTCTCCAGCGGCACCACCTCAGGACCAGCGCCCACGAATGGGGCACCTCCCTCTCTCGCATAGTAAGGTGCGCCCCGCGCCCTCCTTAGGCTGGGCTCGGGAGCTCTCTTCTGGAGGGCCTCTGACTTAGCCAATGTCATGAGGGAGGCGCTCGGGCACCACATGGAGGCATGCTTCACCGCACGCTTCCCTCATGAGGGCACGAGGCATGGAGTGCCTGGTGCTCAGGAGTTCATCACCAAGGCAACCGAGGAGCTTCAAGAGGCGAGAGCCATGCACGCCGACCGCCACCCACCACCGGGCACAGCTCCTTGTCCTGGCGAGGACGACGAGTTGCGCCTCTACGTCAACATCCCGGGGCTCAACAGGGCCGCTTCCCAGGAGCACTTCTGGCCTTCGCGCATTGGTCGGTGCGAGGGTGTCACATCCTAGCTAGTCCATGCATTAGAGTGTTGCATCATGTTTACTTTTCATCAGAAACTTGAAATGGGGAAGACAGAACCCCCAGAACCCCTCTGAATCCAACTAGGGTTTACTAAAAATATTTTCAATGAACCTGAAATGCCCTTCTAAAAAGTTCACCCTCTTTGTCTTGGGTTAGAACCTCTGGCAAAATAGGTGCACAATTTTCTAGGTCAACAGAAGGTCATTGGATTAAATCATATGTAATTTGCATTTGGGCATTTAAATGCTAGTAAATATTTTGGATGCTCAAATAATTCTGGAAATAAGTATGGGCTGTTGGAAATAATCAGAACAGAGCCCATGATTATTTGCAGGATTTTTGAAGGTGTCTAGGTATTTTTAGAAAAGCCCAACACTTACAGAAAAATAGAAAACATAAATTAAAAGAGAGAGAGAGGATCTTACCTGGCGCTCACCTGGCGAGCCCACCTGCCGGCCCAGCCCAGCCACCGCTCCAGCGAGCTGCTTGGCTTGGCCAGGCAGGCAGCCAGGTGCTCGACGGCGGCACCCGAGCACGCCACGCAGCTGCTCGCCGCCCAGCCTCCTCCCCGCACCGTCCTGCCGCCTCGGTTCGGCCGGCCATTCCTCCCCCGAGCTCGCAGACACCCCTTCTCCTCCCCAGCTCCTCTCCCTCGCTCGCCCGCAGCATGGCCTACGCCGTCGCGCCCGCGCCATCGTGAAGCTCACGCCCTCCATCATCTCCGTGCTGCGCCACCGTGTCCGTTCGCTCCAGCACCGTCGACTACTTCGAGCAGGCCGAGCCCCGAGCGCTCGCACGCCGTGCAACACCTTCACCGACCCCGTCTCCGTTGATCACCGCCGGAGATCCCCATCGCCGTCGCCACCGCATCACCTCGTCCCCGACCTCACCGACTGCTTCGCCGTACTCGCCGTGAGCCCAGCTACCTTCCCATCCCTCTCGTTCACGCTCTCGAGCCCCGCACCGACTGCACCGAGCTCGGCCGCACCTGCCGCCGCCACCGCACGTCGCCGTCGTGGCCACAGCCACGTTGGCTCGACTCCGAGCACACCACCGCACTCACCGCACTCCCAGGAGCCCAACGCACCTCACCTCGTGCCTTGCCGTGTCCCGTAGCCACAGGTTCATCCTCACCCGACTCCGGCGACTGCCAAGCTCGTCACCGGCGACGTTTCCGGCCACCCCAAGTTCAACCACCGCCACCAAACGCCGCGGCTTGTCTCCGGCTACACGTAGATGGCCTCCGCTGCCCATTTGGTCGACGGAATGCACAAACACACTCTCGCCGCCGTGTCTGGCTTCGCCGGCGGCTAAACGTCGGCGGGTTTGACCCCGTTGACGGAGTTGACTAGTGGGGCCCCTCTGCTAATTAACCTAGTTTAGTTTTAACTAAAATTAGTTAGTTAAATTAGCTACTGACATGCGGGACCCATTGGTCAGGTTGACCTGGACGCCCCCGTTGACCTCTGACGTCACCCTGACGCACTGCTGACGCAATAACTAATTTCTGGTTTTATTTATATTCAGGAAATTCCAGAAATTGTTGCAAACTTCAAAAAATCATAGAAATTAATCTGTAACTCCAAATGCAAAGTTCTATATATGAATTTTGATTAGAAAAATTCAATCTATCCATTGGTAATGGTTTCATGCATGACAGAACAAGTTAACCTTGCTGTTTAAGCAGAATAATATAATGAACTATTATGGCTATGTTAAATGAGATAGCATTTGAATTTTGATTCAAATGAGTTCATTCCTTTCTGTTCTAGCTTGCATTAGGCCAACACACATTCATATTGTAATGTCATAGCATGCATCATATTGTTGCATATCGTCATGTGTTGTTTATGTTCGGTGTGTCTTTCGTGATAGGTTCTGCCTCCGAGGATAACACCGAATATCCGTCTGAAGGGCAGTATCCTACTACCACTACATCAGGCAAGCAACCCATTGATCATACCCATGTTCTCGCTTCTGCTCTTGTTTACTGCATTAAGACAAAGCGATTCAAACTGTTGTGTGTTGCGGTAGTTGAACCCACTTCCTTTGCATGACCTGTCATTGCCACAGTAACTAGATGAAACCCACTAGCATGTGTAGGAGTTGTTTGAGCCATGTTTGTGTTTCCTACCATGCTATGCTTGCTATGCTTAGAGTTGTGTCAGGTCTGGCTCATCGGGATGATGAACTAGAGTGAAAGGTTGTGTTGGTAACGAGAGTGAAGTGTTGAACACGATTTGGTAAAGGTATCGATGAGAGGCCATGTAGGAGTACATGGTGGGTTGTTTCATTGAAGCCGTCCCTAAGAACTGAGATCTGTGTGTGTGATTTAAGACTTAGCTACTACCACGCATTGGGCCCGAAACCGGTGGACCCTCTCGACTTATTAACCACTCTTGTCCTCTGTCCGGGAGTTGCAAAGTAGTTTCTGGTGTTTGTAGCATGTTGGGGGCCGCACGCAGTGCTGACCTTAGGGGTGGGCTGTGTTGCAGTAGGCACGTGGCACGGTGTACCGATTCGCCCGTTTGGTGTCTCGGGAACCCTGCACACATCGTTCGGGGCCGTTAGTGGAAACCTCCGCCGGACTCCCTGCGGATGGAACCCGAATAGGCGATAAACCTGGACTAGGGACTCGTGTGTTTAGTCAGGTCGTGGCCGACACCCTCGCTGGGCTTCCGCTTGAAGGTTGCCGAGTACACGTCGTGTAATGGCGATAAGTGGTGAGAGCGTGTGTGAAGAAGGACACCCCTGCAGGGTATGAAACTATTGAATAGCGGCGTCATGATAAGGACTACTTGGTCACCTATACGGTTCATAGACAAGTAAATGGATACTACTAAAAGCCTCAAGATAAGTGTGAGTACCGCGGATGGCCCTCTCGTAGGTTGTCGAGAGAGGATCCACGGTGGAGTATTGTGATGGTGATTAATGGACTCGTGTGCGACAAATGCTTTCCAAGTGGTGTCACGTAGGATAGCTTAGCCAAGAGTCAAAGCTGGCTTGCTGCAATAACTCCACTACCTTCTTGAGAATGTGCATGTACAATAGGTTTCTGTGTAAGACTTGTTGAGTACCTCCGTACTCATGTTTGCCTTATTAATGCTTTCAGACGAGAACACCGCTCCCTCCGATGGGTTCTATGTAGACCTTGACGTCGACGAGTGACTAGCCACCCAGGTGGTGATCCAAGGCTTGTGAAGGGCCACTGTAGATAGAAGGGCTTCGTCAAGCCTTCTTTCTTTTTAGTGTCTGTACTCAGACTAGTTTGCTTCCGCATGTGCTTGTATGTTTGTATGACTTGAGTGTTGGGTCATGTGACCCTATCTGTATGAATATGTTATGTATGGCTCCTCGGGCCCTTAAATAAAGTACTTTGAGTTGTAGAGTTTTGTTGTGATGCCATGTTGTATATACTCATATCGGGCATATTGTGTGTATGATTGAAATGCTTGGTATGAGTGGGATCCGACAATCTAGTTGTTTATCCTTGGCAGCCTCTCATATGGGGAAATGTAGTCTAGTGCTTCTGGCGATAGAAGTCCGCTACAGCCCGGTTCACCGAGTCCTCGCTTGCCCAAAGACTACTTTCTGGACACTTGATTGGCTGGCATGTGTTTCACTTCGTTCGTGTCATCCCTTGGGAAATGTCACGCGGTGACATCCGAGTCCTGCCTAGCCCGCTACAGCCCAGGTTACGGAGTCCTGTTAGCCCAGTGCTACAGCCCGGATTCATACGTTGATGACCGACATGCTCGATGTGATTCATGTATGCCTGTCCCCATGGGTTAGCGCTGCTTTCGGTTCACGACTAGCCATGTCGGCCTGGGTTCTCTGTCATGTGGATGCTAGCGACACTATCATATGCGTGAGCCAAAAGGCGCAAACGGTCCCGGGCCATGGTAAGGCGACACCCGTGGGAATACCGTGCGTGAGGCCACAAAGTGATATGAGGTGTTACCGGCTAGGTCAATGTGACTTGGAATCGGGGTCCTGACAGAGGGTCCCTGAGGGAGTCCTGGATTAGGGGGTGTCCGGATGGCCGGACTATAACCTTTGGGCGGACTCCTGGACTATGAAGCTACAAGATTGAAGACTTCGTCCCGTGTCCGGATGGGACTTTCCTTGGCGTGGAAGGCAAGCTTGGCGATACGGATATGTAGATCTCCTCCCATTTGTAACCGACTCTATGTAACCCTAACCCGCTCCGGTGTCTATATAAACCGGAGGGTTTTAGTTCGTAGGACGAACAACAATCATACCATAGGCTAGCTTCTATGGTTTAGCCTCTCTGAATTCGTGGTAGATCTACTCTTGTACTACCCATATCATCAATATTAATCAAGCAGGAGTAGGGTTTTACCTCCATCGAGAGGGCCCGAACCTGTGTAAAAACATCATGTCCCTTGTCTCTTGTTACCATCCGCCTAGACGCACACTTCGAGACCCCCTACCCGAGATCTGCCGGTTTTGACACCGACATTGGTGCTTTCATTGAGAGTTCCTCTGTGTCGTCATCTTTAGGCCTGATGGCTCCTCCAATCATCAACAACGATGCGGTCCAGGGTGAGACTTTTATCCCCAGACGGATCTTCGTATTCGGCGACTTTGCACTGCGGGCCAATTCGCTTGGCCATCTGGAGCAGATCGAAAGCTACGCCCCTGGCCATCAGGTCAGATTTGGAAGTTTAAACTACACGGCTAACGTCTGCGGAGACTTGATCTTCGACGGATCCGAGCCACAACCGTGCGAGCCGCACTGTTACGATGGGCATGATCTAGCTCTGCCGCCCGAGCGATGCCACGGAGGTCGCATCATGTGTCGCTCCGACCCTCGGCTCGGGCCGATCAAGCATGTCGAGGATGGGTGGCTGGACACCGCCTCGGGGGTTGCAATCTCTACGGCGATTTAGTCGAACACCAGCCTTGTCCTTTGCAAAGCTTGTGACTCCAAGGTGCCGGACTCCCCTCCGGACTCCGAACCTTCCGCGCCCCTGCCAATCGAATCCGATTGGCCGCCGATCATGGAGTTCACCGCCGCAGACATCTTTCAGCACTCGCCCTTCATGAGAGAGCGGCAGACAGAGAGGTAGAGGACGATAATTACATGCCTCCCTCCGAAGACGAGGCAAGCCTCGACGGACATTTAATTTGTCGTGCCTGAGGATCCCATCGAACAAGAGCGTTTCAAACGCAGGCTTATGGCCACGGCGAGCAGCCTCATGAAAAAACAGCAACAACTTAGAGCTGACCAAGACTTGCTAGCCGATAGATGGACTGAAGTCCTTGCGGCCGAAGAGTACGAACTCGAACGCCCCTCCAAGAGCTACCCAAAACGCAGGCTGCTACCCATGATGAGGAGTAAGCACCTAGACCTACATCATCAGCACATGATGCGGCCGACTGGCCACCTCGTGGCCGCGACAGAGAGGCCTCTCGGCCCTCCACTCAAGCCGCACCCCGGCGTCGCTCAAAGAATACCAAGGCACGAGGAAATGCACGAGACCTGTGAGATATATTGGAGGACAAGGCAAGGCAAACAAGATCGATCTATGGATCGCGTGGGCGCCCCACGACACGTGACGATAACCGCCATGCCGGATATGGTAAATCCAGTCGGGCCGAACAAAGTAGACAAAGCTCGTTTGAGCTACGTCCTGATATAGCCCATCAGAGGCGCCACACCCACTATGCTTCACGGATGAAGTAATGGGTCATCAAATCCCGAGGTTTCAAACCCGTAAACATCGAATCATACGATGGCACAACAGATCCTGCGGTATGGATCAAGGATTATCTCCTTCATATCCACATGGCCCGCGGTGATGATCTACGCCATCAAATACCTCCCACTCAAGCTTAAAGGACCAGCTCGGCATTGGCTTAACATCTTGTCGGCAGAATCAATTGGTTGTTGGGAGGACACGGAAGCCGCATTCCTCGACAATTTCCAGGCACCTATGTGCAACCACCAGACGCCGATGACCTAAGCCACATAATTCAGCAGCCGGAGGAATCGGCGGACAATTCTAGACACGGTTCCTAACCAAGAAAAATCAAATAGTCGATTGTCCGGATCAGAGGCCCTTGCAGCCTTCAAGCATAACATCCATGATGAGTGGCTTGCCCGGTACCTAGGACAGAAAAGCGAAATCCATGGCAGCCCTCACAACACTCATGACCCGCTTTTGCGCGGAGAAGACAGCTAGCTAGCTCGTAGTAATAATATGACCAAGAGCCACAGTAATTCGGATACCAAGGACAGCAATGGCAGGTCGCGTCGCAACAAGCACAAAGCGCTACGTGCGGCGACAATGCTGAGGATCTGACGAGTTAATGCGGATTGAGGCTCTAAACCCGGTCGCGGAAAAAGCCTTTTAAAAGAAATACTCGGGCCCGTCCGGTTTGGACCGAATACTCGATCGCTCGTGCGGATACGGCACCCCGAAAAACCAGCCAATCACACCAACAGGGATTGTTGGGTGTTCAAGCGAGCAGGCCGTTAAGTGCGAAAACAGAGACAAGGGGCTGCATAGCGATGGCGAGGAGGAGCCCGATCGCCGAACAATAGGGGACGAAGGGCTTCCCCCACAAGTGCGGACGGTGAACATGATATCGCAACCCACATCCCCAAAAGGGAGCGGCGTGCACTCGAGGGGCGTATATGCGTTGGAGCCATCGCCCCAAATTTCAACCCATGGTCCTCCTGCCCGATCACTTTTGATTGAAGGACCACCCACTAGCATCCGCCATGGCGGATTAGCGCGATGGTTCTAGACCCAATCATTGGCGGATTTCACCTCACTAGAGTCCTTATGGACGGCGGCAACAACCTGAACCTGCTTTATCATGATACGGTCACGAAAAATGGGCATAGATCCCTCAAGGATTAAACCCACAAAGACGACCTTTAAAGGCGTCATACCAGGTGTAGAGGCCAAGCTATGCAGGCTCGGTTACACTTGAGGTGGTCTTGGATCCCGGATAATTTCGAGCGAGAGTTAATCTTGACATAGTCCGTTCTGCGATGGCTATCACGCCTTTGCTCGGACGAACCGCATTTGGAAAGTTCAATGTGGTGCCGCACTATGCATACCTCAAGCTCAAGATGCCAGGCCCTCGAGGAGTCATTACGGTCAATGGAAACACTGAACGCTCTCTCCGAACGGAGGAGCATACGGCGGCCCTCGCGGCGGAAGTACAAAGCGGCCTCTCAAGGCAATTCTCCAGTCTGGCTATTAAACGTCCGGACACCGTCAAGCGCGCCCGGAGTAACCTACAACAAGAATGCCTAGCACGTTCCGAGCAAGCTTAGCAATGCGGCCCCAACCCCAGCCCTCGCGAAATTGCGAAACCAGTACTACGCGTACATAACTACACTCTGGAAATACCATGGGCATAGGGGGAGGGGCACGACCACGGCATGCCCAAAATGCGGCTCAACCGCACTAGCGGCTCCTAATTTTGTCATTCTTTTTCTTACTTTCAGGACTCCACTCTACGGAAGGCCTGTCCGTGATCTGTCGCCGAACACACGATGCAACAGCCAGGGAGGCGAAGACTCGTCGAGTGTCGGTGGTCTCTATAACGAGCAGTACACTTGTTTCACATATCATCCCGTAGCTCGCCCCTGGAGGGGGACATGTCAAATAGTCCCATCTCTTGCTTATCACACTATTTGTATCGTCCTGCTTTTACCGCAGTCTTTTCAAATAAACAATACATAGCTTTTGTCTATTATTGCATTCCCTTTTTATCTATATATGTTCATTAATGACATGTTGCACCCATACACTTTAGTGCGGCCAAATACCTGAGGGCTTAAGTACCCCAACATACGGTGTGATAAGTCTGAACACTTTCACAAGTGCGGCACCCCGAACTTATAGCATTATATGCATCGGCTCCGAATCATGTCTTGGGTCAATAGTTGGGTTTGCCCGGCTCCCATGTATTGGTACCTTACGTTCCGTTATATCCGCTAAGGTAGCGCTGGGAGAACCACTGCGATTGTGCCCTGGTTGAGCTGGGCTAAGCACCTCAGTGGAGAAATCTAAAACTGACCGTCATGATAGGGCGGGAGCTGGTCGCTGTTCAAGAGGTTTTTGAGTCCCTAAACACTCATGCCGCTTAGAGCGAGGAGTCGGCTTTGTCCAGCCTAGGCGTGGATAGCGCCCCGAACTCGGTCTTTCGAATACTAGGGGCTTCAACGAAATTTAGAATTATAGAATTCTATGGCTAAGTGAGTGTGTTCAAGCATTATAGTCTGATTGCCTTGTTCGTTGTGTTGAGCGCCTTCCTCGAAGGACCCAAGAATGGGAAAAAGAGCGCTCAAGTTTATCCCGAACACCCCAAACTTTCATGGCATGGGGCGAAGCGACGACTCGCCATCTCTCAATTTTAATAAACGGCCGCATAGAAGGTAATATTTTAAATTCAAAAGCGTTGCTTAGTGCATATGAACAAGTTTTCAGCGTACAGGATCACAAATGCGAGTTTACTCAAAAATTACATCTTTGGAGCACTCATCCGCTATAAGGCGGGCACCCTTCAGGACGCCCTCATAATACATCTCCAGCTTGCGATGCTCCTTGCCCGGCGGTGGTCCGTTCGTCACAAGCTTCTCAGCGTCCATCTTGCCCCAGTGCACTTTAGCATGGGCAAGGGCCCTACGGGCACCTTCGATGCATACGGAGCGCTTGATGACTTCAAGCCATGGACAGGCATCTGCCAGCCCGAAGTAGCTCCTAGGCATGGCTTCCCCAGGCCACGGCCGGACTACGAGACCCTTCATGGCCTGTTCGGCCACCTTATGGAGCTCGACCAGCTGCTTCAGCTGGTCGCTCAAGGGCACCGGGTGTCCGGCCTCAGCATACTGAGACCAGAACACCTTCTCCGTCGAGCTCCCCTCTTCGGCTCGGTAGAATGCGGCAGCGTCAAACACACTCCGGGGAAGATCTGCGAATACTCCTAGAGAGCTCCGAACTCGGGTAAGTAACAAGTAATTCACTTTCACGTGCTTGCTTTGCATAAAGAATGCCTTACCCGCCGCTATCTTCTTCATCGCCTCAATTTCCTGGAGGGCTTTTTGGGCTTCGGCCTTGGTAGATTTGGCGCTCTCAAGGGCCGAGGCCAGCTCGGACTCTCGAGTCTTTGAGTCAAGCTCCAAACTCTCTGTTTTTCCATGAGAGCCTGGAGCTCTTGCTGCACCTCCGCCACCCACGCCTCCTTCTTTTCTCGCTTGGTGCGCTCCACGGCCGCATTGTCTTCGGCCTTGGACAGCGCTTCCTTCAGGGTCGCCACCTCGGTTGTGGCCCCTGTAATACACATGTTGGTCCCGTCATTTTTTGCAACCACATATTTTTTATATATACTTAAATAAGGTATTACTTACCTTCCTTGTCCTCGAGCTGCTTCTTGGCAAGGCCGAGCTCGTTCTCGGATTGCTCGAGGCTCTGCTACAATGCATCGACCTCGCAGTCAGTGCGGCAGATGTCAGCAGCGCAGCCTGCATTCCCATATTGACATACTTATGTTAGACTCCTGCATATATATTTTAGATCCTCAGTTCGGCTTTTCTTTCCGAACACCAAACTGAGCATCAGGGGCTACTGTCTATGCGGTAATATTTTTACTTATCTTAAATACATACCTCAAAGCCAGTTAGAAGGCTGGCACAGGCTTCAGTCAGCCCGCTCTTGGCGGACTAAACCTTCTGGATCACCACACTCATAATAGTGCGGTGCTCCTCGTCGATGGAGGCGCCATTAAGCACCTCCAGCAGTTCCGGTGCCTCCGGTTGGACGGAGGTCACCGGCGTCGTAGGCTTTCCCTTCTTAGTACGGGGCCGCCTGCCGGATTCCGGAACCATTGAAGGTTCCAGTGCGGTGTCCGGCCCAGGGCGGACTTGGAGCCCTTGGGGGTTTTATACCCTTTGCGCCTGGAGTCCGGGTGGTCGCCTTGCGGCGCCTCCGGGACCACCTCCTCCTGGCTTGGACCCTTTTGGTACTCCACCTCGGCATCGTCCGTAGGACGAGGGGAGGTAGCAGTCGGCAGTGAAAGGCTATTCACATCCGGCGGATCCAGGGATCCGCTCGACGAAGCGTCGAGCTGGGCCGCGGGCGGACTGCATGATTATATTCGGCGTCAGAAGATAATGTGCAATAAAGGAACGCCATGAGTTATTCTGGTATCCGGATACTTACGATTTTGCCAGGTGCTTGGCCCTGGATGGCCACTCCTCCTCGCTGTCATCGGCGTTGGTGGAGTAGTCCGGAGGAAGGTGTTGGAGATATGCCCTAGAGGCAATCATGTATGATGATATTTCCTATGTGTTTATGAATAAAGATAGTCCTTGGAAATTATCAATGATGTGTATCAGCAAGTACGTGACTTGTTTGTGGGACTATACATTGTATGATGACTGTCCTAAAAGGTCCCTAGTCGAAAGGGCTATGTGGACGCGCAGCCGACTAGACTAGCATATGACACGGTCGATGGCTCGGTCTCACTAGCCATGGAGCATTGGATGCTAACGGATAATATGGACTTGGAAAGGTCTGGTCGGATTCGACATAGTCGGATCCGAGTCGAATAAGGTCCGAGTCGGACAGACCCAACTATGAGGCGCAGCGATATGTCATCTGTGAGTCTCTAGTACAACATCGTTCTATGTCCTAAGACCTGAGTGGCGCATGTACTCGAGATGGTGATAGACTTGCTTTGGGCCGACCAAACGCTACTCCGTGGTTGGGTAGTTACAAAGGTAGGTTTGGGTTTGTCCAATCCCATGCTGCGAGACATGGTCGAGCAAGATGGGATTGCCCCTCCGATCGGAGAGATATACTCTGGGCCCCTCGTGTGATCGACCAGGAATAGCATGGCCATGCTACAAGGATTATGAGATAATCCGGATTGTGGTCGGTATCCTTTGGAGCGAGAAAGAGGTCGGGCTAGCACAAGGATGACAGTCTCGCCTTGAGCCCGACAACATATATCGTGTGGCAAAAGGAATGGAAGTATGATGTACAGGTTAGCCTAACCAGCTTCATCGTCTACTTGGTGGTCGGCATGCCTTGCTAGAGGCCACTACCAACCGTGCAGGTCGGAGGTGATCGAACTGTGACCAAGCCGACTTGAACCTAAGGGGTGGCAGCAAGGAAGGAACCTCGAGGTCGGTTCGTGGGACCTTTGGTCGGATGTGATCCGAACTGGACTAGGAACGTGACCGAGTAGACTTTGAACTTTAGGGTCCGTCACGAGGCCCAAGTGTTGAGCTTCATGACGGACGCCTATATAAAGTGGAGTGCGGCACACTCAGATGAAGAAGAACGCTTTGGCCTCGGGAGCCACCTCCACTTGCCGCCAACTGTGTGATCGGACCTAGCAGTCCACCGCACGACGTTCCTCCCTTGCAGCGGATACCGTTAGAGGCGGTGCACTTGCGCCGCTCCGCGAACTTCGTGCGTGGGATCGGACGACGGGCCGCTCGAGGAGATCGAGCGAGGAGGAGGCGATCCGCGGACGCTGCTGCCCCAACTCTTCTTCCGCTGCGGCACTGCGGCGTCTAGTGGTAACGAACTGTGATCCATCTCCGTAGCATGTTCTGGATGTTCTGCGGCGTAGGAATTTTTAATTTGCGATCGATGCACCCTACCGTAGAACCCAGCGGTGGTATCGAGCCTCTGTTATAGGATTTGGATTCAGATCGTATGCATATTAGATATGTGGAGGCGGCAGATGAGATCTGTTGTCCTTGAAGAGATCGGCTATGTGCACGGTTGATGTGATCAACTGCACATGGGGATCGTTGAGGCTATGTTTTCTGTAAATCGGGATCGATGAGGTCGTGACACGATCTACCCCTACCGGTCGGTCATCCGCCATCGGGGTTAACAATGAAACGTAAATCCGAATCGGATTCGCGATGATCGATAAGATCGGTCAGATCAGAGAATTCGGCGTGATCGGAGTTCAGATGTGATCTATGATCGGAGTTCAGATGGGACCGCCGTGTGCGTAGCGCCGTGTATTTCGTACCCGCCACACAAACCGGTAGAATGCGATTATATACTTTGTTTTGCAGGTTTGATGTGGATAGTATGGCTCATGTGTATGTGATGCATGTGTGTAATTTATCGTGGTCTGCGTGTCATGTTTGTCGACGGCGAGAATAAAAGTGCTGTCATTATATTGTATAACGACCTGCGTGTCGACTTGTGACTCTATGTAAAATTCATTACTAGTTGTAGTAGTTGGATAATAGAGATCAGGTTGGCGGCTTGGCGTCGGCGTGACAAACAAGATGGAGTTAAGTAGATGGTCATCGGTCGGAGCCGACACGGAAGAACGTCCATGAAGGAGCCATACTATTTCACAATATGTGTTATATTTGTGATTGTTATGCTTCTTTGTTTCTATGCATGTTAAAATGATAGAATGATCCCTCATGAATATCAAGCGAATTGCCATCCCGATGTTGCACCTTCGCACGTCAAATACGTCTAGTAGTGGGCTCATAAAATTGGGGTGCTGCTGGGTGTCCTTGAATTGAAGGGTTAAATGTCGGACACGGACATACCTTTACATCGAGTTAACTTGACAAGGCTATCAAAAGCGGTTTTGGGCCTTGTGGCAAAGAAGGTTGGGAGCAGGGTATGAGATACCTTCCCGACCGGCGAAGTCGTATAGAGATATGATTAGCAAGGAGTTGCTTACGGATAGGTATGTTGGCTAGCAGTGATGCTAAAGCTCACTAGTCGCATCGCTAGTCGGATCTGAATCACCGAGAGTTTGCGGAGGATGCCAACTTGATGGGAGTATTTCTGTTTAGGCTAGAATTACTCTACATAAACACATTGCTTAGTGATTGCATATTCTCTGTTGTAGATCAATGGCACCACCTGCTCAACCCAACTTTGCATTGAAATCAATTCTGGAAAAGGATAAACTGAATGGAACAAACTTTACCACCTGGTATAGAAATCTGAGAATTGTTCTCAAGCACGATAAAAGGAACATGTTCTAGAGGATCCACTTCGGAGGAACCTGCGATAATGCTAGTGCCACAGCTAAGAATGCCTACGAAACTTCGTTGATGAATCAACGGAGATCAGTGTCGATCTTTGGCTTGTATGGAGCCGATTTGCAACAGCATTTGAAAATGTTGAGGCTTACGATATGATCGAGAGTCTCAAGAGCATGTTTGAATACAGAGCTAGGACCGAAAGGTTCAACGTCTGGCGATCCTTGATGGATTGCAAGCTGAAGGAAGGTGATCCATCGAGCCCACATGTGATCAAGATGATCGGATATGTGCAAGCTTTGGATCGTTTGGGCTTCCGCTCTTGGATGAGCTGGCTCTTGATGTTGTTCGGGTTCTCTTCCGCCCAGCTATGGGACGTTCATCTCGAACTATCATATGCATGGCATGGATAAGAAGCTCACTGAATTGCATGGGATGCTCAAAGTGGCGAGCAGGATATTAAGAAAGGCACGCATCAAGTGTTGATGGTGCGAAATCGCTAAGTTCAAGAAGAGTTGGTCCAAGAAAAAGGCTAAGGCAAAGGGCACGAAGATGGTAACCTCTGCGCGCTGCGAAAGTCTGGACGGACTCGAACCGTTTGCTTTCACTGCAAGGAGACCGGTCCTTTGGAAGAAAGCTGTAGCAAGTGGCTTGCGAGCATGGCAAGAAGGCGGAAATGCTTCTTGAGGCAAAGGTACACTTGTTGCATATGTTATAGACATTTACCTTGCTGACATACCTAGTAGCTCTTGGGTATTTGATACGGATCGGTTGTTCATATTTGCAACTTCGATGCGAGGGGCTGGTAAGAACTAGGCGTGTGGCACAAGGGAGATTGACATCGAATTGGCAACAAAGCAAGAGTTGCTGCGTTGGAGGTCGACGCGATGCAGCTCCAGCTTCCTTCGGATTCATAATGGAATTGAATAATTGTTATTACATTCCTGCACTTAGTCGAACATTATTTCTGCCTCATGTTTGATGAGTCAAGGTTATGAATTCAATTTAAGGACAATGGTTGTTCGATATTTTTGAATGGTATGTTCCACGGCTATGCACCCATTGTTGATGGGCTATTTATATTGAATCTAGAACAGGAACGGTCTATAACGTGAATGTCAAGAGGCATAAGCCTAATGAGATAAATCCGACATACTTACGGCATTGCGGCTTGGACACATTAGTCTGAAACGCATGAAGAAGCTCCATGATGATGGGCTCCTAACCCGTCCGACTTGGTCGTTCGAGACATGTGAATCATGCTTGCTCGGCAAGATGACTAAGTCTCCTTCGCAAAGAGTTGCGAGAGGCGTCCGAGCTATTGGAACTTATACATAGTGATGTGTGTGGTCCAATGAGCACAACCGCCGAGGTGGCTATCGATGCCATGACTTTTACCGGCGACTTGAGTAGATATGGATATATCTATTTGATGAGGCACAAGTCGGAGACTTTTGAAAAGTTCAAAGAGTTTGAGCGAGGTTGAGAATCAGCTCGGCAAGACTATAAAGCTTCTGCGATCTGATCGTGGAGGTGAGTACATGAGCCAGGAGTTCGATGATCATCGAAAAAGTCGAGGTATAGTACCTCAGCTCACACCTCCGGATGCCACGGAGAAATGGCGTGTCGAGCGGAGGAATAGGACCTTGTTGGACATGGTCCGGTCTATGATGAGCAAATCGGATTTACCCTTGTCATTTTGGGGATCGCTCTAGAAACTGCAGCTTTCACACTTAATAGGGTACCATCAAAATCCGTAGACAAGACACCGCATGAGATGTGGACCGGGAAGAGTCCCGCTTTGTCTTTTCTAAAGATTTGGGGTTGTGAAGCATTTGTCAAGCGACTTATGTCGGACAAGCTTACACCCAAGTCGGATAAATGCATATTAAATGGGATATCCGAGAAACCTTGGGATATAGCTTCTACAACCGGAAGAGAACAAAGTGTTTGTTGCTCGGAGCAGGGTTTTCCTTGAGAAAGAGTTTCTCGGTCGGGAGGCCGATGGGAGGGCGGTTCGACTCAAAGAAATTCGAGGACCACTCGGGGCGGCTCGGTGGTGATGAGATCATCTGGAGTCGGTCGGGGAACCTGTAGTGGAAGCGGCACGGAACCACGAAGGTCGGAAAGATTGCGCGAGTGCGTGATGTATTGTTGCTAAGCGACAAGCCGCCACGTATGTAGAAGCGATGGTGAGCCCAGATTCGAGGCATGGCTGGAGGCCATGAGATCCGAGTTAAAGTCCATGGATGAGAATCAAGTGCAGGACTTGGTTGATCCGCCACTGGCGTAACGCCATTGGTTGCAAATGGGTCTTTAAGAAGAAAACCGATGTGGATGGAAATGTTCAGATCTACAAAGCTCGACTTGTCGCTAAAGGTTATGGACAAGTTCAAGGAATTGACTACGACGAGACTTACTGCGCGGTAGCGATGCTGAAATCGGTGAGGATCATACTAGCTATAGCTGCATATTTGATTACGAGATATGGCGGATGGATGTCAAGGCGGCTTTCCTTCACGGAAATTTAACCGAGGCGTGTATATGATACAGCCCGAGGGTTTTATCGATCCGACTAGCACTAGTAAGGTATGCAAGCTCAAGAGATCCATTTATGGGTTGAAGCAAGCATCTCGGAGTTGGAACATTCGTTTTGATGAGGTCGTCACTGGTCTCGGTTTCATCAAAAGCGAAGAGGACTCTTGTTTATACAAGAAGTTAAGTGGGAGCTCGATAGTGTTTTTGATCTTGTATGTGGATGACATACTACTGATCGGAAATAATGTTTCGATGTTAAACTCGGTCAAGGGATCATTGAATGGCAAGTTTTCGATGAAGGACCTTGGTGAGGCAGTCTATATTTTAGGCATTAAGATCTATAGAGATAGATCGAGGAGGCTGCTCGGCTTAAGCCAGAGCATGTACATAGATAAAGTGTTGAAGCGGTTCAACATGGTGAAAGCGAAGAAAGGGTTCTTGCCGCTCTCACATGGTATAAGGCTAAGCGAGACTCGAGTCCTTCGACATCGATGAGCGAAGCAGGATGAGTAGGATTCCGTATGCCTCTGCAATCGGATCCATCATGTATGCCATGATATGTACAAGGCCTGATGTTGCTTTTGCAATAAGCCTAACAAGTAGATACCAGGCCAACCCGGTGAGAGTCACTTTGGGCAGCGGTAAAGACTATTTTGAAGTACACGAAAAGGACTAAAGAGATGTTCCTAGTTTATGGAGGTGAGGAAGAGCTCGTCGTGAGGGTTTCGTCGATGCTAGTTTCCAAACCAACGAGAGATGATTGTCGATCACAGTCCGGATTCGTATGCGTCTGAGCGGAGGAGCGATTACCTTTGGATGAGTTCCAAGCAGGATCGGTGGCGATTCTACCACGAAGCCGAATACATTGCGGCTTGTGAAGCTGCAAAGGAAGGTGTTTGGATCCGGCATTTTCGGATGATCTTGGTATTTTCCCAGCCTCGGTGAAACCGTTGGACCTTTATTGTGATAATTCTGGTGCCATCGCACAAGCCAAGGAGCGAGGAATCACCACAAGGTCGGACACATAGACCGGAAATATCACGATCGAAAGATCGTAAGAATGGTGATGTAGAGTTATGCAAGATTCACACGGATGCAAATGTTGCAGATCCGTTGACTAAGCCGCTTCCACAACCCAAGCATGAGGGACACGTTAGAGCTATGGGCATTCGATGTCTATTTGATTGACTCTAGTGCAAGTGGGAGACTGTTGGAGATATGCCCTAGAGGCAATCATGTATGATGATATTTCCTATGTGTTTATGAATAAAGATAGTCCTTGGACATTATCAATGATGTGTATCGGCAAATCGTGACTTGTTTGTGGGACTATACATTGTATGATGACTGTCCTAAAAGGTCCCTAGTCGAAAGGGCTGTGTGGACGCCATGACCGACTAGACTAGCATATGACACGGTCGATGGCTCGGTCTCACTAGCCATGGAGCATTGGATGCTAACGGATAATATGGACTTGGAAAGGTCTGGTCGGATTCGACATAGTCGGATCCGAGTCGAATAAGGTCCGAGTCGGACAGACCCAACTATGAGGCGCAGCGATATGTCATCTGTGAGTCTCTAGTACAACATACGTTCTATGTCCTAAGACCTGAGTGGCGCATGTACTCGAGATGGTGATAGACTTGCTTTGGGCCGACCAAGCGCTACTCCGTGGACTGGTAGTTACAAAGGTAGGTTTGGGTTTGTCCAATCCCATGCTGCGAGACATGGTCGAGCAAGATGGGATTGCCCTTCGATCGGGAGAGATATACTCTGGGCCCCTCGTGTGATCGACCAGGAATAGCATGGCCATGCGACAAGGATTATGAGATAATCCGGATTGTGGTCGGTATCCTTTGGAGCGAAAAGAGGTCGGGCTAGCACAAGGATGACAGTCTCGCCTTGAGCCCGACAACATATATCGTGTGGCAAAAGGAATGGAAGTATGATGTACAGTTAGCCTAACCAGCTTCATCGTCGCTTGGTGGTCGGCACGCCTTGCTAGAGGCCGCTACCAACCGTCTGGTCGGAGGTGATCCGAAATGTGACCAAGCCTACTTGAACCTAAGGGGTCGCGCAAGGGAAGGAACCTCGAGGTCGGTTCGTAGGACCTTTGGTCGGATGTGATCCGAATGGACTAGGAACGTGACCGAGTAGACTTTGGGCTTTAGGGTCCGTGCGAGGCCCAAGTGTTGAGCTCGCGGTGGACGCCTATATAAAGTGGAGGTGCGGCACACTCAGATGAAGAGAGAACGCTTTGGCCTCAGGAGCCACCTCCACTTGCCGCCGACTGTGTGATCGGACCTAGCAGTCCGCCGCACGACGTTCCTCCCGCACGCGGATACCGTTAGAGGTGGTGCGCTTGCGCGCTCCGGCGAACTTCGTGCGTGGGATCGGACGACAGGCCGCTCGAGGAGATCGAGCGAGGAGGAGGCGATCCGCGCGACGCCGCTGCCCCAACTCTTCTTCCGCTGCACGGCGCTGCGCGTCTAGTGGTAACGAACTATGATCCATCTCCCGTAGCATGTTCCTGGATGTTCAGCACGTAGGAATTTTTAATTTGTAGTCGATGCACCCTACCGTAGAACCCAACAGAAGGGTCCTTCCCTTCTTGGACCATCCAGCCCCCCCAGTTAGGGCGACCTTCCTTTTCTGTCCTCCCCCCGCTGGAGGGGGAGAGGCCTCTTCTTCCTCCTCCTCGTCTTCGTGGGAGGAGTGCGCCTCGGGGTCATCGACGATGAATCCTACACGCTAGCCGCCGGAATTCTTCGAGTTCCCGCGGCCTTTTCTTAGCCTTCTTCTCCGGCACCACATAAGGTGCGGAACCAACAACCCGTCAATGGGCGTCCGCTGGATCTTCGGGCAAAGGAGCCGGACAGTCGATCTGTCCAGTCTTCTTCTGCCATTCCTGTCAAAGAAACGGGAGCTTAGATCCCGCATAGAGTTAAACTATGAAAATCAAGTATCCCGTAAAGGGTAAAATAAGCTTACTACGCTGGCTTGGCGCTTCACGCGGAATCCGCGGTCCTCGGTGATGGGAGGGGGAACCTCGGCGCCCTCGAATAGCACCTTCCAGGCATCCTCGTGCGTTGTGTCAAAGAGCCTGGTCAGAGTTTGGTGTTGGGCCGGGTTGAACTCCCATAAGTTAAAAGCCCGTCGTTGACACGGGAGGATCCGGCGGATGAGAATGACCTGGACTACGTTGACGAGTTTAACCTTTTTGTCCACCAGGTCTTGTACATAGGTTTGGAGTCTGGTCCGCTCTTCCGAATTACCCCACGACAGGCCCTTCTCTTTCCAGGAGGTGAGCCGTGTGGGGATGCCAGATCGGAATTCGGGGGCCGCTGGCCATTCAGGGTCACGCGGCTCGGTGACATAGAACCACCCCGATTGCCACCCCTTCATGGTCTCCACGAAGAAGCCCTCGAGCCATGTAACATTGGGCATCTTGCCCACCATGGCGCCTCCGCACTCCGCTTGCTGGCCGCCCACTACCTTCGGCTTGACATTGAAGGTCTTCAGCCATAAGCCGAAGTGGGGCTTGATGTGGAGGAAGGCCTCGCACACGACGATAAACGCCGAGATGTTGAGGATGAAGTTCGGGGCGAGATCATGGAAATCCAGGCCGTAGTAGAACACGAGTCCCGGACAAATGGGTGAAGTGGGAAACCTAGTCCTTGAGAGGAAATGGGTGAGAACACCACCCTCTCATGGGGCACAGGGGGTGGGGATGAGCAGCCCCTTGTGCAGGAGCCGGTCGCGATGTTGTTAGACAAGTATCCGGCCTCCCTTAGCTTCTTGATGTGTCCCTCCGTGATGGAGGAGGCCATCCACTTGCCTCCCGCTCCGGACTTGGGCGCTGGAGCTCGAGTGCGCGAAAATGGATAAGCAAAGGAGGAAGAAGGCGTAGATGGAAAAGGTGGATCCTTGTCCCCTTATATGGGCGGATGAAACTATGTGCCCCCACCAACCTAGTAAAACTCGCTTATCTCCCAAGCGCCGTAAATTAATGGCACGGTTGGGTTACCCACGCCCGTATTGATGAGAATCCGGAATAAGGGACACGATCTCGCTTCTACAAGGCGTGCCAAGAAACTGCCTCGCTAAGTCGCTTGAGGTGGGACAGTAAAACGATTGAATAAAGGCTTGGCCATGGTGCGATGTCACGCTGCGGAATATGTCAGCAGATTGGATTTGTGTAAATATTATTCTCTCTATGGTGTTATGTGGAACTTATTTTGCAGAGCCGGACACTATCCTTGTGTTCAAAATCTTCTATGAAGTATTCGGAGGAGGAACCCAACTTGCAATGCCGAAGACAATCTGCGGCCGGACTCGTCGTCATTGAAGCCTGGTTAAGGGACTCTTGAGGAGTCTGGATTAGGGGTGTCCGGATGGCTGGACTATAACCTTTGGCGGACTCTGGACTATGAAGATACAAGATTGAAGACTTCGTCCCGTGTCCGGATGGGACTTTCCTTGGCGTGGAAGGCAAGCTTGGCGTCTGGATATGTAGATCTCCTCCCATTTGTAACCGACTCTATGTAACCCTAACCCCTCCGTGTCTATATAAACCAGAGGTTTTAGTCCGTGGGACGAACGACAATCATACTATAGGCTAGCTTCTAGGGTTTAGCCTCTCGATCTCGTGGTAGATCTACTCTTGTACTACCCATATCATCAATATTAATCAAGCAGGAGTAGGGTTTTACCTCCATCGAGAGGGCCCGAACCTGGGTAAAAACATCGTGTCCCTTGTCTCATGTTACCATCCGCCTAGACGCACAGTTCGGGACCCCCTACCCGAGATCCGCCGGTTTTGACACCGACAGTCCCCCTCACAGCTACGTTCACATGCCCTTCGGCCTGCCGAACGCGGCTGTCACCTTCCAACGCCACCTGCGGAGCGTTCTGGCGGCTCGGGAGGCCAAGCATCACGCAGTCCTAGGGAGATGGCGACGGTTCTTCATGAGCCTCCCGGGCCCCAAAAGCCTCCCGAGGCTCAGGACCCAGGTGGCTCGTGAGGAGCAACTTCTTCAACATGCCTCTTCAGCTGCTTCAATATCCCTCCAGCAACGGTGCCAGGTGACTCTTTTTCAGTTCAATCAATTGGGGGCGCCCCACAGGCAGCATTATCCCCAAGTCGCACGGGCCTGTCCCTGTGACATGTATCCTTTTGCATCTTTAGCTTACTCTGTTGGGGGGGGGGGGCGCATCATCCCCAGGCTGCATGGGTCCGTCCCTGTGGCATGTATCGTTCTTGCATTTATCTGAACTAGCTTGCCTCCTCCCATGAGTTACCTTATGATTATCATGTGCCAGTCCAGCACTTCGACGCCATGAACGCCATGCCCCTTGCGAGCCCACCTGCGATTGCCTCATGATTATGGGACGCCACAACGTCTGTGCTCGCGTCCGTCCCTGCAATGTCGCTAAATCCAAGTGGCTGAGCTTTGGCTCGCGGGCTAGCCCCCATGTACATCACCTCCCATGGCCCTTGGTGCTTGGATCTCGCATGAGCTAATCACGGGCGGATGAGCTAGGGTGCGCGACCAAGTGCCTCGCCACCACGGGAGCCGCGCGTCGGCTGTCTTTCTTCAGGATTTTTCGCATGAGAAGACTGGGCACGACGTCTGTGCTCGGGTCCATCCCTGCAGCATCGATAAACCCAATGACTGAGCTCTGTCTGGCAGGCCAGCCCCGTTCACGTCACATCCAGTTGTCGTTGGTGTTTGGCCTTCTCATGTGATCGCCTCAGGAGATTCATTCGGCGCAGGTTGTCTAACCATCTCGCAAGACCACCACAGCTGACAAGAATCAAGTTCAGGCGCAACCCGCCTTGAGGTAGGGCCTCGTGAGTCCCGCGCTGGCTCACGAGTGCCCAGACACACCTTGTCTGGCCCTGCCATGCAAGCCACGTGTCAGGGCGGGGCTGTACATGCCCCTGGGGCTCCACTTAGAGGGAGCCCTCACACACGCACCAGTGGAAGCACCATGCTCTGCGCTGGCAGTCGACGAGCGGCTATGCCCGTGCAAGTGTGAAAGCGCTATGCTCCGCACTGGTGATAAACAACTAGGGTCAGCCCCATGGCCGCATCAACCTCAGGAAGCCACCAGGCTCAGTGTCCAGCCTCATCGCAACACTTTCCCCTCAGGAGAGTTGCGCGAGGGGGCTGGGCACGAGGGGCTACGCTCATGTCATGCCTAGCGTACGCCACCCTGCCAGGTCCCCCGGACCTGGCAGTCGCGCGCCCCTCCCGAGCGGGACCTCAGCGAGGACAGGTATGAAGGTTCATTTGTACGTCAAGGGGGACTCCTGAGCATCGCGACTCAGGAGCCTAACTGGTCACGTAGCCCCTCACCCCTTGGCCTCGTCCTAGTGATCCGGACGACCCAACGATGGCTCAGGCATGCGCGGGGCCAGGCCCTACCGACACAGAACGCTATGGCCTACTTTGGCATTCCCTTCCTAGGGGTTGTTTGTACGTCAAGGGGGACTTGAGGGAGTCCTAGATTAGGGGGTGTCCGGATAGCCGGACTATCATCATCAGCCGAACTATCATTGGCCGGACTATCATCATCGACCGGACTCCAAGACTATGAAGATACAAGATTGAAGACTTCTCCCGTGTCCGGATGGGACTTTCCTTGGCGTGGAAGGCAAGCTTGGCGATCTGGATATGTAGATCTCCTACTATTGTAACCGACTCTATGTAACCCTAGCCCTCTCCGGTGTCTATATAAACCGGATGGCTTTAGTCCGTGGGACTAGAATCACAACAACCCTTACAATCATACCATAGGCTAGCTTCTAGGGTTTAGCCTCCTTGATCTCGTGGTAGATCCACTCTTGTAAACATCCACAATATCAATATCAATCGAGCAGGGCGTGGGTTTTACCTCCATCAAGAGGGCCCGAACACAGGTAAAACATCGTGTCCCTTGTCTCCTGTTACCATCCGCCTAGGCGCACGATTCGGGACCCCCTACCGAGATCCGCCGTTTTACACCGACATTGGTGCTTTCATTGAGAGTTCCTCTGTGTCGTCACCGATAGGCTTGATGGCCTCTTCAATCAACAACGACGCAGTCCTGGGCGAGACTTTTCTCCCCGGACAGATCTTCGTATTCGGCGGCTTCGCACTGCGGGCCAACTCGCTTGGCCATCTGGAGCAGATCGAAAGCTACGCCCCTGGCCGTTAGGTCAGGTTTGGAAGCCTAAACTTCACAGCCGATATCCGTGGGGACTTGATCCTCGATGGATCTGAGCCATAGCCGAGCGTGCCGCGCTGTCACGATGAGCATGACCTAACTCTGCCGCCGGACAGCGCCTTGGAGGCCGCACACGAATCCGCTCCGACCCATAGTCCGGAGCCGATCGCTCGGATCGAGGGCGGATGGCTGACACCGCCTCGGGGTAGCTTCTACTGGCGATGGAGCGAACACTTACCTTGTCCCGCATAAAGCTCATGACTCGAGGTGCGGACTCTGCGGACTCCGAACCTCCTCGCCCCTGCAATCGAATCCGATTGGGCGCCGATCATGGAATTCACCGCTGCGGACATCTTTCAGCACTTCGCCCTTGGCGATATCATAAATTCACTGAAGTGTCTCTCGCTATCCGGAGAGCCACGGCGAACTCACGGCCAGGGCGGTTGGGACGCAGACGACGAAGAAATTCGAGCCCACCCACCACCCACTTCGTAGCCACCGTCGGCGATTTAACCGACTTACTCGACTCGACTCCAAAGACATCGGCGGTATGGGCGATGCGGAGACTACCAAGAACCAGTGCCTACAGGGACACCGGAAGACCACCTCGTCATATGACATATACATGGTGGACACCCCAAAAGATGGGGACGGCAAAGAGCAGCGGAGGCCGATTCCTTAAAGAAACAGCCCAAGCGCCCGGCGTCAGTGGCGCCGCTCTAAATCCGCCACGGCAAGAATGGAGATTCCGGCACAGAGATAATAACACCCCGTAAAGTGCCGAAGACAACTCCCTCCAAAGACGATCCAGCGCAGGAGGAGGCGAGAAGCAAGCCCTCACGAGAGGCGGCAGACGAAGGTCGAGGATGACAATTACTTACCTCCCTCCGGAGACGAGGCAAGCCTCGGCGACGACTTAATTCGTCGTGCACGAGGATCCCGTCGAACAAGGCGTTTGAGACGCAGGCTAATAGCCACGGCAAACAGCCTAAAGAAAAAGCAGCAACAGCTTCAAGCTGATCAAGACCTCTTGGCCGACGGATGGACCGAGGTCCTCGCGGCGAAAGTATGAACTCGAGCGCCCCTCAAAAGCTACCCAAAACGCAAGTTGCTCCCCGATTAGAGGAGGAGGCATACAAACCTGCATCACCAGCGCTGTCTGGCAGACCCGGCCACCTCGTGGCGCGACAGAGGCGTGCAAGCCCTCCACCAAAACCGTGCCCGGCATCGCTCAAAAGCATGAAGCCACGGGGAGCGCGCCGGACTTGCGGGACATATTGGAGGACAAGGCAAGACAATCCAGATCTATCTATGGATCACGTGGGTGCCCCAAGACCCGCGGACGAATGCCGTCGCGCGGACACAACTTCTCCGCCGGGCGAACACAGCAGACAACGCTCTCTCGAGCTATGTCGCGATATTGCTCAATCTGAGCGCCAAGACACCCACTATGCTTCACCGATGAAGTAATGGATCATCAAATCCTGAAGGGTTTAAACCCGTTAATATCGAATCCTCGATGGCACAACAGACCCAGCGGTTTGGATTGAGGATTATCTTCTCCATATACACATGGCCCGCGGCGGCAATCTTCACGCCATCAAATATCTCCCGCTCAAGCAAAGGACCAGCTCGGCATTGGCTTAACAGCTTGCCCGCAGAGTCAATTGGATCTTTGGGAAGACACGGAAGCCGCATTCCTCGACAACTTCGAGAACGCGTATAAAGCGACCACGGACCGAGATGACCTAAGCCACATAATCCAGCAGCGACGAATCGGCCGAGCAATTCGGACACGGTTCTTAACAAAGAAAAATCAAATCGTCGATTTGTCCGGATCACGAGGCCCTCGCTGCCTTCAAACATAACATCCGCGACGAGTGGCTGGCCCGGCACCTAGGACGGAGAAGCGAAATCCATGGCAGCCCTCACATCACTCATGACCCGCTTACATGCGGGAGAGGATAGCTGGCTAGCTCGCAGCAACAACCTCAAAGAAAATCTTTGGCAGTCCGGATACCAAGGACCGCAATGGCAGGTTGCGCCGAAACAAAAACAAATGCCGCGTGCGGCGACAGCAATGAGGATCGGCGGTCAGCGCCGGATTCGAGGCTCCAAACCCGTCAGCGGAAGAAGCCATTCAAAAGAACCACTCCGGGCCCGTCAATTTGGACCGGATACTCGACCGCTCTTGCCAAATACATGGAACCCCGAAAAGCCAGCCAACCACACCAACAGAGATTGTTGGGTATTCAAGCAAGCAGGCAAATTAATCGCGCTACACAGCGATGACGAGGAAGAGACTCGGCAGCCAAACAACAGAGGACAAAAGGGATTCCCCCTCAAGTTCGGACGGTAAACATGATATCATAGCGATATTCCCAGAGGGAGCGGAGCGTGCACTAAAGGGCGTATCGATGGAGCCATCGCCCCAAAATTCAACCCATGGTCCTCTTGCCCGATCACTTTCGATCGAAGAGACCATCCGACCAATATCCGCCATGGCGGATTCGCGCATTGGTTTTAGACCCAATCGTCGATGGATTTCACCTCACGAGAGTCCCGATGGACGGCGGCAGAGCTGAACCTGCTTTATCGGGATACGGTGCGCCAAGATGGGCATAGACCCTTCAAGGATTAAACCTACAAAGACAACCTTCAAAGGTGTCATACCAGGTGTCGAGGCCAATTATGCGAGCTCGATTACTGGAAGTGGTCTTGGATCCCGGATAATTTCGAAGCGAGGAGTTAATCTTGACATAGTCCCGTTCATGCGGCTATCATGCTCGCTTTCGGACGAACGCGTTTGCAAAATTCAGCGCGGTGCCGCATTATGCATACCTTAAGCTCAAGATGCGAGGCCCTCGTGGAGTCATCACGGTCAATGGAAACACGGAATGCTCCCTCCGAGCGGAGGAACATACATCGCTCTCGCGGCGAAATACTGAGCAGCCTTTTAAGGCAATTCGAGTCCGGCCGTTAAGCGGCCGGACACGACCAAACGCGCCGAGCAACATCAACCAAGACCACCCGCACGTTCCGAGCACGCAGCGTAGCAATGCGGCCTCAACCCCAGCCCTCAAAAATTGTAAGACAAGCTCTCCGCGTACATAATTACGCCTTGGAGATACCATGGGCATAGGGGAGAGCACAACCTAACAGACCAGTGCGGTTCGACCACACTAGGGGCTCCCAAGTGTGTCGCTCTTTTTCTTTTATTTTTCTTTTATTTATACAAAACTCTGTCCGTGGCGAACCTGCCAACTCATGATGCAACAGCCGTGGAAGGACAAAGGCATGACGAACACTCAGGTGGTCTCCATCACGAGCATTAAATTTGTTAAATACAAACATTCCATGGTCTACCCACGAGAGAGACGCCTTTAATTAAATCCAATCCCTTGCTTTCCGCACTATTTGTATCATTCCGCACTCATAGCATATCTTCTCGAATAAAATGCAGCACTTTTTGCCTATAATTGCATTACCTTATATATATATATATATATATATATATATATATATATATATATATATATATATATATATATATATATATGTTCATTACGACATGTTGCATCCGTACACTTGGTACGGCCAAATACACCAGGGCTTAAGTTCTCCGCATTATGGTGTGATAAAGTCCGACACTTTCACAAGTGCGGCACCTGAACTTATAGCATTATATGAATCGGCTCCGAATCATGTCTTGGGTCAATAGTTGGGTTTGCCGGGCTCCCATGTTTGGCACCTTATGTTCCGTTCTATCGGCTAAGGTAGCACTGGAGAACCACTGCGATTGCGCCCGGTTGAGCCGTTAACGCCTCAGTGGAGAAAGCTAAAACTGACTGTCATGATAAGGCGAGAGACTGGTCGCTGTTCGAGAGGTGGTCCTTTCGGGTCCTTAAAGACCTATGCCGCTTGGCGAAGTTCGGATTATGTCCGACGAAGGCGTGGATAGCGCCCAATTCGATCCTCGAATACTAGGGGCTTCACCAAATTTAAAATTATAGAATTCTATGGCTAAGTGAGAGTGTTCAAGCACTATAAGTCCGGTTGCCTGGTTCGTTGTGGTTAGCGCCTCCCTTGATGGACCCAAAAATGGGAACTAGAGTGCTCATGTTTATCCCAACACCCCAGCACTTTCGTGGCATGGGGGCTGAAGCCGACGACTTGCCATCTCTCGATTTAATAAACGGCCGCATGTAAGGTAATATTTTAAATTAACAAGCGTTGCTTAGCGCATATGAACAAAGTTTTCAGCGCACAGGATAACACATTGCGAATTTACTCAAAATTACATCCTGGGGCACTCATCCGCAATCTTGCGGGCACCCTTCAGACAGCCTTATAGTACATTTCGGTCGTCGATGTTCCTTGCCCGCTGGTGGCGCGTCGCTGATTAGCTTCTCCGCATCCAGCTTGCCCCAATGCACCTTTTGCGCGGGCAAGGGCCCGACGAGCACCTTCAATACAAGCGGGCGCTTGATAACCTCCACCCAGGGCACGCATCCACCAGCCGTCGCGACGAGGCCGAAGTAGCTCCAGTGCATGGCCTCTCGAGCCACAGCCGGACTATGAGGCCCTTCATGGCCTGCTCGGCCACCTTGTGAAGCTCGACCAGCTGCTTTAGCTGGTCGCTAGAAACACCGGATGGTCGGCCTCGACATCTTGAGACCGAAGACCTTCTCCGTTGAGCTCCCTCCTCGGCTCGGTAGAATGCGGCGGCATCGTACACGCTCTGAGCCAGATCTGCAAACGCCTCGAGAGCTCCGAATCGGGTAAGTAACACGTAATTTACATTCACATGCTTGCTTTGCATGAAAAATGCCTTACCCGCCGCTATCTTCCTCATCAACTCAATCTCTGAAGGGACTTATGGGCCTCGGCCTTGGCGGTTTTAGCACTTTCGAGAGCCAAGGCAAGCTCGGACTCTCGAGTCTTTGAGTCACGCCCAAACTCTCATGCTTTTCCATGAGAGCAGAGCTCTTGCTGAACCACCGCCACCCGCGCCTCCTGCTTTTCTCGCTCTGCCTGTTCCGTATGCATTGCGTTCGGCGTGACACGGCCTCATTCAGGTCGCCACCTCGCTCGTGGCCCCCCGCAGCACACATGTTATCCTTGTTATTTTTGTTGCAACCTAAATCCTTTTACTGTAAGGTACAAGTTCAAAGTGGTGTTACTCACCTTCTTTGTCCCGAGCTGCTTCTGGCGCGGCCGAGCTCTTGCTCGGACCGCTCGAGCTCCTGCTTCAAAGCACCGACCTCCGCAGTCAGTGCGGCAGAGGTCAGCAACGCAGCCTGCAACCCATATTGACATAATTTTTTAGCAACCCTGCGTATATCTTTTTTTAGATCCTCAGTCCGGCTTTTCTTTCCAACACCGAACCGAGCATCAGGGGCTACTGTCTATGCGGTATTACATTGCATATTTTAACTTCTTACCTCAAAGCCTCGATAGAAGGCTACTGCAGGCTTCGTCAGCCCGCTCTTGGCGAGCTGCACTTTCGGATCACCGCACTCATAATAGTGCGGTGTTCTTCTCGATGGAAGCGCCTGCAGCGCCTCAACAAATTACCCGGCGCCCGGTTGGACGGAAGCCGCCGGCATCATGGTCTTGCCCTTCGTTCGAAGGGGCCGCCGGCCGGACTCCGGAACCACTGCGGGTTCCGATGTGGAGTCCGGCGCAAAGTCCGGGAGGACGCCTTGTGGCGCCTCCGGAGCCTCCCCGATGGGTCCCTTCTTGGGATCCCACCTCGGCGTCCTCGGTGTCGCAGGGGTGGAGGCGGTCGGGATGGAGTCTACATCCGACGGAGCCAACGACCGCTTGATGAAGCGGGAGATCATCACCGGCGGACTACAGGCAGCATGCGGCATTAGAATGACACTATGTGACACTGAAAAGAAATTATAAATCATTCAGAATCCGGATACTTACGATCTCGCGGAGGCCTGGCCCTTGAAGGCCATTCTTCCTCGCCAACGTTAATGTTGGCGGGCTGTCCGGGAATAGTCCTTCCCTCTTGACCCTTCGCCTCCCCTGTTGGGGAAGCCTTCCTCCTCTCTCCCCTCCTCGGGAGAGAGTCCTCTTCCTCCTCCTCATTTTCGGGAGGAGTCCTCCCGGAGTCGTCGGACACCTGAAAGCGGGAGCTCTTTCGAGCACCCGTGGCCTCCTTCTTGGCCTTCTTCTCCGACACCACGCAGCGGTGCCGAACCAGCAGCCTCGCTTAGACGAGCGTCTCTGGATTTTCGGCATAGGAGCCGACAGTAATCTGCTCCGCCTTCCTTATCTAGTCTGTCAAAGGAAAAGGGAAATTAAAACCGCATAGAGTCAAACTATGTAAAACAAGTGTCCCGTAAAGGGTAGAATCACTTACCTCGCCGGCTGGCTGCGAGCGAAATCCGCGATCTTCAGTCGCGGATGCGGGGGCTTCGGCGCCCTTGAACAGCACCTTCCAGGCACCTTCGTACGTTGTGTCGAAGAGCTTATGCAGCGCCTGGTGCTGTTCTGGATCGAACTCCCATAGATTGAATGCCCGCTCTTGGCGTGGGAGAATCCGGCGGACGAGCATGACTTGGACCACGTTAACCAGCCTGAGCTTCTTCACCAGCTTCTTGATACAGGCTTGGAGTCCCGTCAGCTCCTTCAAACTACCCCACAGCAAGCCCTTCTCTTTCCGGGAGGTGAGCTGCGTGGGGATACCAGATCTAAACTTCGGGGCCGCCGCCCATTTAGGGTCACGCTGCTCGGTGATGTAGAACCACCCGATTGCCACCCCTTGACGGATTCCACGAAGGCCCTTCGAACCAAAGGACGGGCATCTTGCCCAACATGGCGCCTCCGCACTCCGCTTGAGTGCCCTTCACTACCTTCGCTTGACATTGAAGGTCTTGAGCCACAAGTCGAAGTGGGGCTGGATGCAGAGGAAGGCCTCGCACCCACGATAAACGCCGAGATGTTGAGGATGAAGTTCGGCACCGATCATGGAAATCCAGGCCGTAGTAGAACATGAGCCCCTGGACAAAGGGGTGAAGTAGAAAGCCCAGTCCATGGAGGAAGTGGGGAAGGAAAACGACCCTCTCATGGGGCCTGGGGTGGGGATGAGCTGCCCTCGTCGGGCAGCCGGTCGCTGATGTCGCGGAGAGGTATCCGGCGCCCAGCAGTTTGGCGATTTTCCTCCTAAACGGTGGAGGCCAACCATTTACCTCCCGCTCCGGACATGGTCGGAGAAGGTTGAGACGAGATGCGAACTTGGGCGCTGGAGCTCGAGTCTTGCGGAGATGGATAAGCAAAGGAGGAAGAAGGCGAGGTGAGAAGGTGAATCCTTATCCCTTATATGGGCGGGCGAAGTCTTACGCGCCCCCACCGCCCGGTAAAACTCGCTTATCTCCCAAGCGCCACCATCAATGGCGCGTTGGGTTACCCATGCCCGTATTGATGAGAATCCCGGATTAAGGGGAAACACGATCTCGCTCGACAAGACGTGCCAAGGAAACCGCTTCGCTAAATGCACCGAGGTGGTAAAGTACAAAACAATTCGAGTAATGGCTTGGTAGTGGTGTGACGTCATGCCACAAAAACGCCGTGATTGAACTTGTGTATATATTATTATTCTCTCTCGTGGAATGTGGAATTTATTTTGCAGAGCGGACACTATCCCGATGTTCACAATCTTCTATCATTCGGAGGAGGAACCCGCCTTGCAATGCCAAGCAATATACGCGGACTTATCGCCATTGAAGCCTGGTTCGAGGGCTCTTGAGGAGTCCTAGATTAGGGGGTGTCCGGATAGCCGGACTATCATCATCAGCCGAACTATCATTGGCCGGACTATCATCATCGACCGGACTCCAAGACTATGAAGATACAAGATTGAAGACTTCTCCCCGTGTCCGGATGGGACTTTCCTTGGCGTGGAAGGCAAGCTTGGCGATACGGATATGTAGATCTCCTACTATTGTAACCGACTCTATGTAACCCTAGCCCTCTCCGGTGTCTATATAAACCGGATGGCTTTAGTCCGTAGGACTAGAATCACAACAACCCTTACAATCATACCATAGGCTAGCTTCTAGGGTTTAGCCTCCTTGATCTCGTGGTAGATCCACTCTTGTAAACATCCACAATATCAATATCAATCGAGCAGGGCGTGGGTTTTACCTCCATCAAGAGGGCCCAACCTGGTAAAACATCGTGTCCCTTGTCTCCTGTTACCATCCGCCTAGACGCACAGTTCGGGACACCCTACCCGAGATCCGCCGGTTTTGACACCGACAGGACTCCTGAGCATCGCGACTCAGGAGCTTAACTGGTCACGTAGCCCCTCACCCCTTGGCCTCGTCCTGGTGATCTGGACGACCCAACGACGAATGAGGTATGCGCGGGGCTGGGCCCTGCCTACGCAGAACACTAAAGCAACGGGAAGGAAATCGCGAAACCTTAACAAATTATTACAAGACATACTGTTCTTCAGATACCAAACACAAGTTTTAACTCCTCCACGAGGCACGTTGCATGTTGAAGGAAATAAAAGTGGAGGGAAGTGCCGCTAGCAAGCCTTCTCTTCAGCCTTGGGCACTGCCATCGCCCGCAAAGAGTGCCCCTTCGACGACAATGTTGCCGTCGCCCGTGCCGCCCGCCAGGACCGCAGGGTCGGCGGCACCATCAGTCGGGGGCGCGGGGTCGATGATAAGGAATTTCTCCACAGGGCCTCCACCTGGTCCTTCATGGCTTCGGCAACAGCCTCGCAGTGCTCCTTGTCCACGGGCTCGAGTAGGGCGTCGAGATCGACACTGGGGTCGCGAAGATGAAGATGACTGAAGACGCGCGTTAGAGCTAAAGTAGAGAGAGCGCGGGCTTCCCCCTCCACAATCACAGAGGCGCCCACGTCCCGTCAATCGCCATGCGTCGACCAAGGCCGCAGGTGGTTGGGGCCCGCGGCACTCCGCACTTGCCCTTTGGCTTCGCCTCAAAGCCAAGTTCGAGCGTGTCTTAGGCCCGGGGGCTACTGCCGGCGTCCTGGGAATGGGGCTGCCCAGACTTGCCTGCCTGCGGCCCGCGAGCGTGGCTCCATCAACAGCCCGGTACAGCCCAGCTTCAACAGAAACAACTCAAGACCCTCGCGAGGGGCCAAGCCTCGCGAGGCGGACAACACCAAGACCTCCCTAGGGGTGGCCTCACTAGGCTGGATCCCGAGGAGCGGAGATATCTATGCAAGGGGCACCTCGTGAGGTTCACATGACATGAGCCATGACGACCAAGGCCAGGCGGGCGCCAGCGGGCGCAGTGTACCAGTTTCCTCTTTGGTGCTAGGGAGGCAAGCGCAGGCACGGGGTTCCCAGGCATCAGGCAAAGGTTTCCATATAGGTGCAACAAGACCAAGACCAGCAGAATGGCAGGACGGAGGTCATCGCGGAGCCCACAGCAGTGTCACCACCAGAGCCTTTTGCAGGCGAAGACTACATTTGTCAGGATGGCTTGTACTAGTTGTCCCCCTTCAAACTTGGCTGTTGTGGGATCCCTTCCCACCTAACATTTGGGAAGAGGACCAAAGCCACTATAAATAGGACCTAGCCACCACCGTAGAAAGGGACGGATGATTCAGATTGTCCTCACACCCACCAGCTCATCGAGCCCAAGAACACCTCACCTCCTGAGGTTGTTTGTCCACTTTATTAGTTCATCCTCAGCCCCTCGAGGCAATCCACCACACACTGGAGTAGGGTATTATGCCGCGAGGTGGCCCGAACCAGTATAAACCCCTGTGTCTCTTGTTCTTTGGGTTCATCGAGCTAGGTCGTGGAATCGTTGAGTGAGCGAGCTGGCGAGAGAGTGTTCTTCGTGCCCACCCCAGAGTTTGAACCTCTCAAGGGTCTGCGAAACCCGCAATCCTACAATGATTTTCTTGAAGCGCGAGGTGTAGCAAAAGTATTGCCCCTAAGTTGGGCAAATAACTGACCCCAATGTTTGTTGCTTTCCCTGAACTAGCACATTCTCTTCATTCACCTTAGAAACTTCTCCTCATGCAAGAAAATTAGTGATAACATAATAGAAATAACGTATAGCAAGACTATAAATGCAACGAGCTCTTGAGCCTGCGTGCTCATCAAATTAAACATTTGCCTCGAGTGCGACTTAGTGTGATAAAAAACAGACGGATGTCATCATAGTTGTTGGTGAAGCCAAAGTAATCACACCACTACTGAAAAGTGATGTTGAATTCTTGGTCTAGGAGACGGCAAGTGATCCACTCCTCCTCATACACATTAGACAACAAACCAACATTATGCGAGCATCAAGCGTTCATAAATAAGCAAAATGGTGGAACCTAACATTATGACAAAGCAAATTGAAATCATGAGTAATAACTAGCTTGGCGAGTGTTATGACACAAGACCACTTGGTTTCTTTGATCTTCCTCGAGCTTACTTGCCTAAACTTTCTTCTTGCTCCACGGTCAGTGAACATGATCCCCTATGTAAAAACTTGTTATGGCGGTGCATGCTACTTGTGAGTTGCGCTGGGATTTCCACGAAGAGGAGAGGATGATGCAGTACAGTAGAGATAAGTATTTCCCTCAGTTAAGAACCATGGTTATCAATCCAGTATGAGAACCATGTGACAGCTCGTGAACAACACCTACACACAAAATAACAAATAGTTGCACCAAACGCAAACAAGAGGTTGTCAATCCCTTGGCGGTTAATTGCAAGGATCAAATCTCGTAGTGATAGATAGATAAATAAAAACACAAAATAAAATAAAATAAAATTGAATAAATTGCAGTAAGGTATTTTTTTGATTTTTTAATAGATATGACAATGATAGACCCGGGGGCCATAGTTTTCACTAGAGGCTTCTCTCTCGAAAAAAAGCATACGATGGGTAAACAAATTACTGTTGGGCAATTGATAGAAAAGCAAATAATTATGGCGATATCCAAGGCAATGATCATGTATATAGGCAACATGTCCGAGACAAGTAGACCAATTCTTGCATGCATCTACTACTATTACCCACACATCGACCGCTATCCAGCATGCATCTAGAGTATTAAGTTCATAAAGAACGGATTAACGCCTTAAGAAAGATGACATGATGTAGACAAAGTTAATCCAATCAATAGGAATAAACCCCATCGTTTTATCCTTAATGGCAACGATAAAAATATGTGTCATGTCCCCTATTGTCACTGGGATTGAGCACCGTAAGATTGAACCCATCACAAATCATGTATCCCATTGCAAGATAAATCAATCTAGTAGGGCAAACCAAATGGATAGATCAAGGAGACATACAAAGCTATAATAATCATGCGTAAAAGAGTTCATAGAAGACTCAGATAGTATTCATAGATAATCTGATCATAAACCCACAATTCATCGGATCCCAACAAACACACGGGAAAAAAGGATTATATCGAATTGATCTCCAAGAACATCAAGGAGAACATTGTATTGAAGATCAAAGAGAGAGAATAAGAAATCTAGCAACTAGCTATGGACCTGTACGTCTGTGGTAAACTACTCACACATCATCGGAAGGGCAGCAAGGTTGATGTAGAGGCCCTCCGTGATCGATTCCCCCTCCGGTAGAGTGCCAGAAAGGCCTCCAAATGGGATCTCGCGAGAACAGAAGCTTGATGTGGTGGAAAAAGTATTTTGGGTGGCTCTCTGTTGGTTTCCCGATACTACAGAATTTATAGAGTTGAATTAGATCAAACGGAGGAACGAGGGGCCCACGAGGCACATGGGTGCGCCTACCCCCTAGGCGCGCCCATGTGGCTCGTGGCCCACTCTTCGTCTTCTGGCCTCCTCCCGAAGCTTCTAGTGTCCCTTATCTCGAGAAAAAATGTAAAAAAGTTTCGTGGTATTGGGACTTCGTTTGGTACTAATTTCCCAGAAAGCCAAAAACAGGCAAAACAACAACAACTGGCACTTGGCTCTAAGTACATAGTTTAGTCTCAAAAAATGATATATAATTCCATATAATAGCTTATAAAACATCCAAGATTGATACTATAATAGAAATGAACAATAAAAAATTATAGATACGTTGGAGACGTATCAAGCATCCTCAAGCTTAATTCCTACTCGTCCTTGAGTAGGTAAATCATAAAAACATAAATTTTTATGTGGAATGCTACCTAACATGTTCATTATGTAATCTTTCTTTTGTGGCATGAACATTAAGATCTGAATGATTCAAAGCAATAGTCTATAATTTGCCATAAAAACATCAATACTCAGCCATACCAACAAACAATCATGCCTTTCAAAATATCAATGCTAAAGAACGTTATCCCTACAAAATCATATAGCCTTGTCATGCTCCATCCACTAGTGCGCGTCGGTGCTATACAAACGGTTTTTAACCCCTTTCCTCGACGACATTTGGAACCGTCACCAAGTGAGTGTGGGAGATAGGAGGGTCCTTCCCACACGACCCAGAAACCGTCGGGGATAGGGACCCTACAGTACTCCTACTCGTTTCTGCTCGCATTGCCATCGCAGTCGGTATTCTGTGATGCTACATTTACGATGTGCGGCCCATCACAAACGGTTCACTATTATAGAACGTGTATGATGCGTGGCCCATCACAAACGGTTCACTGTTAAGAAGATTAGCTAATCGTATGAGTGTCGTATAGGATTACGAAACGTCGGGCCGTCGTAACATCGTCGTACATATCGCACACGCTATTCTGTGGTGCAACGTTTACGATGCATACTTCATTAGAAAAAGTTCACGGTTGGGAATCGTGTACGATAAGGCAACTAACACAAACGTTTATTTTTCCCGCATCGTTTGTGATATCGTCTGACATCGCACACGCTTTGCAAACGGCAACTGTGTGCATGCTTGCACACATTTCCTCTCTGTAAACCGTCTCGGATTATGGTGCATATCGCAAATGTTTGTGTTTTACCAATCGTGTGTGCCGTAACAACCTAGAGAGCGTAATTTCACCGTAATTTAATTGCTGCTTTTTCAAATTGTACCAGATTTGAATTTGAATTTGAATGTATGCTACAACTTTATTCATATCCATCAGGTTCAAACAACCAATGCATTATTTGATTCATAGGTACATATGTTCAAGAAGTACATAAGAACCAAATAAAGAATAATAAACCATAGTTGTATACTTGTACTATTGAAGATGGTAAAGAAAGAGGCAAAATATATTCTGGTTGCTGAACAAGGTGAAGCGGAATGCCCATATTGTGCCCTCCTCCATGCAGAAGGCACGCACGACTCTAGTCCAACCCCTTGTGATGGGTAACCGCCCATCCTTCATGGTCTTCATGAAAACATCTAGATAATCATCGTGTTCTGGTAGAAATACTTTAACCTTTGCATGCCCACCAATCATGTAGTTTGAGAGGTAATCTTGAGTAAACTGCTTTGGCAACCACTGCAAAGGAAAAAGATTCAGACATTCTCATCTAACACAACTCATTATAGGCAGTAAAAAGAAGGCTGCAGAGTTCTTACTTACCATCCTGCAGTTCACTGTTGTCTTGGATAAAGTGTAAACAAATAGTTTAATTGCCATCTTTGGACCCATTTTACTAACAATCTTTATCAGCTTCCTCACTTAATGCTAGTTCATCGATATCTCATTGCCCCATACGCAGAAAGGGTCGAAGCGTAGATCTTTACCAATGACATATGTACCTAAAAGCACCAAGTTAATATTAGAAGCTAAACAACAATTGCACAATGATGTAGTACAACACTCTTTTATAATATGTCTATATACATCCGTATGTGGTAGTCCATTTGATGTCTCTAAAAAGACAAATATTTAGGAATGGAGGAAGTATCTTATAACATCCAATATACTCACATATTAGATGAATTGACATCTTATATTATGGGCCGGAAGGAGTTTAGTGCATTCTTACAAATTATCGGCTGATTAACTGCTGCTGTATCCATGGGTTACAGTTAGTTTGAGCTAGTTCAGGCTCAAATATCCCTAAAGTATATCTAAACATGAGGGCTAGTTTGAGCTAGTTGCATCTATAACCCACCCAAAAAAACTATCCAACCCAAGAGGTGCTAATTGGTGCTAGTTCTCCTAGTGCATTTATTGTCAATCTAACCCTGCCATACAAACAACTCTTTGGATGGAGTTAGTTCAGGGTTAGTCATGAGCTAGAAACTAGCTCTAACCTCGAGCTAAGTTGAGTGTCCAAACAGGGATGTGTTGTTGTTGTTGTTGTTGTTGTTGTTGCTGCTGCTGCTGCTGCTCTTCTACGTATATCTAGACATCATTAGAACATTAATGTAACACTCTTCCTTGTTGCTATGTAGCCTGGGATTGCATATTTAGACATTAAGTACAGTGCATGTTGCTATGTAGCCTCAGATATATTACATATGGCCCTAGTTAACCTAATGATAAATGGGTTGCAAATATATTCAGTTAAAAGTCCGATTCACCGATTAGTCCCTTATCACCCGCCGGCCTATATGGTACCAGCTACCGATATCCTAAACAGTGAGCAGATATAAGCCATGGGATGAAACTAACCTCGATGGAAAACAGCAGTCGCTCCCAAAATTGTCATGTGTAGGTACATCGAGAAGCATGTTAAGCACAACAGGCTAAACATCAACCAAAATTATCCATGGCAGACAAAATAATCTCCAAAAGATAGCTTCAGTGTGCAGGTTTAAGCACGCTGGTAAAGCAAAACAAGTGGAAAGGTGTGCTAACTGCAACAGGCCTAACATTTAACAACAAGCAAACATAGTCATTCAAAGTGGAATTGTGCCGGTCTAAGTACACTGGTTATTGTTAAATAAAAATGGAAAGGCGTGTTAACTACAAGATGCAGCAACCAAATGTAGTCATTCATAGTGGTATTGTTGAAACTGGCATCGATTTAAATTGAACTGCACAGTTCATACTTGCACATATAGAACATCACGTTGTGAATAACTGGAATAAACAAGGCATACTATGAACAACCAAAGGTAGCATTTGAAACTGGACATATGCTAACTACAAACAATCAAACAATCAAAAAACTTCAAAAGAGGCATATGCTAGCTACAACAGGCTTAACAGAAAGCAAATATATGCATTCATATCGGTATGTTTAAAACTGGATTGATGAAATCTACTGCACAGTAAATAATTGCACATATAGAGCATCACATTGTGAACAATTGAAATAAACTAGGCATACTGCAAACAACCAGATATAGAATTAAAACTGGACATATTCTCACTACACTAAAAAGGGACTCGACAAAAGAAATCATGGGTTTCCCCGTGTGAAGAGGCACGGCAAAACGAATCATGGGTTTCCTCACTTGTCACAGATGGGATTGTTCCCGTGGGAAGAGCACGGACCCTGCATGCGCTCCATGTTGTCGCAGATGGGATCCTTCCCCTTGGAAGAGCATGGCTGCAGGGTGCCCTCCCTGATGTCTCAGACGGGTGCTTTCCCCTTGGAAGAGCAGATGGGCTCTTTCCCCTTGGAAGAGCCGGAGAGGGTGCCCTCCTGTGGTCGCCGTCGATGAGGTCTGACTTGGAAGCTGTGGATCCCAAGCCAGTGTCGCAGAACATGTCCTTCGGAAATGAAAAAAGGGGCTCGATGGCGATGTAGAATGGCAAATTGTTGATAGCGAGCCAGAGGAGATCAGCGGCGGGGCCATGGATGAGATCGACGGCGGTTGAACCCGAGGGGTGGGGGTGGGCCACTTAACCTGTGACATAGCCTGCCTCAGGCCGTCGCTGTCGATGACCTCGATGTCGTAGCCGGCGGCCGAGACATTCCCGCATACTCTAGCCCGCCGCTTGAGTGCCTGCCTCTAGTAATGGTCGTCAACTTCCTCGGCGATGTCGGGCGAAGAGACCGCTATACACCTCTTTTGGGCCAGTCGCTCCTTGAGCTCCACAGGAAGCGTAGCCGAGCTTAGGCTGCGACGCTCTGGAGTGCGGGATGGGGATGGGGATCTGTGGGAAAGGGGGTGTTTGGCAGGCGTCATCTAAGAGACTCAGGGCGGCCTGGGTATGGAGATCAGTGGGTAAGCTGCACGGGCAAACCGACAGATGTTGACAATGGAGGCCTTGCGACGGCGGCGGGGACCTTGCTAGGGTTTCGAGCGAGGGCGGGTGTGTGTGTGTGTGCGCACACCCGAGGAGGTTTTGGTGTGTGTGTGTGTGTGTGTGTGTGTGTGTGTGTGTGTGTGTGTGTGTGTGTGTGTGTTGTGTGTGTGCGTGTGTGGAGGGGGGCGCGGGGTGTTTGAGGAAATGACGCGGGTACTGAAAATTTTACTACACGGGAGTGAAATGTCGGGCATGAAATGTCGGGCTATTGAAAATTTTGATGATAGTGCATCGCACACGGTCCGGATATAACAACTGTGTGTTATGAAACAGAAAAACCCTCGAGGCGGGCAGATACTTTCTAGGGATGCAAGCGGGATTGGGAACAAGAAACTTGCACACGACCCGTGTCGGATGGGACTTTCCTTGGCGTGGAGGGCAAGCTTGGCGATCCGGATATTATATTTCCTTCCTTGTAACCGACTCCATGTAAACCTAGCCCTCTCCGGTGTCTATATAAACCGGAGAGTGAGTCCTAGTAGGCCGATGCAGCAATCCTACCATCTAGGCTATCTACCTCTATGATCTACTACTATTACTCCACTCATCGACCGCTATCCAAAGATGCATCTAGAGTATTAAGTTCATAAAACAGGGTAGGGGGTCCTGATCTGCAGGCCAAGGTTGATGGTAACAGAAGCAAGGGACACAGATGTTTACCTGTGTTCGACCTCTCGATGGAGGTAAAACCTACTTCCTACTTGATTAATATTGATGATATGGGTAGTACAAGAGTAGATCTACCACGAGATCGTAGAGGCTAAACCCTAATAGCTAGCCTATGATGGTATGATTGTAATTGTGATCGGCCTTCTAAGGACCAACCTCTCCGGTTTATATAGACACGGAGAGGGCTAGGGTTTACATGGAGTCGGTTACAAGGAAGGAAATATAATATCCAGACGCTAAGCTTGCCTTCCACTCCAAGGAAAGTCCCATCCGACACGGGCCAAGTCTTGAGTCTTGTATCTTCACGCTTCAATAGTCCGGACGTAGTACACAACCGCTGTCCGGATACCCCTTATCCAGACTCCTCAAGAGCCCCCTGAACCAGGCTTCAATGACGATGAGTCCGCGCGCAGATTGTCTTCGCATTGCAGGGCGGGTTCCTCCTCCGAATACTCCAAGGTAATTATCGAACACTCAAACCGTGTCCGGATCCACAAGATGACCTTCGTATGCCACCGTAGAGAGAATGATGTTTCGCAAATGCAATCTGCTGACAACTTTTCAAGCAACGCGACGTGTCATTACGGCCGGGTCATTATTCGAACTGTCTTCCCACAACCAGCCACAGCGCATATTGCGAGGCGGTTTCCTTGACACATCTGGTCAAAGCAGAGATCGTGCCACCTTATCACGGGATTCTCATCAATACGGGTACGGGTAGTCCCACCACATCATTAATCGTGGCGCTTGGGAAGCAAGAAATTCTCAACGGGCAAGTGGGGAGGCGCTCCGCTTTCATCGCCTCTATAAAGGGATAAGATTTCCTCATTTTTACCCACGCCTTCTTCCTTCTCTGCCCACTCTTTCCCCCTCAAGCTCCAGCGCCCAAGCCCAAGTCTCGTCCGCACAGCTAAACATGTCCGGAGCAGGAGGCAAGTGGGTGGTTTCCACCGTCGAGGAGAAGCACATCACAGATCTTCGGGCGGCCGGATACTTGGCCGCAGACATAGCGCACCGGCTACCGGACGCTGGGCAGGTCATTCCGACCCCAGGACCCCATGAGAGAGTCATGTTCGTCGCGCACTTCATCCGTGGACTGGGATTTCCACTCCACCCCTTCGTCCGCGCGCTCATGTTCTACTATGGGCTAGATTTCCATGATCTAGCCCCGAATTTCGTCCTCAACATCTCGGTATTCATCGTCGTTTGCGAGGCTTTCCTCCGCATCCGGCCTCACTTCGGCCTGTGGCTGCAAATCTTCTGCGTGAAGCCGAAGATTGTAGGCGGCCAACAAGCGGAGTGCGGAGGGGCCATGGTGGGCAAGATGCCTAACGTCACCTGGCTGGACGGCTCCTTTGCAGAGACCATAAGAGGATGGAAATCGGGGTGGTTCTATATCACCGAGCCGCGCGGCGTCAACTGGGTGGCAGCCCCCGAGTTCCGATCCGGAATCCCCATGCGGCTCACCTCCTGGAAAAAGAAGGGTCTGTCCTGGGGAGATTCCACGGAGCTATCTGGACTCCAGACATGCATCAAAAGCATGAAGGACAAGAACATCAAGCTTGTCAATGTGATCCAGGTCATGCTCGTTCACCGGATCCTGCCCTGCCAAAGGCGGGCGGTAAATCTGTGGGAGTTCGTCCCGGCCGAACACCAGACGCTCCGGAAGCTCTACGACATGACGCACAAAGGCGCATGGAAAGTGTTGTTCAAGGCCTCCGAAGTACCTCCTCCCACATCCGAGGACCGCGGACTTCATGCAGCGCGTCCCCTGAATCCGGTGAGTTTTGGGACTACCACCGGATTTAGTTTTTTCCCAATACATTCATGGGGTAGTTTTAAGCATTTATATATATTTGCCTCAGGATTATGTGAAGACAGCGGAGCAGGTTGACTGTCCGGCACAGTTGCCGGAAGATCCAGCGGATGCTCTCCTGACGGAGATGCTAGTCCCGACACCGTACAAGGTGCCGGAGAAGAAGGCCGAAGAAGGCCCTGGGACCGGAAGGGTCTCCGGCGTAAGGTTAGTCCAAGCCTCGTCCAAGACGACGAGGCGGACTCCTCCCACGAAGGGGAGGAGGAAGAAGAAGAAGACGCCCCATCCGTGAAGGATGAGGGGCCCGGCGAAGCGGGCCAGGGGGTCGGAAAAGGCCCTCGGCGCAAGGCCGTTATTCCTCTGTTGTCCGATGACGACGAGACACATTCCTCCCGCGGATGCGGGAGGAATCAATAAGAAATTCCACCTCCCCGCACTAGGGGGGAGAAGAAGAGAAAAGCCGCCCCGGAGGGGGAGGTTGGGGCGTCCAAGAAGGGGAAAACATCCCTTCCGGGCTACTCCACCACGGCCGCCTACAGCGATGAAGGGTGGCTGCCCAGGGGGAAGCCCCTGGTGCGATCGTAAGTGTCCGCATTCTACCGTGGTTTTAAGTCATAGATGTTTTAATGACGCCGGGTATATATGCAGTCCGGCCAGGGCTCATCTGGAGGAGTCGTCCTCGGACGGGTCTCTGAGCGCTTCAGAGATGAACTCGCTCCCGACAGCCACCACTCCTCAGCCTGCAGATGACATGGAGGTGTTGTCCCGAAGGTTCCCCGAGCAGGGGGAGGTGACCCTGGGGACGCCCCAAGGCGAACTTCCAAATATCGGACATGCGGGGTTCAAGGTCCCCGCGGACCGCGTTGATGAGAGCCGCAACAAGGTGGACTCTCGACCGAACACTGCTCCAGAACCCCCAACGGTTCCGGACTTGGGCGGCAGCCCCTTGTTAGGGAGGGCGAGTCGCCCGTGCCGAGGACTTCCGGCGCATCAACGGCACCGGATAGCCTGGTGGAAGCGCTCCGAGGTGCTTCCATGGAAGAAGAGCACCGTACTCTTATGAGTGCGGTGATTCAAAAGGTTCTGTCCGCCAAAAGCGGACTAACCGAAGCCTGCACAAGCCTTCTGACGGGCTTTGAGGTAAGTAAAAATGTATGAAATTACCACCCGATAGGTAGTAGCCCCTGATACTCTGGTTGCTGTTCTAAAAGAAAAGCCAAACGGAGGGTCAACTATAATCCGCAGGAGTCTAATAATAAGTATTGTTGTGAATAAGCAGGTTGTGCTGCTTGCTGCTGCTGCCCGTACTGCCAAGGTTGCCGAACCAAGCGGCACTGAGCAAAGCGCAGGAGAGCTCGTCCTCACGAAGAGGCAGCTCGAAGAGAACAAGGGTAAGTAATTCCCGCTCTTATGCGTTTAAGGATAGGCAGAATTGACGAGTCTAACACCTAAGTGTCGTGACCGTGTGACAGGGGCCACCACCGAATTGGCGTCCCTGAAGAAGGCGTTGTCCGAGGCCGAAGACAAGGCAGCCTCTGAGTCTAAGGAGCGCGAAAAGCAAGGTGCTAGAGTGGGCGAGGTATAGCAGGAGCCCCAGGACCTCGGCAAGAAGTGTGAGTCCGGTGCAGCATAATCTGAAGATGAAGGAGGCCGAGCTTGCGAAGGCCCTTGTGAATTTGAAAGATGCCAAGGCCGAAGCCGAGAAAGCACAGCAGGAGATCCAGGAGGCCAAAAAGATAGCAGTGGGTAAGAAATTCTTTATGCAAAGCAAACATGTGGAGGAGGCGTTTCTTTTACTTACTCGAATACGGAGCTCTCCAGGGGCATTTGCAGATCCGCCATGCAGTGTCTCAGACACTGCGGAGTTCTATCGTGCCCAGGAGGGGAGCTCAACGGAGAAGCTGTTCTGGTCCCAGTATGATGGGGCTGATCATCCGATGCCTCTGAGCGACCAACTGAAGCAGTTGATCGAACTCCACAGAGCGGCCGAACTGGCTATGAAGGACTTCACAGTCCGGATGTGGCCTGGTGAGCTCCTGCCTAGTAGCTACTTTGGCCTGATCAAGCGGATGGTTGACGCCTGCCCGCGGCTTGAAGTGATCAAGCGATCTGTTTGCATCGAAGGTGCCCGCCGAGCTTTTGCCCGCGTCAAGGTGCATTGGGGCAAGCTGGATGCGGAGAAGCTGGTCAAGGACGGGCCGCCGGAGGGTAAAACGCATCGCCATCCCGAAATGTACTACGATGGCGTGATGAAGGGTGCTCGTCTTGTTGCCAATGAGTGTACCAAGGATGCCATATTGGAATGAATTCACTTCTGTCATGTTTGTAATTAAAGACGAAGTTACTTGTGCTATGTAGCGCCTTTGTTATTTAAAATATTACCTTCATGCGGCTTTTATAAAATCCTGAAAGTAGGCGTTCGTCGGCTTCCGCCCCACGTGACTAGCCTTTGGGGTGTTCGTGGAAAACCCGACACTCTTTACCCAAATGTTTGGTCCCTCAAGGAGGTGTCCGGCGCAGCGAACAAGGCAATCGGACTATGCGGCTTTATAACTTTCACTTAGCCATAGAAGTCAACAATTTTAAATTTCGGCGAAGCCCCTAGAATCCGGAAGGCCGAATTGGGGCGTTATACACGGCTAGATCGGACTAAGCTGATTTATCGTCTAAAGTGGAAAATCTTTAAGGATTTTAAAACCTCTCGAACAGCGACCAGCTCTCGCCACATCATGCCGGTCAGTTTCGGCTTTCTCTACTGAGGTGCTCGTCCGGAAGAACCGGGACACAATCGCAGTAGTTCTCCCTGCGCTACCTTAGCCGATATAACGGAACGTAAGGCACCAAAACAAGGGAGCCGGGCTATCCCAACTGTAGACCCAAGACATGATTCAGAGCTGATGCATATAGTGCTATAAGTTCGGGGTGCCGCACTGTTGAAAGTGTTCGGACTTTAGTTGCCATATAACGGGGCGCCATAAGGAGCCCCTGGCAAACCGGCCGCACCAAGGTGTACAGATGCAATATCAAATAAACATTTATAAGAGAAAAAAATGCTCAAATAAGAATAATAAGCTGATGCTATATATAATCTCCGATTGACGAAAAATACGTTTAAGCGTACATTTACAATGGATGCGTTAAGCAGAGATAAAATAGGACTATTTGACATGTCCTATCCAGGGGCAGGCTGTGTTCAGATAGATAAAGCAGGTATAATGATCGTAAATAGAATCCACCTGGGTGTTTCCTTCTGTGCACAACGTTTGTTGCCTCCTTGGATGTCTCTTCCCTATAAGTCCGGCAATTCGGCTTTTTTGAGGATGTTGCGCCAACGCGAACCGGTGATCATGCCATCAGGGAGGGCCGAGCTCCCGGATACTGTCAAGAGAGTCCGGACTATTCCGTAGCAGGACAGCTCAGCTTGTCAATAGCTCGATTAGCAATTCGGCCTCCATTCCAGTCCCGATCAAGTGGCGGCATTCGTACCGTGCGTACATAACTACGCACTCAAACTACCATGGGCATAGACGGAGGCATACCTAGTTTGTGATCCACAATACGGCTCGACCGCCCCCGGACACACATACTTTCACCGTTTCCTTTTTCTCCTTTTTAGGTTTCTTTCCCACAGGCCCTCCCTGATGGCCTGATCACTGGTCCTTTCGAAGGATAAATACACCAAGATGGCAAGAAGCACAGACGAATAGGGGAATTTCTAGGTGGTCTCTTTAACAATCACTCTACCTGTTTTCAGGACCCACACGCAGCTCTCCCTTGGTTGTGGCATGTTAAATAGCATGTTGCTTATTGCACTATTTGTATGAATGCACTTTGACATATTAACCAAATTATCATTGAAACAGTTTGCGGCCCAAATTCTGCGGCCCTAGCTTACTACCCTTTCTTCTTTTTACTACCCTTTCTTCTTTCCTGTTTTCCCTTTCTGTTGATAACTTTATCAGATAGTAGCCATACACTTTGGTACGTTTCAATTTGCCAGGGGCTTCATAGCGCCCCGCCATACGGCAACAAAGTCCGAACACTTTTTACAGTATAGTTCGGCACCCCTAATTTAGCACTATATGCATTGGCTCCGAATCATGTCTTTGGTCAAAAGTTTTCCCGGCTCCTGTGCTTGCTACCTTACGTTCCTCTATATCGGCTAGGGTAGTAAAGGGAGAACTACTGCGATTGTGCCCTGGTTTACCCGGATGAGCACCTCAGTAGAGAAAGCCGAAAACTGACTATCATGATGCGGCGAGAGCCGGTCAGCTCTTCGGAGATCTCAAATCTTTAGAGATTTTTCCGCATTATGCCAGGGATCGATACTTACCCGATCAGGTGTTTACATCATCCTAGTTTGGATACTAGGGGCTGCGCCTATATTTTTTTTATCGTCAAACTCCTATGGCTAAGTGAGGGTGCTAAAGCCGCATAGTTCGATTGCCTGGTTCGTTGCGCTAAACACCTCCTTCAAGGACCAACCAATTGGATCAAGAGTGTTTAGATTACATCCCCAACACCCCCGTACTACCTACGTGAGGGCAGAAGCCGACGACTGGCCAACTCTCAGATTTCACACAACACGACCGCACAAGAGGTGAAAATTTTTCAACAAACATTATATTACATAACGACTTTGTTTCATCATACAACGCAGAGATAACATGAATGTATTCATTCGAAAATAATGTCTTGCACACATTGCATCGCCACAATACAAGACCCCTCCAAGACGTCTTCAAAATACCGCTTAGGCGTGCGGTACTCCTTGCCCTCAGGTTGTCCCTCAGTCACAAGCTTGTCGGCGTCCATCTTCGCCCACCACACCTTGATGCGGGCAAAGGCCATGCGCGCCCTCGATGCAGACCGACCGCTTGACGATGTCCAGCCGAGGGAAGGCATTCACCAGCCGCTTCACAAGCCCGAAGTAGCTGTTGGGTATAGCTTCGGCAGGCCACAGCCGGATTATTAAATACTTCATGGCCAGCTCGGCCACCCTATGCAGCTCGACCAGCTATTTTAGCTGATCGCTAAAGGGCACCAGATGTTCTGGCGCAAGGTATTGTGACTAGAATAGCTTCTCCATTGAGCTCCCTTCCTCGGCTCGGAAGAATTCCGCAACGTTAGAAACACTATGCGGCAGATCCGCAAACGCCCCTGGAGAACTCCAAATCCAGGTTAGTAAGAGATACTTCTTCTCCACATACTTGCTTTGCATACTAAATGCCTTACCCGCCGCGATCTTCTTGGCCTCCTGGATCTCCTGGAGGGCGCCCTGGGCTTCAACCCGGGCCGCTTCCGCACTTGCCTTGGCGAGTTCGGTCTTTTCAGCCGAAACATCGCGCTCCAAGGTCTCGCATTTCTTCACGGCATCCTGGAGCTCTTGCTGGACCTCATCAAGCCTGGCCTCGTGCTTCTTACGAGCGGCTTGTTCCTTGGCAGCTCTCTCCTCGACCTCGGCCAGGGCCTTTTTAAGAACCTCGACCTCGGTTGCCGCTCCTACAAATATTATGGCACTACGGCCAATATACATCATTCATTCTTCTTGAATATACAGCAAGTCGCAACATACCTTGCTTGTCGTGTAGCTGCCTTTTTACAAGGTCGAGCTCTTCTTCGGACCGCTCCAGACTCTGCTTTAGTCCGAAGACCTCTGCAGCATGAGAGGTTGCGGCCAGCAACGACGCCTGCTTATTCATATAAGACATCTTTTAGTTAGTTTCCTGCAAAAATAAATTGATCCCATGTCCGGCTTTTATTTCCGAACACTGGACAGTGTCTTAGGGGCTACTGTCTATACTAGGACTTATTCTTTTGCATCGCTTACCTCAAAGCCTGTCAGCAGGCTGCTGCAGGCTTCGGTCAGTCCGCTCTTAACGGACTGAACCCTCTCAATCCCCGTAGCCATAAGGATACGATGTTCCTCCACAATGGAAGCGCCTCGTAGCGCTTCCAGCAGATTATCCGGTGCCTCTGGTTGGACAGAGGTCACCAGCGGGATAGGCACACCTCCTTCTCTTGAAGGAGGCTTCTCGCCGGATTCCGGAGCCGTATAGGTCTCCGGAACCATATTTGGTTGGGGCCCGAACTGAACATGGCCCCCATCGCCAGTCTCCTTGGGGATCTGCTCCACCATGTGTCCGGCGACCGAGGTTTCGCCCTCTGGCACCACCCTGACGGCCTCTTGAATCTCTCCCAGGCCTGGGAAAGTCCTTTGGGACAGCACCTTGTCGTCGCCCTTGGCCGTGGGTGAGTGAGCGGCCGGCGGTGACTCGCTGGCCATCGCCTTTGAATCCAACGAACCTCCTAATGAGGATCACAGGGAGCTGTCGTGGGCCAGACTGCAATAGCGTAATTAAACATGTTAATACCATGAAGAGGAGAGGCTGGATACATGGACGTATACAGGTTTTTAGTACTTATGATGTGGCCAGGGGCTTGTTTCGGGGGCGTCACTCTGGGATGTTGTCGACGTCCCACGCGGAGTTATCCGCGAGGGGGGCCCTTCCCCCTCTTGGGCGCCTCCGCCTCCAGATTTCTGGAGGCCGCCCTCTTCTTCCTTCCCCCATCTGGGGGAGAGCTGCTTTCTTCCTCCTCCTCCTCGTCGTCTGATACGTCTCCAACATATCTATAATTTTTGATTGCTCCATGCTATATTATCTATTGTTTTGGACTATATTGGGCTTTATTTTCCACTTTTATATTACTTTTGGGACTAACCTATTAACCGGAGGCCTAGCCCAGAATTGCTGTTTTTTGCCTATTTCAGTGTTTCGAAGAAACGGAATATCAAACGGAGTCCAAACGGAATGAAATCTTCGGGAACGTGATTTTCTCATCAGATAAGACCCAGGAGACTTGGACCCTCCGTCAAGAAAGCTACGAGGCGGCCACAAGGGTGGAGGGCGCGCCCCCCTACCTCATGGGCCCCTCGAAGCTCCACCGACGTACTCCTTCCTCCTATATATACCTCGTACCCCAACAGATCGAATCGGAGCCAAAACCTAATTACACCGCCGCAACTTTCTATATCCACGAGATCCCATCTTGGGGCCTGTTTCGGAGCTCCGTCGGAAGGGGATTCCACCATGGAGGGCTTCTACATCATCATCATAGCCTCTCCGATGAAGTGTGAGTAGTTTACCTCAAACCTTCGGGGTCCATAGTTAGTAGCTAGATGGCTTCTTCTCTCTTTTTGGATCTCAATACAATGTTCTCCCCCTCTCTCGTGGAGATCTATTCGATGTAATCTTCTTTTTGCGGTGTGTTTGTTGAGACCGATGAATTGTGGGTTTATGATCAAGATTATCTATGAACAATATTTGAATCTTTTCTGAATTATTTTATGTATGATTGAGTTATCTTTGCAAGTCTCTTCGAATTATCCGTTTGGTTTGGCCAACTAGATTGGTAGTTCTTGCAATGGGAGAAGTGTTTAGCTTTGGGTTCAATCTTGCGGTGTCCTTACCCAGTGGCAGAAAGGGTTTCAAGGCACGTATTGTATTGTTGCCATCGAGGATAACAAGATGGGGTATTTATCATATTGTATGAATTTATTCCTCTACATCATGTCATCTTGCTTAAGGCGTTACTCTGTTTTCATTAACTTAATACTCTAGATGCATGTTGTATAGCGGTCGATGAGTGGAGTAATAGTAGTAGATGCAGGCAGGAGTCGGTCTACTTGTCTCGGACGTGATGCGTATATACATGATCATACCGAGATACTCTCATAACTATGCTCAATTCTGTCAATTGCTCAACAGTAATTCGTTCACACGTCGTAAAATACCTATGCTCTTGAGAGAAGCCACTAGTGAAATCTATGGCCCCCGGGTCTATTCTCATCATATTAATCTTCCTACGCTTTATTATTGCTTTGCTCTTTACTTTGCCTTTTATTTTACTTTGCATCTTTATACCAAAAATACCAAAAATACCAAAAATATTATCTATCATCTCTATCAGATCTCACTCTCGTAAGTGACCGCGAAGGGATTGACAACCCCTATTTGTGTTGGTTGCGAGGAGCTATTTGCTTTGTGTAGGTACGAGGGACTCGCGCGTGGCCTCCTACTGGATTGATACCTTGGTTCTCAAAAACTGAGGGAAATACTTACGCTACTCTGCTGCATCATCCTCTCCTCTTCGGGGAAAACCAACGCAAGCTCAAGACGTAGCAAGAAGGACTTCTGGCGCTGTTGCTGGGGAGTCTACGCACAAATCAACATACCAAGTACCCATCACAATCCCTTATCTCTCGCATTACATTATTTGCCATTTTCCTCTCGTTTTCCTCTCCCCCACATCACCCTAGCCGTTTTATTCGCTCTCTCTTTTCCGTACGTCTTTTCGTTTGCCTTGATGTCTTACTTGGCTTGTTTGCTCGTTTGGTTAAAATAGTTGAGTATTTATTCCTAAACAGAGAAGCTAATATCTATGGATCCTCATCCGCTTGCCAATCTTTTTAAGAGATCCAATTATGATGAACCAATTCGTAGTGATTTGGATGCACTAGACTATCTTTATAAGGTTTTGCCTGAAATCCGTAAATCTGAAAATTGTGATGAAGTGCTTTATGAAGTGATTCACGATAGATCTTTGAATAAAAAGCATGATTGCAATGATTTTATTATAAATTCTATTGATGTAAATTATGCTAATAATATGCAAAACCCTAAGCTTGGGGATGCTAGTTTTGCTATGTCCAATGATCATGATTGGGGTGATTCTTCTTATGATCTTGAAAATTTATTGAAGCCCCTTGATGAATATAAGATTGATAATAGTGTTTGCAATAATATTGAAAGTGGGTTTGGAAGAGTGTCAACTTTAGATCCCACATATTTGGATAACATTCAATCTTATGAAATTTTTGATAAAAGTGGGCTTGGAGAAATCATGACTTTAGTTAATGATAATCCCACTATTTTGGAAGAGTGTCAACTTCGCATGCATGTGGATCGTGTTGAGAATATGTTATGTGATAGCTATATTGTTGAATTTTCTTATGATCCTACATGTAATTATTATGAGAGAGGAAAATATGGTTACAGAATTTTTCATGTTACTAAATTACCTCTCGTTATGTTGAGATTGCTATTGTTCCTTTCCGCTTCCTTGCATATGCTAGTTTTTGCTTGCTACGATAATTTGTTTGCCTATAATATGCCTATGCATAGGAAGTATGTTAGACTTAAGTGTGTTTGTCACATGTTTTATGATGCTCTCTTTGTGCCTCAATTATTGTCTTTCTTGTGAGCATCATTGAAATCTCAATGCCTAGCTAAAAAGGCTTTAAAGAAAAGCGCTTGTTGGGAGACAACCCAATATTTTTCCTTGTTGCTTAGTAATAAATAATCCATCTACCTTCTGTTTAGATGTGGTTTTATGTTTTAATTAGTGTTTATGCCAAGTTAAACCTATAGGATCTTCTTGGATAATAGTTATTTGATCTTGCTGTAATTTCCAGAAACTTTCTGTTCACGAAATAATTGTTAAAAATCACCAGAACGTGATAAAATAGTGATTCCAATTGCTGCTGATCAATAAAAAAATTGCCTAGGTCGTCCTATTTTGGCTGAATTTTTGGAGTTCCAGAAGTTTGCGTTAGTTACAGATTACTATAGACTGTTCTATTTTTAACAGATTCTATTTTAAAGAATGAGTTCACTACAGTACCTTGAAGTGATCTTTTGTTTTCTTTCGCTAACGGAGCTCACGAGATTTCTGTTGAGTTTTGTGTTGTGAAGTTTTCAAGTTTTGGGTGCATTTTTTTGATGGATTATGGAACAAGGTGTTGCAAGAGCCTAAGCTTGGGGATGCCCATGGCACCCCCAAGATAATCCAAGGACACCAAAAAGTCAAAGCTTGGGGATGCCCCGGAAGGCATCCCCTCTTTCATCCACTTCCATCGGTAACTTTACTTGGAGCTATATTTTTATTCACCACATGATATGTGTTTTGCTTAGAGCGTCTTCTATTATTTGCGTCTTTGCTTGTTAGTTTACCACAATCATCCTTGCTGTAAACACCTTTTGAGAGAGCCATACATGAATTGGAATTTGTTAGAATACTCTATGTGCTTCACTTATATCTTTTGAGCTTGATATTTTTGCTCTATGTGATTCACTTATATCTTTTGAGCTTGATAGTTTTGCTCTATGTGCTTCACTTATATCTTTTGAGCTTGATAGTTTTGCTCTAGCACTTCACTTATATCTTTTAGAGCACGGTGGTGGATTTGTTTTAAAGAAACTATTGATCTCTCATGCTTCACTTAGATTATTTTGAGAGTCTTAAATAGCATGGTAATTTGCTTAATAATAATAATATGCTTGGTATTCAAGATTTGTAAAACTCTCTTTTGAGTGTGTTGAATACTAAGAGAAGTTTGATGCTTGATAATTGTTTTGAGATATGAAGGTAGTAATATTAGAGTCATGCTAGTTGAGTAATTGTGAATTTGAGAAATACTTGTGTTAAAGTTTGTGATTCCCGTAGCATGCACGTATGGTGAACTGTTATGTGATGAAGTCGGAGCATGATTTATTCATTGATTGTCTTCCTTATGAGTGGCAGTCGGGGATGAGCGATGGTCTTTTCCTACCAATCTATCCCCCTAGGAGCATGCGCGTAGTACTTTGCTTTGATAACTTGTAGATTTTTGCAATAAGTATATGAGTTCTTTATGACTAATGTTGAGTCCATGGATTTTACGCACTTTTCTCACCCTTCCACCATTGCTAGCCTCTCTAATACCGCACACTTTTCACATGTATCATACACCCACCATATACCTTCCTCAAAACAGCCACCATACCTACCTATCATGGCATTTCCATAGCCCTTTCGAGATATATTGCCATGCAACTTTCCACCGTTCCGTTTATTATGACAGGCTCCATCATTGTCATATTGCTTAGCATGATCATTTAGTTGACATCGTATTTGTGGCAAAGCCACCGTTCATAATTCTTTCATACATGTCACTTATGAATCATTGCATATCCCGGTGCACCGCCGGAGGCATTCATATAGAGTCATATTTTGTTCTAAGTATCGAGTTGTAATCATTGAGTTGTAAGAAAAATAAAAGTGTGATGATCATCATTTTTAGAGCATTGTCCCAAGTGAGGAAAGGATGATGGAGACTATGATTCCCCCATAAGTCGGGATGAGACTCCGGACGAAAAAAAGAGAGGAAAAGGCCCAATAAAAAATGAGAGAAAAAGATAGAAGGGACAATGTTACTATCCTTTTACCACACTTGTGCTTCAAAGTAGCACCATGATCTTCATAATAGAGAGTCTCTCGTTTTGTCACTTTCATATACTAGTGGGAATTTTTAAGTATAGAACTTGGCTTGTATATTCCAATGATGGGCTTCCTCAAATTGCCCTAGGTCTTCGTGAGCAAGCGAGTTGGATGCACACACACTTAGTTTCATTTGTTGAGATTTCATATACTTATAGCTCTAGTGCATCCGTTGCATGGCAATCCCTACTCACTCACATTGATATCTATTGATGGGCATCTCCATAGCCTATTGATACGCCTAGTTGATGTGAGACTATCTTCCCTCTTTTTGTCTTCTCCACAACCACCATTCTATTCCACATATAGTGCTATATCCATGGCTCACGCTCATGTATTGCGTGAAGATTGAAAAAGTTTTGAAAATGTCAAAAGTATGAAACAATTGCTTGGCTTGTCATCGGGGTTGTGCATGATTTAAATATTTTGTGTGGTGAAGATAGAGCATAGCCAGACTATATGATTTTGTAGGGATAACTTTCTTTGGCCATGTTATTTTGAGAAGACATGATTGCTTTGTTAGTATGCTTGAAGTATTATTATTTTTATGTCAATATGAACTTTTGTCTTGAATCTTTCGGATCTGAATATTCATTCCACAATTAAGAAGAATTACATTGAAATTATGCCAAATAGCACTCCGCATCAAAAATTCTCTTTTTATCATTTACCTACTCGAGGACGAGCATGAATTAAGCTTGGGAATGCCTGATACGTCTCCAACGTATCTATAATTTCTGATTGCTCCATGCTATATTATCTATTGTTTTGGACTATATTGGGCTTTATTTTCTACTTTTATATTACTTTTGGGACTAACCTATTAACCGGAGGCCCAGCCCAGAATTGCTATTTTTTGCCTATTTCAGTGTTTCGAAGAAACGGAATATCAAACGGAGTCCAAACGGAATGAAATCTTCAGGAACGTGATTTTCTCATCAGATAAGACCCAGGAGACTTGGACCCTTCGTCAAGAAAGCTATGAGGCGGCCACGAGGGTGGAGGGCGCGCCCCTCCCTAGGGCCCCTCGAAGCTTCACTGACGTACTCCTTCCTCCTATATATACCTACGTACCCCCAACAGATCAGATACGGAGCCAAAAACCTAATTCCACCGCCGCAACTTTCTGTATCCACCGCCGCCTTTGTCAGGATAGCTTGTACTAGCTGTTGTTGTTGGCTCCCTTCCTGCTCGATATTTGGCAAGAGGACCAGGGCCTATATAAGTAGAGCTAGCAATCTCATCCCATCTCATCTTAGCTTGATCCAATCCGACCGAGAGTCTACCCACAAGAACACCTCAACCTCAGGAGGCTGTTCTTCCCTTGTACTGTTCATCATCAGCCCTAGAGGCAATCCACCACCACACTGGAGTAGGGTATTACACCACAACGGTGGCCCGAACCAGTATAAACCTCATGTCTTTCTGTGTTGCGAGTTCGTCGAGTTCGTCCGCGAGATCTTAGTGAGCTAAGGCGTAGACCGGTAGGAGTGAAAGACTTCGCACGCACCCCAGTGTTCGAACCTTAAGGGTTTGCCAAAACCCCACATCTGACATTTGGCGTGCTAGGTAGGGGTGTGCCGTAGCTTCCCTTCCATCAGTTGTCGCTTCGTCGCTCCGTCTTCTCCATGGCGGACGCTCGCCGTGCTCGGGCTGAGCGTCGGGCTGCCCTCACCGCCCGCGTCGCTCAGACGGCTCCCGTCAGCGGGCCACCTCGTCGTTCTCCGTCACCTACCGCCAACACTGCCACCGGCCTGGCGGGGAACGAGCAGCAGGCGTCCTCGCTGCATCCTTCAGTGTGGCAGGAGGTCGCACCGCCCCTCCATCACTGACCCCTACCGGTTCTTCGTCTCATGCGCGTCGCGCTCCCATGGAGGCGGGGGCCGCGCTCCTCGCGGCGAATGAACTCCTGCGCTACCGGCCCGTCGACGACCTCTATGAGGAGTGGCTCGACTGCGTCGCCGAGCTCGTCCGCGCCGCAGGGGGCTCCCCGGCGCCGTCCCTTTCTCTACCTCCCCGTCAACCAGCCCTGGGCGACAAGGCTCATGCCGTGCCTCCACCACCTCTGCCCCAAGGCGGTGCCTTGGCATTAAGGCGCGTGCCTCCGCGGCGTGATCCACCACGCCCAGTGCCCGCGCACGAAGAGAGAAGCTGCCAAGAAATTCCGCGGCCGCGAGAAGCTGCACCTGCGCTCCCCGCGCCACCTCGTCAAGACCGCACACCGCCCGCAGCGGTGCAGCGCGGACCTCGTCAATACCAAGCTCCACCTCCGAAGCGCGCCCCGGCAACCACGGCTGGCTGCCGTGCCTTCACCCCCGAGCTGCGTAGCGTCGCCTGGCCAGGCAAGTTCTAGCCGGATCTGCCTCCTCACTACGATGGTACCGCCGACCCCGCGGAGTTCCTGCAGCTCTATGAGCTGAGCATCGAAGCTGCCAACGACGACGAAAATGTCATGGCGAACTGGTTTCCCATGGCTCTCAAGGATGGAGCCCGCTCCTGGCTCCTGAACCTGTAGCACGGCTCGATCTCTTTTTGGGACGAAATGCGCGACCGCTTCGTCGCCAACTTCCAGGGCACTCGCGACCGCCCGCCGGCCGCGGGTGATCTACGCCGCATCAAGCAACATCCAGGAGAGACCCTCCAGAAGTACATCCAGTGCTTCAACAACACCCGCCTCAAGATCCCCAAGGTCACAGACGAAGCCATCATCTCCGCGTTCTCAGACGGCATCCGTGACGTCAAGATGAAGGAAGAGCTCACCATCCACGAGGAGCTATGCACCTCTCAGGAGTTGTTCAACCTGGCGACCAAGTGCGCAAGAGCTGAGGAGGGGCGCCTCTCTCTCCATGAGCTGCCAGCCGTGGGCGCGGAGGAGAAGAAAACCAAGGCCAAGGACGTGAAGCGCAAGGAGGCAGCTGTGCTCGCAGCGGAGCCCGACACCAAGCGGGGCAGAGATTAGCCCGAGTCTTCCAAGAACAGCTGGCCATTCTGCGCCTTCCACAACCTGAATACACACAACACCAGCGACTGTCAAGAGCTCAGAGCCATACGAGAAGGACGCTTCGGTCGACGCCCCCGAGCGCAGATACAGGGGCTACGGCCGCGGAGGAGGACGTCGAGGCGGACACTGGGACGACCGTGGACCACGCCAGGAGTGGCCCGACCGGCCTCGTGAGGACCGCTGGCAGGACCAACCTCGCGAGGGCGCCTGGAGGGACCCGCCTCGTGAGGATCGCCTCCAAGGCAACACCGGTCTTCCTCCGCTGCCGCCACCAAGAAAGAACGACGACCACCACCAGGACGAGGGGGCTTGGGGCTTCTAGGAGCCGCGTGCAATCGCCTACATCTTGGGCGGCGCCCAGGCCCCAGCCTCTCAGCGCATCTTCAAACAGTTCGCTCGCGAGGTGAATGCGGTGCTCCCCAAGCTCGAGGCCACGCGCCTGCTCAAGTGGTCCCAATGCGCCATCACTTTCAACTCGGCAGATCAGCTCAAGTGCGTAGCCACCGCTGGCGCCCTCCCTATGTTGTGTTCCCCAGTCATCAGCAATGTGCAGGTTGCCAAGACCCTCATCGACGGCGGCGCAGGGCTCAACGTCCTGTCCGTCAACACGTTCGACAACCTCCAAGTGCCATATGAACAGCTCGAGCCCACCAAGCCTTTCTCAGGAGTGACCGACGGTTCCACCACACCGATAGGGCAGGTCCACCTGCCTGTCACCTTCGGGGAGCAAAAGAACTACCGCACCGAGCTCATCGACTTCGATGTCGCGTACATCCGCCTGCCGTACAATGCTATCCTCGGGTATCCAGCCCTGGCCAAGTTCATGGCAGTCACCCATCACGGCTACAACGTTCTCAAGATGCCAGGAAGCAGAGGGATCATCACGGTCCCATGTGAAGAGAGGGATGCGGTGTGCTCCCTCGAGCGCGCCTTCCAAGCTGCATCAATCGACGACCCCGACAGCAGAAGCGAGGGCCCTCCGGAGGCCATCCCTAAGAAGAAGAAGCTGCGCCGCGCAGGACCTCGGGAGGATGGCATCATTGCAGGAGCCTCATCAGGATCAGCGCCCGTCCTAGGACAGCCTCCCTCCATCGCATAGGAAAGCGCGCCCAGCGCCCTCCTCGGGCAGGGCTCGGGGGCTCTCTTCTGGAGGGCCTTAGACCTTGCTAACCTCACGAGGGAGGCGCTTGCGCACCACTTGGAGGCGTGCTTCGAGGAACGTGTCCCTCAGGAGAGCACTGGGCAAGGAGTGCCCACCACCCAGGAATTCATTGCCAAGACCACACAGGAACTGCAAGACGCAAGAGCCATGCGCGGCGACAGCCGCTCACAGGGCACATCTCCCCATCCAGGCGAGGATGCCGAGCTGCGTGTCTGCGTCGACGTCCCAGGGCTCAACAGGGCCGCATCTCAGGAGCATTTATGGCTTTTGCGTGTGGGCCGCTGCGAGGGCCCGCCGCACAGCTACGTTCGCATGCCCTTCGGCTTGCCGAGCATGGCGTCGGCCTATCAGCGCAACATGCGGCGTGTCCTGGCGGCTCAGGAGGCCAGGTACCACGCCATCCTGGAGGAGACGGAGACGGTCTTCAGGGAACCTCCCGAGCCCCAGAGCCTCCCGAGGCTCAGAGCTCCGGCGGCTCATGAGGGGCCATTTCTTCAATGCACGCCTTCAGCTGCACCAACTCTACTTCGTCTACAAAACCAGGTGACATCTTCGAAGCTCGTTTAGCTGGGAGCGCCCCTCGGGCTGCATTATTCCCAGGCCGCATGGGTCCGTCCCTGTGGCATGTATCCCTTTTGCTTATGTCTTTAGCTTGCCTTGCTGGGGCGCCCCTCGGGCTGCATCATCCCCAAGCCGCTCGGGCCGGACCCGGTAGCATGTATCTTCCTGCATTTATCCAAGTTGATCTGCTCTCCATGCTTAACCTGCCAACTGCTATCACCTGCTCCATCATCGCCTCCCCTGGGACCTCCACACAGGAACGGTGCTGGTGCATGGGTCCGTCACTGTCACGTAGACAAACCTGAGCGGTCGAGCTCTGGCTCGCGGCACGCCTCGCGCACGTCACCTCACCAGGCCCTCAGTGCCTTCACCTCATCCAGAGCAACCAGCGGCAGGCTGACAGCTGTAACAGCAAACCGTGTTTCTTCTTGTGCCAGTTCACAGGATCCCGTGAGAAGGATTGCAGGCGGCACCGCGAGTCTCCTTTTCTCTCGTGCAATTCGCTTGCGCTTTAAAAGGGGGGCTCCTGAGCATCGCGACTCAGGAGCTCTTACTGGCTCTCCAGCCCTCACCCCCTGGCCTTAACCACGGCATCGCGACCTGGCATACCAGCGGCGGCTGAGCTCGCTTGAGGGCCGGGACCTGAGGATGTAGAGCACTAAGGAGAGCATGACAGGAGGGAAACTCGTACGGGCCGGCCTAGCTATGCCGCACAAGTAGGCGCGCAGCTCCAGCGGAGCGTCAGGAGTGGCCGCGAAGTCGACAAGATAAGTCCCGCTCTCGGATCGGCCAAATATTGGGGCCTGATGGTCACCCTCGGCTTGCCGCGACCCCGTTGCGGCCACGTCAACTCCCTCTCTTGCCTTACCATGGCTGCTTGAGCACTAAGGGGGACCTCCTGAGCATCGTGCCTCAGGGGCTCTTGCTGGACCTCGGACCGCACACCTCCTGGCCTTGACCACGGCACGCGACCTGGCATACCCGCGATGGTTGTAGCCGCCTGGGGACCGGTACCTGTCAGCGCAGAGCAACAAGCCGTTACAGGGAAAGAAAGGGGGTCCGAGCCTTAACGGACACGCATTCGCTAAGTTTTCATAACAAGGGAGATAAGTACAAAAGACATTGCAGATCCTTACATGCCCCCACGGGGTGGTTCATGATTCTTCTCAGGAAGCAAAAGCTGGTACTAAGGGGAATCCTATCTACACCCTTCTGTGGCGGACGCCATCATCAACAGTGGGCCACGGGGGGCCGGCACCAACCCCATCCAGATCAGCAGCGGCGACGGCCAGACGCCGCGGCTCTCCTCCGAGCGCGGCGAGAGCTCGGGGGCACGTAGCTGTCGCCACTCGTCTCCGGAGTCTCGTAAAGCTCAGGAGAGCTGTTGGACTCCCAAGGGCTGCTGCTGCTGGAGTAGAAGCGAGCGGAGCGCGCGTCAGTTTGGCGCTCCTCTCTGGAGCAGCACTCCAGACGGTGGCCCTCAGCGTTGAAGACCTTGAAGAAGAGCGTGGAAGCGCCGTCGTACTCAAAGTGGATCGCGAGGGCGCCCCTCGCACGGCAGACCCGTGGGATCTCCCCCCAGCCGCGGGTCATGAAGATCTTGCCGGTGGGAACCGCTTTGATCTCCGCTCCGATCGCCCGAGCGCTGCATTCGACGTGCTGCAACCAGAGCTCGAGAGGCCCCCTCGGCGGCATCACATCGGAAAAGAACCGTGGGAAGCGGATCAAGGAGCTTGGAGGCATCGGCGCCCACAGCACCAACTCACGTGAGGAGTCCGCGGCGTGGATCCCAGGGGCGGCGGCACGCGTCGCCGCGGCGTGGCAACCCCGGACACGGCGCGGCACATGGCGGCGCTGGGTAACCCGGACGCTGTGCGGCACAGCGCCGCGGCAACCCCGGACACGGCGCGGGCGGCGCTGCTCTTCACTCCGTCCTCCCGAGCCCTCAGCACGGGCGTACAAGGGTAGCGGGTACCCCGGAGGAGGCCGCTCGCACTAGGGCCTCGACACCACCTGCATCGACGTTTCATCACGGCGATGGATCGACCTCTTCTTCGGCGGAAGTGGCCCGGATCATCACGGGGAGCCTTTCCTTTCTCTTCGGCAGAAAACCTTCTGATAGGCGCCATTGTTGTCAGCAGTGGAGCAGGGAGGAAGAAGCAAGCAAGTGAGGAAGAGATGGGCGACGGGGGCTCCGCCCCCCTCCCTATTCATAGCAAGAGAAGGCCAACCGGCGTCTCCCACGACCGCATGTAATGATGGTTTTCCTTGCATGTCGCAGGGACTTGTCAAGTCGTGCAGTTGCCGAAGCAGCGTGGGGAAGTGGAGATGCTCGCGTCCTATCAACCACCACGCGTCAACAGAGGCCGCAGGCTTTTGGGTCCCGCGGTGCTCCGAACTTGACCCTTAGCTTCGCCACGAAGCCAAGCCCGAGCGCACCTTGGGCCCGGGGGCTACTGTCGGCGTTCTGGGAACGGGGGTCACCAGACTTGCCTGCCTGCGGCCCACGACGTGGCTAGGCCAGCGGGCCGTACGACCCATCTTCATCAACAAGGCATCCAAGACCCTCACGAGGGTCCAAGCCTCGCGAGGCGGACGATGCAGGACCTCCTCTGGAGTGACCTGGCCAGGCAGGCTCACGAGGAGCGGAGATATCAAGACGGGGCAAACCTCATGAGGCTCTCGTGACGTAAGCCATGACGAACGACACCAAGCGGGCGCCAGCGCGCGTAGCGTCCTTATTTCCTCTGGTGCTAAGGAGGCCAGTGCAGGCAAAGAGTACCAAGGCATCAGGCAAAGATTGCTATATTGGTGCAACGATACCAAGACCAGGAGGACGGCAAGACGGAGGTCATCGTGGAGCCCAAGACGGCGTCACCACCAGAGCTTTTCTCAGGCGAAGACCGCCTTTGTCAGGATAGCTTGTACTAGCTATCCCCCTTCAAATTTTCCCGCCGTTGTTGGCTCCCTTCCTGCTCGATATTTAGGAAGAGGGCCAGGGCCTATATAAGTAGAGCTAGCGATCTCATCTCATCTCATCTTAGCTTGATCCAACCCGATCGAGAGCCTACCCACAAGAACACCTCAACCTCAGGAGGTTGTTCTTCCCTTGTACTGTTCATCATCAGCCCTAGAGGCAATCCACCACCACACTGGAGTAGGGTATTACACCACAACGGTGGCCCAAACCAGTATAAACCTCGTGTATTTCTGTGTTGCGAGTTCCTCGAGTTCGTCCGCGAGATCTTAGCGAGCTAGGGCGTAGACCGGTAGGAGGGAAAGACTTCGCGCGCACCCCAGTGTTCGAACCTTAAGGGTTTCCCGGAACCCCACATCTGACAATGACTGGTTCCTCGGGCAGCGGAGCCCTACATCGAATCTGCTCCGCTTTCTCTGTCCATACCTGAAAAAAATAGTGAAGTTTTAGATATCTTCCTTGAACAAGCAAGTAGAGGATGCACCTTGATGTGAAGGATTTACCGCCCTGGCAGGATGGGCTAGATTGTGCCCGCGGTCCGAGTCTATGTCCGGCGGCGTCTCATTGCCTTTAAAGAGCAACTTCCAGACATCTTCGTGAGTGGTTCCGAAGTGCCTCTCCAAGGTCTGGTGCTTCTCCGGGTCAAATTCCCATAAAGGGCATGTTCGGCTCTGGCATGGAAGGATCCGGCGAACTAGCATCACCTGGATCACGTTGACGAGCTTGATGTTTTTTATCCACCATGCTTTGGGTGCACGTTTGCAGCGCTATCAGTTCATCCGACGGTGACCAACTTGGGCCCTTCTCTATCCAGGAGGTGAGCCGCATTGGAGCTCCGGATTTGAACTCGGGAGTCGCGGCCCAGGTGGCGTCTCGGGGCTCTGTGATATAGAACCATAGTTTCTGCCACTCTTTGACAGTCTCCACGAAAGTACCCTTGGGCCATGTGACATTGGGCATCTTGCTCACCATGGTACCTCCGCACTCTGTGTGTTGGTTATCCACCACCTTCGGCTTCACGTTGAAGATCTTGAGCCATAGTCCGAAGTGGGGAGGAATGCGGATGAAGGCCTCGCACACGACAATAAATGCCGAGATATTGAGGAAGGAGTTTGGGGCTAGATCATGGAAATCTAGCACATGTAAGAACATAAGTCCATGAGGCGAAAGGGTGGAGAGGAAACCCTAACCCGCGGATGAAATGGGGGATGAACACCACCCTCTCATTGGGCTTCGGGGTGGGGAGGACTTGCCCCCTGGCCGGAAGCCGGTGAGTGATTTCTTTCGCCAGATACCCGGCTTACCGAAGCTCGGTGAGGGAGTCCTGGATTAAGGGGTCCTCGGGCGTCCGGCCTGTTAGCGATGGGCCGGACTAATGGGCTGTGAAGATGCAAAGACCGAAGACTCTACCCGTGCCCGGATGGGACTCTCCTTGGCGTGGAAGGCAAGCTAGGCGGCCAAATATGAAGATTCCTTTCTCTGTAACTGACTTTGTACAACCTTAGCCCCCTCCGGTGTCTATATAAACCGGAGGGCTTAGTCCAAAAACATATATAGTCATACAGGCTAGACTTCTAGGGTTTTAGCCATTACGATCTCGTGGTAGATCAACTCTTGTAATACTCATATTCATCAAGATCAATCAAGCAGGAAGTAGGGTATTACTTCCATAGAGAGGGCCCGAACCTGGGTAAACATCGTGTCCTCCATCTCCGGTTACCATCGACCTTAGACGCACAGTTCGGGACCGCCTACCCGAGATCCGCCGGTTTTGACACCGACATTGGTTCTTTCATTGAGAGTTCCAATGTGCCGTCCTCAAAAGGTTCGATGGCTCCTTCGATCATCTACAATGATGCTGTCCTAGGGGAAACCTTCCTCCCCGGAGAGATCTTCGTGTTTGGCGGCTTCGCACTGCGGGCCAACTCGCTTGGCCATCTGGAGCAGATCGATAGCTACGCCCGTGGCCATCATGTCAGATTCGGGAGCTTGAACTACGTCGCGGATATCCGCGGAGACTTCATCTTCGACGGATTCGAGACCGCCGTAGTCGTTCCCCGTCGCCACGACGAACATGAGCTAAATCTGTCATCGGGCCATGCCCAGTAAATTGCACCTTTAACCGCTCCAGCCTTAGATCCGGAGCAGATTGCGCCACCCGAGGACAGGAAGCTCAACCCCGTCACGGAGGCTGCAGATTCCGCGGCGTTGGAGCCGCACACAAACCTAACCTCGGGTGATGTTTGTGTCATCGGGACCTCGGACTCATTTCCGGCCATAAGTTCTGAGCCATGTGTGTCCATGTATCTCGACCAGGATCGGTCATCGATCGCCGAATTCAACGTCGCAGACATCTTCCGGCACTCGCCTTTAGACGACGTGCTCAACTCATTAAAAAAATCTATCCCTAGCGGGGGACTCTCAGCCGAATTATATCTGGTTCGAACTGGAGGCTGATGATGGGGGATTTCGCTTCCCACCCGCCACCCACTATATAGGCATTGTCGAGGACTTAACCGACAAGCTCGACTACAGCTCTGAAGACATCGACGGTATGGACGACGCCGCCGATGAGGAACAAGGTCAAAACCCGCCATTTACCGGATGCTGGACGACCACTTCTTCGTACGACATATACATGGTGGATATACCTAAAGAAACTAACGACGATGACAAAGAAGATCCAGTTGAGGATAAACCTCCTGAGACACAGTCTAGACGCCGGTGTCGGCAGCGCCGCTCTAAGTCACGTCGTGCAAAACATAGCAATACCGGCACAGGAGAAACGACACTCCGCATGGCGCCGAAGACATAGAAGATCCCGACGAACAAACTGCCGAATAGGACAACCGGGAAGATGGGCAAATTAGCCCTGACGAACAGGCCATACATGAAGACTCGGAGGACAGTAATTACCTTCCGCTCTCCGAGGATGAGGTGAGCCTTGGAAACGAGGAGTTTATCGTGCCTGAGGAACCTCTCGAGCAGGAGCGCTTTAAGAGCCGACTAATAGCCACTGCAAGGAGACTGGAAAGGAAGCAGCAACAACTTCAAGCTGATCAAGATCTTCTCAACGATAGATGAACTGAAGTCCTGGCAGCCGAGGAATACAGCCCCAAGCGTCCAACCAAAAGTTACCCGAAGCGCAAATTGCTACCTCAGTTTGATGATGAGGCGCTGGAGCCCATACCATCATCGCACAATGCGGCTAACCGACCACTACGCGGTCGAGACAAAGCGGCAACTCAGGCCGAACACCAACCCACCCCACCTCACATTGAAGGAAGAAATAAAATAGCTCGGGTTTATACATATGACCTTCGGCAGGACCTGGATAGCAGAGCAAGACATACCAGAACGATCTATGGATCGCGAGGGCGTGCACCGACACGCATCGACAACTACCTATTCGGACGCGACAAGACTAGTCACGCCCGGACTAAAAACCGCCGACGGACTCCATCGGAGCTACGTCATGATGTGGCCCAATATAGAGGTGCTGCACACCCTCTTTGCTTCATTGATGAAGTAATGGAGCATGAATTCCCATAAGGGTTTAAACCCGTGAATATTGAATCATATGATGGAACAACTGATCCCGCAGTGTGGATCGAGGATTTTCTTCTCCATATTCATATGCCTCGCGGAGATGACCTCCACGCCATCAAATACCTCCTGCTAAAACTCAAAGGGCCAGCTCGGCACTAGTTAAACAGTCTGCCAGAAAACTCTGTTGGCAGCTGGGAGGACTTGGAAGACGCCTTCCGCGACAACTTCCAAGGAACATATGTCCGGCCACCGGATGCCGATGACTTAAGTCACATTATCCAGCAGCCCGGAAAGTCAGCCAGGAAGCTCTCGACGAGGTTCTTAGTTAAAAGTAACCAAATAGTTGACTATCTGGACGCAGAAGCCCTAGCAGCAATCAAACACCGCGTCCGGGATGAGTGGCTCGCCCGCCACCTCGGTCAAGAAAAACCAAAATCCATGTCAGCCCTCACTGCTCTGATGACCCACTTTTGCGCGGGAGAAGACAGCTGGCTCGCTCGTAGAAGCAATGGCGCCAGTGATCCTGGCACTTCTGAAGTGCGAGACGGCAATGGCAAACCATGATGCGGCAAACAACAAATGTCGCAATGATAATGAAAGAATGCATGACACGGCGGTCAACGCCGGATTCAGCTACCCTAAGCCCGGTCAACGAAAAAAGCCACTCAAGGCAAACAGAGACCGATCATCCAATCTGGACAAGATATTGGATCGGCCCTGCCAGATTCATGGCCACCCTAATAAACTAGCTAATCATACCAACAGAAGCTGGTGGGTCTTCAAGCAGGTCGGCAAGCTCAACGTCGAACACAAGGGGAGGAGGCCACCCGGTGATAGCGACGACGAAGAAACTCACCAACCAAATACCGGGGGTCAGAAGCAATTTCCCCCTAAAGTGAAAACAGTAAACATGGTATACATGACACACAACTCTACAGGAGAGCAGGAGAAGCACTCCCTACGGACTAAGGATCATACTACGGCAATCTCAGCCGAAGTACAAAGCGGTCTTATTAAACCGCATACCTTGTCGGCCATTAAGCCACCAGTCTCCATTCAACAAGATCGACCAATTTTGGAGCGGGATTAGTAGTTCGGCTTCTGTCGTCCACCTCATATACCTATAAAATATGTATTGTGCATACATAACTATGCACTTAAGATACCTTGGGCATCGGCGGAAGCATAAATACGGACGAGCCTGCAAGTGCTCCCATAACCTCTGTTTCTTTTCTAATTATTCTTTTTTTCCTTATCCTTTACCACAGGTGACGCAAAGGCTGGTTATCCCATGTACTCTATCGGAGTTCGGGTCCATGCACTCACAAGGGCTATTTCTGTCAAGGATTCCCCCCACCGAGGGCAGGCGGCGCAGACGTGCGACAGGAGGTCCAAAATAACTTTTTGTAGACCGCAATCTTTATTTCGCGCCTGTAAGGTGCCTTTTTCCTCCGCCGTCGACCCCGGACATGTAAAATAGCCGGGGTTGCGGCTTTGTTATCTACAAAATAATGATGGGCATATCACTCAGGTCCCAGTAAACATAATCCGCATCCAGCATTCGCTTTTTTCAAAAAAACCGAAGTTGGCCCCCGTGGTTGTTTCACACATACACCTCGGCATAACTTGCCAGGGGCTCGGTATGGGAATAAATGAGTTGCCGACAAGTCCGAACAGCTTTATAGTGTACTTCGGTGTCTCGAGTTTGGCCTTATATGCATCAGCTCCGAACCATGTCTTGGGTCAATAGTTGGGTTGCCCGGCGACTGTGCTTGCTACCTTACGTTCCGCTCTATCATCTAGGGTAGTAAAGGGAGAACTACTACGATTGTGCTTCTGGTTCATCAGGTCAAGCACCTCAGTAGAGAAAGCCGAAAACTGACTGTCATGATGCGACAAGAGCTGGTCAACCACTCGACGACTTATCGGAATCTTTCGCGATTCCTTCCATATTATACGAAGGACCTTTTTCTTCAGGTCGTATATGTAACGCACCGTATTGGAATGAGCTGTATACATACCAGGGGCTATATCGTAGTCCCACCATAAAACTCCTATGGCTAAGTGAAAGTGTTAACGCCCTATAGTCCGATTGCCTAGTTCACCGCATTGACACCTCCTTAAAGGACCAAGACGTTGGGTTAAGAGTTCTCAAATGCTTTTCCGAACACCCCCGTACTTTACGAGGGGGCTGAAGCCGACAACTGGAAAACTTTCAGATTAATACAAAAATGGCCACATAGGAGGAACAAAAGTTTTAGGCAAAACTACATAAAATAGCCTTATTATAATATTGTTTTTCACAAATTTCGATACATCTCACTCGAATACTATGTTTTTCGAGCATTGACCCTCTATCAAGCGGGCACCCTGCAGGACACCCTCGAAATAATGCTCTGGTGTGTGATGGTCCATGCCCTTGGGTGGACCCTTCGCTGCAACATCAATGGCCTTCATCTTTGCCCAGTATGTCTTGACACGGGCAAAGGCCATCCGTGCACCTTCAATGCACGCTGACTGCTTAACGACGTCGATACGCGGCACCGCATCAGCAAGTCACCGCACCAAACCAAAATAACTATTCGGAATTGGCTCGTTCGGCCACAACCCGATCATGGTGTACTTCATGGCATAACCAGATAGTCTATGGACCTCAGCCCATTGGGTCATCTGTTCGTTCAGCAACAGAGGGCGTTTTGACGCACCGAATTGTGACCAGAAAAGTTTCTCCATTGCATACCCTTCTCGCGCCTGGTAAAACTGCACCGCATCGGAAGCACTCTTCGGCAAGTCCAATAACGCGTCTGGAGAACTCCACACCAGATTAAGCGGAGCATAATTCGGATCGCCGTACTTAGTTTGCAATAAAAAGGGCTTACCAGCCGCGATCTCCCCAGCTTGTCGGATCTCCTCCCGGGCCACTCTAGATTCGGACCACGCTTCTTTCGCCTCTCGTAAGGCCTTGTCAACATCCGCCATTTTGGCTTTATTATCCTTCTCGAGGAATTCACAGCGGCTAGCGGCATCTTTTAACTCCCGCACCATCTTGGATATTCTCTACTCGCATTGGCGCCAAGCAGCCTGTTCGGCCTTTAACTCGGCAGATGCCTCCTCGGCAGCCGCATTATCAATACGGGCTTGCTCCTTGGCATGGGCCAGCTCAGCCCAAAGGATCTAAACTGCGGCAACACCATCTGCATTCATGCATATCTCAGTATACAATATTTCGCGTCATGCTTACATTACAAAGCATGTGCTGGTAAGTACTGCCCCAAACACATATCTTGCGACTCATCAAGACGCCTGTTGATCAGCGTAAGGCCATCTTCCGCCACATCAAGCTTCCGCTCCAGATCGGCAATTTCTGTAGTCCGGGCAGACGCCAGGGAAGGGACAGCCTGCATTTCAATTCATCATATTATTTCCTAGACATATATTTTTGATCCTTTGATCGCCTCCCTCGGGAAGCCAATCCGAGTCCCAGGGGCAACTACCTATACACAGGTGCAGTTTGTGAATAAAACACAATCGAAAATTTTACAATACAAACCTTGAAGCCTCTTAGCAGGCTCGTGCATATCATTCAACCCGCGTTTTGCGGACAGAACCTTTTCAACCACCGTACCCATCAAGGTACGATGCTCCTCCGAGACGGACGCCTGCTGCAGCATGTTCGTCAATATATCTGGTGCTTCTGGACCTCCGGAAGTTGCGGTAGGAGTACGGCCTCCCTTCGAAGGGACCCATTTATTCGCCCCTAGAGTCGTCTCCGGCTGTAAGCCGGACAGTCCGGGGCCTTTATCATTGGCCCCTGGACTCTGGGTTACCGAAGTATTACCTTCGGGTTGTGTCTTCACCACCCCTCGCACCATTTGTTCATCAGGAGAGACCCTCCGCGATGACACCTCAAAGTCGTCCGCCCTATTGGGCGAGGAGACCAGTGGAGGCATCTCGCTTTCCATCATCTTTGGGAGAAGTTCCCCGAGGAGGAGGATTGTTGAAGACTGTGTGCTGAGATGCAAAAAAAACATATATTCTAGATGTTACCTCGGTCACAGGAAGGGAACGGGATATGTGTAAAACACCCTTGTTCACTTACAATTTGGCTAAAGGCTTGTCCTCACTGTGGGACTGCGCGATGACATCGTCCTCCAAGCCCGGGTCGCCCGAGAGGGGCCTCTTGCCTCGCTTAGGAGCCTTTTCCTCCCAATCTTGGGAGGCAGCCCTTTTCTTACCCTGGGGGGAAGAAACTTTGATTTCTCCTTCACCTTTGTCTTCGGACGATGGAATTTTGATTCCCTCGGACACAATGTCTGGTATACCTTCGGGATGGAGGCCACTTCTGCCCCCCCCCTCTCTCCGCCTTGTCCTCCTTCATAGGCATCTGGTATGGTGCCGGGGCCAGCATCCTTGTTAGTACGGGATCCGCCGAGTCTTCGGGGAGGGGGGGCGAACACCTGATTCTCTCCGCTTTCTTTATCCAGCACTGGAAAAAGATAAGTTTTACTCATCATTGCATTGCCGCGTGCATAACTACAAAGTGTTCGGGAGTTGAGCACTTACCAAGGTATCCGGATGGTTGCAGTCGAGGTCGATGTCCTCGGTGGTATCCGGCCACTGTTTTCGTTTCCCGAAAAACAACTTACATGTCCCTTTGTGCATAGTGCCAAAGAAGTGTTGGAGGGTTCGTGGTCCTTCCAGATTAAATTCCCACATGCGGAGAGGCCTACGCTTGTATGGTAGGGTTCGGCGGACTAGCATTACTTGAATCACGTTGACAAGATCGATGTCCTTCTCAAGGAGGGTTCAGATGCGGCTCTGCAAAGTCTACACTTCATCAACTGATCCCCAGTCTTGTCCCTTATTAATCCATGATGCCAGTTGTAACGGAGGGCTAGAACGGAACACATGTATAGCTGCCCACTCGGTACCGCGGGGTTCTGTGACGTAAAACCACTCCTGATGCCATTGGTTGGAAGTTCCGGCGAAAGAGCCTTTTGGCCAGAGAGTATTGGTAAGCTTGCTCACTACAGCACCACCACAATCCGCCTGTTTCCCGTCGACCACCTTCGGCTTCACACTAAAGGTCTTGAGCCATAAGCCAAGTGTGGGGGAATTCGGAGGAAGGCCTCACACGTGATGATAAACGCTGAGACGTGGAGGAAAGAATCTGGGGCTGGATCGTGAAAATCTAGTCCGTAATAAAACATGAGCCCCAGGACGAAGGGGTGAAGAGCAAACCCTAGCCCTCGGAGGAAGTGAGAGATGAAAATGACCCTCACACCAGATTTGGGAGTTGGAATCACCTGTCCTCGAGCAGGGAGCCTGTGGGGGATCTCCGCAGTCAGGTATATGGACGCCCGAAGCTTCGCAATGTCCTCTTCTGTAACAGGGGAAGCCTCCCATCGGCCCTGTGGGCTGGGTCCGGACATGATTAGGAAGCTTGAAAGCAATGAAGTCGAACTTTGGGTGCTAGAACTCGAGGTTGGAAAGGCTGAGGAGAGGCTTGGCGTAAAAAGAGACGGCCCTTGGCTCCTTTATAAAAGCAACGGGTACCGAACGCCTCCTCCTAAGCCTGAATACCTACCTACTCCTAAGGAATCTTCCCAGTGGAACGGTTGGGTTACCCACGCTCGTATTAATGAGGATCTCGCAATAAGGGGACACGATCTCTGCTTCGATAAGACGTGCCAATAAAATCCACGCCTTGAAACGTGGAGCGGCGGGACAGGAAATGATTCGAAATAATGATCGGGCAAGCGTGGTGTCACGTTACCAAAAGTTGTCAGTAGATTGGACTCGTGAAATATTATACTCTCTACGGCAGTGTGTGTGTGTGTGTGGAATTTGTGTTGCAGATCCGGACACGTTCGTTGCATCCGAAGACTATCTTGAAGAATTCGGAAAGGGGAACCCGCCTTGCAATGCCGAAGACAATCCACGCACCGGACACCTCGTCATTGAAACCTGGTTCAGGGGCTACTGAGGGAGTCCTGGATTAAGGGGTCCTCAGGCGTCCGGCCTGTTAGCCATGGGCCGGACTGATGGGCTGTGAAGATGCAAAGACCGAACACTCTACCCGTGTCCAGATGGGACTCTCCTTGGTGTGGAAGGCAAGCTAGGCAGTCGAATATGAAGATTCCTTTCTCTGTAACCGACTTTGTACAACCTTAGTCCCCTGCATGTCTATATAAACTAGAGGGCTTAGTCCGGAAACATATATAGTCATATAGGCTAGACTTCTAGGGTTTTAGCCATTACGATCTCGTGGTAGATCAACTCTTGTAATACTCATATTCATCAAGATCAATCAAGCAGGAAGTAGGGTATTACCTCCAGAGAGGGCTCGAACCTTGGTACACATTGTGTCCCCCGTCTCCTGTTACCATCGACGTTAGAAGCACAGTTCGGGACCCCCTACCCGAGATCCGCCAGTTTTGACACCGACACTTGGTGATGTCCTTCTCCTTAACGGAGGAGGCCATCCACTTGCCTTGCCCTCCAGATCCTGACATGGTTGAGTGCTTTCTTGAGGCGGAAAAGATGAGGACTTGGGCGCTAGAGCTCAAGAATGGAAGGGCAGAGAAAGAGAGAAGGCATGGGTGAAAGAAGGGATCCTTATCTCCCTATAAAGGCAGTGAATATCAAGTTCCTCCCCACTCGCCTTAAAACTCGCCTATTCCCAAGGGCTGTGCAAATGGCATGGTTGGATTAGCCACGCCCATATTGATGAGAATCCCGCAATAAGGGGACACGATCTCTACTTTGACAAGACGTGCCAATAAAAACTGCGTCTCGAAACGTGGGGCGGCAAACGAAAACGGTTCGAAATAGTGATCGGGTAGACGTGATGTCACATTGCAAAAAGTTGTCAGCGGATTGGACTCGTGAAATATTATACTCTCTGCGGTTGTGTGTGTGGTACTTGTGTTGCAGATCCGGACACATTCGTTGCGACCGAAGACTATCTTGGAGTATTCGGAAAGGGGAACCCGCCTTGCAATGCCGAAGACAATCTGCGCGCCGGAAACCTCGTCATTGAAGCCTGGTTCATGGGCTACTGAGGGAGTCCTAGACTAAGGGGTCCTCGAACATCTGACCTGTTGGACATGGGCCGGACTAGTGGGCTGTGAAGATACAAGACCGAAGACTCTCTCCCGTGTCCGAATGGGACTCTCCTTGGCGTGGAAGGCAAGCTTGGCGTCCAAATATGAAGATTCCTTTCTCTGTAACCGACTTTGTACAACCCTAGTCCCCTCTGGTGTCTATATAAACCGGAGGGCTTAGTCCGAAGAATACTCATAATCATAGTCATACAGGCTAGACTTCTAGGGTTTTAGCCATTACGATCTCGTGGTAGATCAAGTCTTGTAATACTCATATTCATCAAGATCAAGCAAGCAAGAAGTAGGGTATTACCTCCATAGAGAGGGCCCGAACCTGGGTAAACATTGTGTCCCCTGTCTCCTGTTACCATCGACCTTAGATGCACAGTTCGGGACCCCCTACCCGATATCCGCCGGTGTTGACACCGACAGCAGTGTATCTCGTTTCGCACACGGAGGTGACATGTATCCTCTCGGAACCACGATCCTTCTTGAGAGAAGCTCCGGTTCGCAAGAAGCTTATACCAAAGCTTGTCCCAATTCGGCCAAAAAATTTACCACAGCATATTGGTGCCATGTCATGATACCATCCCAAGTTTCATGATTTTTATGTGTGTTTTGGATTTACAAGAATGAAACAACCAAGTTTCTCAATAGTTTCGACCGAGCCACAACGCCTAGATGTTTGAATTCCATTCCCATTTCTTGCATGGGACCTAGAAATTCACCCAAGGACACACATGTGATTTTTCAACCAACTTTGGTGCACTGGAGCATGTGCTTGTAGTTCAAATTTGAATTATGCACATTAAATGCCCAAAAAATCAATTAATGTATATAAAGGGCCAAACGAACCCGGAATAATTCCAAAATTTAGCACGAAACTCCTATTTGGTCTAAGCTGCCTGTGTAAAAAAATTATGGCGGGAGAAGGCAGTGTATGTCGTTTCGCACATGGAGGTGAAAAGTTCCCTCTCGGAACCACGAGCCTTCTTGAGATTAGCTTCGGTTTGAAAGAAGCTTATACCAAAGCTTGTCCCAATTCGGCCAAAAAATTTACCACGGCATGTTGGTGCCATGTCATGACACCATGCCAGGTTTCATGACTCTCAGGTGTGTTTTGGATTTACAGGAATTAAAAAACCAAGTTTCTCAATATTTCCGGCCGAGCCACTGTCGGATTTCGGGTTCCGCAGACCCTTGAGAGGTTTGAACTTTGGGGTGTGTGCGAAGAACTTGTCGGATGTGGGGTTCCGGCAGACCCTTGAATTTTGAACATTGGGGTGCGCGCGAAGCCTTTCCCTCCTACCGATCTACGCCCTAGCTCGCTAAGATCTCGCAGACGAACTCGACGAACTCGCAACACAGAAAAGACACGAGGTTTATATTGGTTCGGGCCACCGTTGTGGTGTAATACCCTACTCCAGTGCGGTGGTGGTGGATTGCCTCTGGGGCTGATGATGAACAGTACAAAGGGAAGAACAGCCTCCTGAGGTTGAGGTGTTCTTGTGAGTAGGTGATACGTCTCCAACGTATCTATAATTTTTGATTGCTCCATGCTATATTATCTACTGTTTTAGGCAATATTGGGCTTTATTTTCCACTTTTATATTATTTTTGGGACTAACCTATTAACGGAGGCCCAGCCAGATTTGTTGTTTTATGCCTATTTCGGTGTTTGAAGAAAAGGAATATCGACGGAGTCAAAAGCGGAACGAAATCAAGCTGGAGAAGTTATTTTTGGAAGGAAACCCACGATGGACTTGGACCCCATGTCGGAAGATACGGAGGTGCTCACGAGGGTGGGCGCGCCCACCCCCCGCGCGCCCCCCGCCTCGTGGGGCCCCATAGCTCCACCGACGTACTCCTTTCACCCATATATACCTACGTACCCTAAAACTTCCAGAACAGAAGATAGATCGGGAGTTCCGCCACCGCAAGCCTCTGTAGCCACCAAAAACCTCTCGGGAGCCCGTTTCGGCACCCTGCCGGAGGGGGAACCCATCACCGGAGGCCATCTTCATCATCCCGGCGCTCTCCATGATGAGGAGGGAGTAGTTCACCCTCGGGGCTGAGGGTATGTACCAGTAGCTATGTGTTTTGATCTCTCTCTTTCTCTCGTGTTCTCTCTCGTGTTCCCTCTATGGTACGATCTTGATGTATCGCGAGATTTGCTATTATAGTTGGATCTTATGTTGCTTCTTCCCCTCTACTCTCTTGTGATGAATTGAGTTTCCCTTTTGAAGTTATCTTATAGGATTGAGTCTTTTATGAGAACACTTGATGTATGTCTTGCCGTGCTTATCCGTGGTGACAATGGGATATCATGTGCCACTTGATGTATGTTTTGGTGACCAACTTGCGGGTTTCGCCCATGAACCTATGCATAGGGGTTGGCACACGTTCTTGATTCTCCGGTAGAAACTTTGGGGCACTCTTTGAAGTACTTTTATGTTGGTTGGATAAATCTGAGATTGTGTGATGCATATCGTATAATCATGGCCACGGATACTTGAGGTGACAATGGAGTATCTAGGTGACATTAGGGTTTTGGTTGATTTGTATCTTAAGGTGTTATTCTAGTACAAACTCTAGGGCTGTTTGTGACACTTATAGGAATAGCCCAATGGATTGATTGGAAAGAATAACTTTGAGGTGGTTTCGTACCCTACCATAATCTCTTCTTTTGTTCTCCGCTATTAGTGACTTTGGAGTGACTCTTTGTTGCATGTCGAGGGTTAGTTATGTGATCCAATTATGTTATTATTGTTGAGAGAACTTGCACTAGTGAAAGTATGAACCTTAGGCCTTGTTTCCTATCATTGCAATACCATTTACGCTCACGTTTATCATTAGTTACCTTGCTGTTTTTATTATTTCAGATTACAAATACTTTTATCTACTATCCATATTGCACTTGTATCACCATCTCTTCGCCAAACTAGTGCACCTATACAATTTACCATTGTATTGGGTGTGTTGGGGACACAAAAGACTCTTTGTTATTTGGTTGCTGGGTTGCTTGAGAGAGACCATCTTCATCCTACGCCTCCCACGGATTGATAAACCTTAGGTCATCCACTTGAGGGAAATTTGCTACGGTCCTACAAACCCGTGCACTTGCAGGCCCAACAACGTCTACAAGAAGAAGGTTGCGTAGTAGACATCAAGCTCTTTTCTGGCGCCGTTGCCGGGGAGGTTAGTGCTTGAAGGTATATATTTAGATCTTGCAATCGAATCTTTTTGTTTCTTGTTTTAGCACTAGTTTAGTCTATAAAAGAAAACTACAAAAAAATGGAATTGAGTTTGTCTCACACGCTTCACCTTTGTAATATCTTTCGTGAGTATGATGGAAAGGAAAATTGTGCCAAAGCGTTAGAAGAAGAATGCATTAAATTGTTTGGCACTAAATCTATGAATGATGAGCATGTTTGCAATGTTGTTAGTATGAATTCCTTGAATATCCATGATGCTAATGATATGCAAAGCCACAAGCTTGGGGAAGCTATGTTTGATGAAGATGATATTTTTTGTCCCCCAAGCTTTGATGAGCAAATTTACTATGATGAAAGCATGCCTCCTATCTATGATGATTATTGTGATGACACGTATGCTATAAAGAATAATGATAACCATGAAACTTGTCATCTTGATCTTAATTCTCAATCATATGATAGTTATTTGTTGAGTTTGCTCCCACTACTATTCCGAATGAGAAGAATTTTGCTTATGTGGAGAGTAATAAATTTTCTATGCTAGTAGATCATGAAAAGAATGCTTTAGGTGCTGGTTATATTGTTGAATTCATTCATGATGCTACTGAAAATTATTATGAGGGAGGAACATATGCTTCTAAATATTGCAATAATATCAAGTTTCCTCTCTATGTGCTTAAAGTCTTGAAGTTATGCTTGTTTTACCTTCATATGCAAGTTGATTATTGTTCCCATAAGTTGTTTGCTCACAAAATCCCTATGCATAGGAAGTGGGTTAGACTTAAATGTGCTAGTCATATTCTTCATGATTCTCTCTTTATGTTTCAATTCTTATCTTTTATGTGAGCATCATTGAAATCATCATGCCTAGCTAGGGGCGTTAAACGTTAGCGCTTGTTGGGAGGCAACCCAATTTTATTTTAGTTTCTTGCTTTTTGGTTCTCTTTAGGAATAAATAATCCATCTAGCTTCTGTTTAGATGTGGTTTTGTGTTTTAATTAGTGTTTGTGCCAAGTAGAACCTTTGGGAAGACTTGGGTGAAGTCTTTATGATCACGCTGTGAAAAACAGAAACTTTAGCGCTCACAATATTAGCTTCAACTTTTTTACTGGAGAGTGATATTTAGTTTATTCTTTTTGCAGATGATTACTAGAAAAATTACTCAGGTCGAACAATTTATTTTAGAATTTTTGGTGTTCCAGAAGTTTGCGTTAGTTACAGATTACTATAGACTGTTCTATTTTTGACAGATTCTGTTTTTCGTGTGTTGTTTGCTTATTTTGATGAATCTATGGCTAGCAAAATAGTTTATAAACCATAGAGAAGTTGGAATACAGTAAGTTTAACACCAATATAAATAAAGAATGAGTTCATTACAGTACCTGGAAGTGGTGTTTTGTTTTCTTTTGCTAACGGAGCTCACGAGTTTTCTGTTAAGTTTTGTGTTGTGAAGTTGTAAAGATTCGATGGATTATGGAACAAGGAGTGGCAAGAGCCTAAGCTTGGGGATGCCCAAGGCAACCCAAGGTAATATTAAAGGATAATCAAGAGCCTAAGCTTGGGGATGCCCCGGGTGGCATCCCCTCTTTCGTCTTCGTTCATCGGTAACTTTACTTGGAGCTATATTTTTATTCACCACATGATATGTGTTTTGCTTGGAGCGTCATTTTATTTTCTTTAGCTTTGCTTGCTGTTAGTTAGAATAGTGTTTTTCATCTTTAGTTTCAATAAAAAAAGTCAAGGATAGCCTTTGCCATGCTTATTTTGCTAGTATACATGTTGCTGTTTGAAAACAGAAAGTTTACCGATGTTGCAAAAATTCCCTAGAAAAGTCAGAGAGTGGTATAATGTTGAATCTTTTTGCATATTGAGCTCTGATAAATTTATTACAGCAGAAATTTTAGTTCATATTTTTTGGAGTTAGGGAAGTATGATGAATCTTTCATTCTTTACAGACTCTACTATTTTGGCAGATTGCTGTTATGTTTGCGTTGTTTGCATATGTTTGCTTGTTTAATGATTCTATTTGAGGATAGGAGTATTAAATATGCAGAGGCATTTAGTATGCAATAATAATTTTAGTGATTAGTTATAGTAGAAAATGATACGGTTTTGCGTTGGTTTATACTAACCTATCTCACGAGTTCTTGTTGAGTTTGGTGTGGATGAAGCTTTTGATAAAAAGAGAAACCATGATATGAGAGGAATTAAGGAGACACAAAAGTTCAAGCTTGGGGATGCCCAAGGCACCGCAAGGTAATATTGTCGGCGTTCTGGGAACGGGGGTACCCAGACTTGCCTGCCTGCGGCCTGCGGCGTGGCTCAAGGAGTGGCCCAGTACGACCCATCTTCATCAACACAAGCTCAAGACCCTCGCGAGGGGCCAATCCTCGCAGGGCGGACGACAGGAAGCTTCCTCAGGCACGGCCTCGTCAGGCTGACTCGCGAGGAGGCAGAGAGATCAAGGCGGGGTACCTCATGAGGTGCCCATGACGCAAGCCATGACGACCGAGGGCGCCAGGCGGGCACCAGCCCGCGCAGTGTCCTCATTTCCCCTTCGGTGCAAAGGAGGCAAGCGCAGGCCAAGGCATCAGGCAAAGGCAACCATTTCGGTGCAACAAGACCAAGACCAGCAGAACGGCAGGAAGGAGGTCATCGTGGAGCCCAAGCCGGCGTCACCGTCAGAGTCTTTGGCAGGCGAGGACCAACTTTAGTCAGGATAAGTGTACTAGATGTTCCCCTTCAAAATGGCCAATTGTTGGCGCCCTTCCCGCTCAATATTTGGGAAGAGGCCCAGGGCCTCCCTCTATAAATAGGACTAGCCGCCACCAAGGCAAGGGGACGGAAAAAGGAGATAGTGGATCGGCATCTAGAGAGAGAGAGAGAAAGAGAGGCGACTGAACTCCCCCTAGCAGTTCATCGCACCGGCCAAGAACAGACCCTCGCGAGCCTCTTCTCCCTTGTACTGTTCATCATCAGCCCAAGAGGCAATCCACCACACCACACACTGGAGTAGGGTGTTACACCACAATGGTGGCCCGAACCTGTATAAACCTTGTGTCTCTTGTGTTGTTCCTTTCGTAGTTTAGATCCTAACGAGGCGACGAGGTGTAGGTCGGTAGGGGGTGAGATCTCCGCGTGCACCCCAGAGTTCGAACCTAGAGGGTCTGCCGGAACCCGAAATCCGACATTTGGCGCACCAGGTAGGGGTGCACCGGAATCCGTCTTCCGCCGCCCTGTTCTTCGCGCCCATCGCATCCATGTCAGACGCTTGTCGGGCCCGCGCCGAGCGCTGAGCCGCTCTCGCTACCCGCGTCGCCCAGACGGCCCCCGTCGGCGGCCGCCCCCACCGTTCCCCGTCGCCTGCCATAAACGCCGCTATCGGCCCGGCGGGGAACGAGCAACAAGCATCGTCCCAGCATCCGTCCGTAAGGCGAGACGGCTGTACCGCTACTCCTTCACTTGCCCCAGCTGGTTCTTTGTCTCGCGCGCTCCGCGCGCCCATGGAGGCTCGGGCCGCGCTCATCGCGGCAAACGAGCTCCTGCGCTACCGCCCTGTCGACGACGTCTACAAAGAGTGGCTCGACCGCATCGCCGAGCTCGTCCACGCCGCAGGGGGCTCCCCGCGCCGTCCTTCTCGCTGCACCGCGCCCCGCCCTGCGCGGGCGATGAAGCTCCAGGGGCGCCTCAGCCGCCTCCCCCTCAAGAAGGCGCCCTGGCCCCAAGGCGCATGGCCCCTGGGTAGAACCCATTCCGTCCAGCACCAGCGCAGCAAGAGCAGAGCTGTCAAGAGGTCCCTCGCCCCCAAGAAGTTGCCCGAGTGCTCCCTGCGTCGGCCCGTCACGACCGCTCTGCTCCAAAGACGCCAAGACCCGCGCTGCTCGGTGCAGCGCATGGGGACCCGCAAGACCAGGCTCTTCATCACCAAAGGCCCCCAGGCCACACAGCTGGCTGCGCCTTCACCACCGAAGCTGTGCAGCGTCGTGTGGCCCGGCAAGTTCAAGCAGACCTGCCTCCTCGCTTCTGACAGCACGGCCGACCAGCGGAGTTCCTCCAGCTCTATGAGCTGGGCATCAAGCCGCCAGCGGGGCGAGAAGGTCATGGCGAACTGGTTTCCCATGGCACTCAAGGACGGGCCCCTTTTGGCTCTGAACACAGCTCTGGGATGAGATGCGCACCGCTTCATCGCCAACTTCCAATATACTCGTGACCGGCCTCCTGCCATGAGCGACATGCACCGCATCAAGCAGCAGCCGGGGAGACCTGCGAAGTACATCCAGCCTTCAACAACGCACGCCTCAAGATTCCCAAGGTGACCGAGGAGGCCATCATCTCTGCCTTCTCCGACGGTGTGCGTGACGTCAAGATGAAGGAGGAGCTGGCGATGCATGAAGATCTGTGCACATCCTTGGAGATGTTCAACTTGGCGACCAAGTGTGCCAGGGATGAGGAAGGACGCCTTTCCCTTCTCGAGCTGCCAGCCGCAGACCCAGAAGAGAAGAAGCCCAAGGCCAAGGATGTGAAGCGCAAGGGGGCTGCCGTGCTCATGGCGAACCGTGATACCAAGCGAGGCGAGATCAGCCCGAGTCTTCCAAGGGCAGCCGGTACTGTGTGTACCACGACCTCCACACCCACAACACCAACGAATGTCAAGAGCTACGAGCCGTGCGAGAAGGGAGAATCGGTCGACGCCTCGACCGCAACGATCGAGGCTACGGCCGAGGAGGAGGAAGAAACGCAGGACGCTGGGAAGACCGTGGCCCTCGCCAAGGGTGGCGTGACCAACCTCGCGAGGATCGCTGGCAGGATCAGCCTCGTGAGGGAGGCTGGAGGGATCAGCCTCGCGAGGATCGCCCGCAAGGAAATGCAGGCCTCCCTCCTCTGCCGCAACAGCCAAGGAGAAATGAGGACCATCATCAAGACGAGGGGGCTGGGGGCTTCCAGGAGCCGCGCGCGATCACTTGCATCCTGGGCGGAGCTCAAGCCCCAGCCTCTCAACGCATCTTCAAGTAGTTCACCCACGAGGTGAATGCAGTCCTCCCCAAGCTTGAAGCCATGCGCCCTCTCAGGTGGTCAGTGTGCACCATCACGTTCAGCTCAGCGGATCAGCTCAAGTGCGCGACCACAGCCGGAGTCCTCCTGATGCTTTGTTCCCCAATCATCAGCAATGTGCAAGTCACGAGGACCCTCATCGAAGGCGGAGCAGGGCTCAATGTCCTGTCCGTAGAGACATTCAACAATCTCCAAGTGCCTTACAATCAGCTTCAGCCAACCAAGCCTTTCTCTGGAGTCACCGATGGCTCCACAGTTCGATTAGGCAGGTCCGCCGCCCGTCACCTTGAGGGCGCTACAACTACCAAGACCGAGCTCATCGACTTGATGTCGCCCACATTACGCCGCCATACAATGCCATCCTCGGGTACCCAGCTCGGCCAAGATCATGGCCGTGACTCATCACGGCTACAACGTCCTCAAGATGCCAGGAAGTGGCAGAGTCATCACGGTGCCTTGTGAAGAGAGAGACGCAGTGTGCTCCCTGGAGCGAGCTTTTCAAGCCGCGTCACTTGAAGACCCAGATCGCATGAGCGGGAGGCTCCCCGAGACTGCTCCCAAGAAGAAGAAGGCATCGCCAGGCTCGACCCCTCGGGAGGCAGGCCCCTCAGGGTCCGTGCCTGTTCAGGGGGCACCTCCTTCTGCCGCATAGGAAGGCGCGCCCGGCGCCCTCCTCAAGCAAGGCTCGGGGGCTCTCTCCTGGAGGGCCACTGACCTTGCTAGGGTCATGGAGGGAGGCGCTTGGGCATCACTTGGAGGCGTGTTTCAAGGCACATTTCCCTCAGGAAGGAGCAAGGCAAGGAGGGCCAAACCCTCAGGAGTTCGTCAGCCAGATCATTCAGGAGCTGCAGGAGTCAAGAGTCATGAGTGGCAACCGCCGCTTACCCGCCGTAGCTCCCCATCCTGGCGAGGATGGTGGGCTGCGTGTCTGCATCAACATACCAGGGCTCAACCGAGCCGCCTCTCAGGAGCGCTTCTGGCCCTCGCGCGTGGGGCGCTGCGAAGGTCCACCCCATAGCTATGTTCGCATGCCCTACGGCGTGCCGAACGCGGCCGCCACGCGCCAGCGCCTCATGGGGAGCATCCTGGAGGCCCAAGAGGCCAGGCGTTCCGCAGCCTGGCGGAGATGGAGATGGTCGCGAGCCACCGCGCCTCGGGCCTCCCAAGGCTCTGGGCACAGGGGCTCGTGAAGATCGGCTTCCGCAGCCCATGACGTCCGCTACTTCAGCATCCCTTCGTCCTCAATGTTATCAGGTGACATCCTTCTAGTTTCATTTCCAGCTGGGAGCGCCCCCCAGGCCTGCATCATTCCCGGGCGCGTGGGTCCGTCCTGCGGCGTGTATCCTTTTACTTCATGTTCCTAGCTTACTTTGTTGGGGCGCCCTCGGCTGCATCATCCCCAAGTCGCTCGGGCGAACCCAGCGACATGTACCCCTCTTGCGTTTATTTGGGTCATGCGTTGACCCATCATGATTGTTATTTGATGCTGTCCACGGCACCTTCTTCCTCCATGTCGGCCACTTGCACGTTAAAGGGGGGTACACGAGCATCGTGACTCATGGGCTCCTCTTGACTCTCCAGCCCTCACCCTCGGCCTTGTCCACGGCATCGCGACACAGCATACCAGCGACGGCCGAGACCCGCTCGAGGGCGGGACCCGAGGGCGTGGGCGTCGGCATCTAACCAAATTTGCAGGAACACATCACAAGTTAAGGCCCGTGCAGGCGCAACCCGCCTTGAGGTAGGGCCCGTGAGTCCAGCTGGCTCACGGATGCCCAGATACACCTAGTCGAGGCCCTACCGTGCCAGCCACGTGTCGTATGGGGCTTTACACGCCTGGGGCTCCTCGGGAGAGCCCCTCCCACGCACCGATGGAAGCACCATGCTCCACGCTGGCTGACAACACTGCCGAGGCGGCTATGCCCGTACCCATCTGAGCGCTATGCTCAGCTGGTGATAAACAAGCGAGGTGGCCCCGGCGCATCAACCTCGTGGAGCCCAGAGCTCAATGTCAGCCTCGTCGCAACGCCTCCCTCGGGAGTGCAGCGAGGGGCTGGGCACGGGGCTACGCTGGGTCATGCCAGACGCCGCCACCCAGCCAGGGCCCTCGGGCCTGGTTCGTCGCCGTCCCTCCCGGCGGAGCCAAGGTCGAAGGCCGTTTGAGCGTCAAGGGGACTCCGAGCATCGCGACTCAGAGCCTAACTGGTCACGTAGCCCTCACTCCTTAGTTCGAAAGGCTAACGGCGGTTGAGGTATCGCGGGGCGGGCTCTGCACACGTAGAATGGTAAATTCACCCATACATCGCACCTCCCTACTTGCTGTTAAATGCGCCAAGGGGACTCCACGAGCATCGCGACTCAGAGCCTAACTTCACGTAGCCCCTCACTCCTTGGTCCCGTCTTGGTTTCGGTCGGGGCTAATGGCGGCTGAGGTATCTTGGGGGCGGGCTCTGCCAACAGAGAACATAAGCAAGTAGGAAGGAAAAGCGCAAATCTCAAGGAATTCAAAAGCAAATATTACAGTCCATAACTGTTGTCACAACACCAAACGCAAGTTTAAACGCCTCCCCGAGGCATGATGCATGTTGCAGGAGCTGAAAGCAGAATAGGAGCCACAAGGGAGTCACTTGTTGACGGCGGAGCTACGCGGGGCGGGTTCGCCTCGTGAAGCCTCGGGACCGGCAGCGCCTCGCTTCGGCTTGGTGCTGAAGTCCAGGAACTTCGCCAGCAGAGCGTCCGCTCGACCCTTCACGACCTCGGCAGTGGCAGCGGCAAGCTCGCTGCTCACGGGCTCCAGCAGGCTGTCGAGGTCGACGTTGGGACCGCGAAGGTAGACATGGGTAAGGATGCGCGTCAGCGCTGCAGAAGACAGGACACGCGCCTCGGCCTCAGCCGTGGGGCCAAGGCCAAGGGTGACATCTTCAAGAGCACGGACCAGGAAGGGAAGCAGCTTGGCAGGGCCGTCCTCGGCGCCAGCCAGCTGGCTTTCGAGGCGGCTGTCGTCGCGACCTCGGCAAGGTGCGATCGCCGCCTCCATCTCCGCAAAAGCCCACGCGGTCCTCGGCGAGGACCCGCGCCTTGCCGTCCAGCTCGACCCTCTTCGCCTCCAACTCCTGCTCCAGCACACCCAAGCGGTCACGGCGCCGGTTAAGCTTGGCACTCCGGTCCTTGACGACCGCCTCGCGAGCCTTCATGTTTTCCTACTTCTCTTTGGCGAATGCGGGCCTCCTTGGCAAGATGGTCACACATGCCCTGCAGCTCGCCCTCCAGCGCCTTGCAGCGACCTCGGACATCGGCTACCTCCCCAAGGCGGCGTCGCGAGCAGCCTTCGCTCCAAGGACGGCCTGCTTCTCCTCGTCACAAGCCGTCGCGGCCTGAACCAGCGCCGCCCGAATCCAAGCGTCAGAGCGAACCCAGCTGGAGGCCAGCTCCAAGCATCCGGCCACCAAGCGAGGGTCGGCGCCCAGAAGATCTTGCCGCAGCCGGTCCAGTTCAGCAGCAGCACGATCCAGGACAGTGGGAGGAGTTGGAGAGACATCAGCTGGTGGAGTAGGACGAGAGGACGATAGCGTAACCATAACATCCTGAGGCGGGACCTTCTGCGCCCCTACAGCTGCGGCAGTGGCATCAGGCAAGGATACCTCGGGAGTCGCTTGGGCCATGGGGGTTGAGCTCGCCCCAGGTAGCTCCGCCAGGCCTCGCGAGGATGACCGGGCAGGAGAGGCCGTGTCTTGCCATCACCTTCTTTCGCGGGCAGAAGCACTACCCCAGATGAAGCCTCAGGAGCTCCCTTCAGCTTCTTCGCCGCAGGCGCCAGCCTAGCCAAGGAATACAGATATCAAGCCTCAGCGACAAAACAAGGAATAAAACAAGAATCAAGCACTTACTGGTCATCGCTCGCAGGCTCGAGCAACCTCCGGCCATACTTGAAGCCCGAGAGCCGGCTGCAGGGATCAGCCTCAAGAGGCCCGGGAGCAGGAGGCACGTCTGCGGATCGCCTCGGAGCCGGGGCAGACCCGCGGGGGACCAGCCCAGTCATGTCCTTCTTCGGGATCGGGGGCAAGCTCTCGCCGCCCCGCTCATCGCCATCCTCGTCATCGCTCGGCAAGAGGCGGAGAGCGCGGGACCTGCGCCGGGGGAGGGGCGCTCTTGACTCCCCGTCGGTCGCCTCGGAGTCAGGCCCCTCTTCCCGCTCCTCTTCTTCCTCCTCTCCGCTGGAGTCGCCGGAGGACACGTTCACCGTCGCCAGGGCCGCCGGGTCCTCGGGAACCTCCACGGGCACGGGCCCGTCCCCATTGAAGACGGGCATGGAGTCCACCGCCAGCTCCCAATCATCTCGAAGGAACGGGGGTACAGGAGCGCCCTCCAGCCTCGCCCATGATGCAAGCCATGACGACCAAGGGCGCCACACGGCCCGCGCAGTGTCCTCATTTCCTCTTTGGTGCAAAGGGGGCAAGCGCAGGCAAGAGCATCAAGCAAAGGCGTCCGTTTCGGTGCAACAAGACCAAGACCGTCGCAACGGCAGGAAGGAAGTCATCGTGGAGCCCAAGCCGGCGTCATCACCAGAGCCTTCGACAGGCGAGGACCAACTTTAGTCAGGATAAGTGTACCAGATGTTCCCCTTCAAAATGGCCATTTGTTGGCGCCCTTCCCGCTCAATATTTGGGAAGAGGCCCGGGGCCTCTGACTATAAATAGGACTAGCCACCCACAGGGTAGGGGGATCAAAAACGTTGAACAGAGCTAGAGATCAAGCAATCTAGAGAGAGAGAGAGAGAGCGACTGAACTCCCCCTAGCAGTTCATCGCACCGGCCAAGAACAGACCCTCGTGAGGCTGTTCTCCCTTGTACTGTTCATCATCAGCCCAAGAGGCAATCCACCACACCACACACTAGAGTAGGGTGTTACACCACAATGGTGGCCCGAACCAGTATAAACCTTGTGTCTCTTGTGTTGTTCCTTTGGTAGTTTAGATCCTAGCGAGGCGACGAGGTGTAGGTCGATAGGGGGTGAGATCTCCGCGTGCACCCCAGAGTTCGAACCTAGAGGGTCTGCCGGAACCCGAGATCCGACAGTCCTCCCCGCTCTGCCTGCTCACAATCTCATGGGCTAGCTCGACGAACTGAATGGAAAAGCGACAGAGCAGTTTACCCAGGTTTGGGCCACCTTGTGGTGTAAAACCCTACTCCTGCTTTGTGCTAGATTGGCCTCGAGGGGCTGAGGATGAACTAGTACAATGGGAGAACAACCTCAGGAGGAGAGGTGTTCTTGTGCTTGATGAGCTGGTGGGTGTGAGGATGGATCTGAATGATCCGTCCCCTTCTACGGTGGTGGCTAGGTCCTATTTATAGTGGCCTCTGTTGGAAAAGGCAGTGCCTAGGAGGCGCTTAGGCACGCCTAGGCGCTAGGCAATGGCCAAACGCCTCGCCTAGGGCATAAATGGAAGTCTAGGCAGGGCAAGTAAGGAATTGCCTACCCAAGCAAGAAATCATGCCACGTCTTTGCCGATATGCCAAGCGAGTTATATTCCAATGGCAGTAGATGGTAATTAACTTATTTATATGCCCTAAACTAATATCAACACCCATATAATAATCACAAATACACTACGAGTAAAAACTATATTACCGCCTAGGCCGCGCCCAGGGCGCTTAGGCACCGCCTAAGCACTAGGCGAAGGCCAACCGCCTCGCTTACGCCTACCGCTTTTTCCAACCTTGATAGTGGCCTTGGTCCTCTTCCCAAATGTAGGCGGGAAGGGATCCCACAACGGCCAAATCCGAAAGGGGACCACTAGTACATGCTATCCTGACAAATGTAGTCTTCACCTGCAAAAGCCTTTGGTCGTGACACCGTGGTGGGCTCGGCGATGACCTCCGTCCTGCCGTCCTGGCAGTCTTGGTCTTGTAGCACCTGAATGGAATCCTTTGGTTGATTCCTCGGGACTCCGCGCCTATGCTTGCCTCCTTAGCACCAAAGAGGAAACTAGTACACTGCACCCGCTGGCGCCCACCTAGCCTTGGTCGTCATGGCACATGTCATCTGGACCTCACGAGGTGAGCCTTGCATAGAGATCTCCGCTCCTCGGGAGCCAGCCTGAGGAGGCCGCCCCTCATGGAGGTGTTGATGTCATCCTCCTCGCGAGGCTTGGCCCCTCACGAGGGTCTTGAGTTGTTGATGTTGAAGCTGGGCCGTACCAGGCCGTCGATGGAGCCATGTCGTGGGCCGCAGGCAACCAAGTCTGGGTTCCCCCTTCCCAAAACACCGACAGCCACAACGCCCAGATGTTTGAATTTCATTCCCATTTATTGCATGGGACCTAGAAATTCACCCAAGGACACACATGTTATTTTTCAACCAACTTTGGTGCACTGGAGCATGTGCTTGTAGTTCAAATTTGAAATATGCACATTAAATGCCCAAAAATTCAATTAATGTATAAAAAGGCCAAACGAACCAGGAATAATTCCAAATTTTAACACGACACTCGTATAGGTCTATGTTCCCTATGTAAAAAATCAAGGGGCGAGGCAGCGTATATCATTCGGCACACAAAGGTGACACGTCCCCCCTCGGGAACCACGAGTCTTCTCGAGAGAAGCTCTGGTTTGCAAGAAGCTTATACCAAAACTTGTCCAAATGTGGCCAATTTTTTTACCACAGCATGTTGGTGCCATGAAATGACACCATGCCAAGTTTCATGATTTTCAGGTGAGTTTTGAATTTACAGGAATTTAAAAGCCAAGTTTCTCAATGTTCGGCCGAGCCATGGCCTTGAGATGTTTGAATTTCATTCCCATTCTTGCATGGGACCTACCCAAAGACACACATTCGAGTTTTCAACAAAATTTGGTGCACTGGAGCATATGCTTGTAGTTCAAATTTGAATTATGCACATTAAATGCGTAGAAACTCAATTAATGCATAAAAATGCCAAACGAACCAGGAATAATTCCAAATTTAAACACGGCACTCATGTAGTTGCATGTTCACTGTAGATAAATGTTCTAGCAATTCAAACACCATCCTTTCCCTCCATAACACCATTTTGTCTTTCAAAACATAATGAAAAAAAATCAGGTATACCACAATCAGTTTACTAGCAAGAATCGTGTGGGATGTGATATAAAATATTTTTGGCGCACCATCTTGTCTGGCTGATGCAGGAAGCTTCGTCGTGTACAGCCCACCGCCCGCGCATGAACCACACTTGCGTGCCATTTTCTCGCGGCACCGAGCGAAATTTTTCTGCCACCGCGGAAATATCTAACTCCCCGCCCCCTCCCTCCCACCAAAAGCCACATTTCCACTGTTCCTCCTTGCTTTTCAAGTTCAAACCTTCACTGCTACTTACTGGTAGCTCAGCCTCCTCACCGGCGACCCTTCTTCTTGCAGCGTCGCCTCCTCATGGCTGACCCTTCTTCTTGCAACGCCGCCTCCTCATGGGTGACCCTTCTCCTCGCAGCACCACCTCCTTGCCGCCGACCCTTCTTCTTGATGCGTGGCCTCCTTGCCGCCGACCCTTCTTCTTGATGCGCAGCCTCCTTGTCGCCGACCCTTCTTCTTGTTGCGCGGCCTTGTCGATATGGTCCGGTAATCCACACCCCACCCACACCATCCTCCTCCTTCCCCGTCCCACATGCCCCGACTGACGGCGCGACACCTTTCGCCAAAATCACTGGCCCCGTCCTCCAATTAAGTGCCGCCCATAGCAATTTTGCACACAGTATAACGTTGAGCTTAGTAGCATCTGGCAGTAGAGAAGCAAATCGCGGCCGCACGCGCGCACGAGGTCGCTATGGCTGCCATGCATGCCGACCGCCAGATCTTGGAGGAGCGCCTCGTCTTCGAGGCCACCGTCAACACCGCCATGCTAGTGTCTACTTTAAAATACAGTTCGTAATGTTTTCTCGAGGCCACCGCTAGTGCCTTCTAGTGATTTGTCCTTTGTAATGTTAATATGCAATCTGATGTTCAGTTAACAATTTGGTCCTCCGAAATGTAATGTTCAGTTAATAGTTTGGTCCAACAATTGCTAAATTTCGTAGTATTGTTCGCAAGCATTCTTTGTTTTGTTAACTGTCTTATCTTCTAGTGCATGTTTCTATTCTGCAATGTCGTGCTCAGTTAACTATTTTGGTTTATTTGGTCTGCTGTCCATTTAACTGTTTGGTTCAATTCCGCAATTTGATTTTCATTTGCTGTGGGTACAATTTTGTACTGTTATGCATGTGAGAAATAAATCGAATTGGTTGTACTCAATACATATTCTACTAATAGTACGGCAACTCTCAGTTAACCTGGTCAAGATCTTCCTTATATGTGTTGTAGGGAAACAATGGGAGACACTACGCTTTACCATCGAGGTTTGCTCATGCATGGTCCTTTCACTAATAGCACATTATTGTGCAGTTGCAGGAATCACTCTAATATTTAGGTTTCTTACAATTTGGTATTGCACATGTAGGTCCTGCTGTCAGAGGCTTAGACCCACTGTTTGACCCATTTTGCATAGGGGGAAATAAGATGTCCATGAATATCAGTCAAGTCAAGAAACTCAGAAAGATTGTTAGGATGAAGAAACTTGCGACAAATAATAGCAAGATCTTTGTTTGCACAATTAAGAAGACATCAATTAACTATAGGATGGTACTAACTCTTTTACCTTATTTTTACCCCTTGTGCCATTTCAAAATTTGTAACAGCGATTTATGCATATCTTTGTTTTCAGTACTTTTCAAAGTAGTTCACTGATGATTACCTCTCAAACCACCTGCATGGTCAAGAGGCGAGGAAGGTATTCATTCAACACCCACGATACAATATTGAAGTCTTCCTGAAGAGGAAGAAGGTTGGGCGAGCAATTATCCATAGCCATTCAGCATCACTGAAGGCTCAATATTTGCCTTCCGCTTCTGCAGTTTCCCAGATGAGATTCATCTGTCTATTTATTGTGTATGATGCTACTTTCCAAAGGTTTTCGATGTTGCATGTGAAACTTGGTGCTGTTGTGTAATGGCGTAACTAAGTGTTGAAGCTATCTGATGTAATTCGATTATGAAATCCTAGTTGCCGTTATACGGGTATGAAATATCTCGTGTGTTTTACAAGAAATGTCAATTTGATTACTACATGGATTATCAATAATAGGCTAATTACCCTTCTTATTGGGGTTTTCTATTGTAGAGGATTACTCACACAACACCGTGCGCGATGAACTCTAACAACCCACATGGTTTCTAGAAAGTAGGCGTGTTTGATCAACTAACAAACACGCACAGCTTCCGGCAGAGAAATGTTTGTGTTAGGCCACCTTGCACAAAAGTTTCCACACAAAAAACTGTGTATGATATACATATGAACGGAAATGTTTTTCTGGGATTCACCGTGTGGGATGTACATATGAATGGAAACAAGCGGGTTTCGATGCCTCATGTCCTTTACAAGCTCATTTGCCCCTGCTGTGGGCGGAGGGCCTATCCCGAGGTTTATGGGTCGTGTGAGAAGGACCCCCCCCATTGCACACACTCACTATGCGACGGTTTAAAACTCCATTGCGGAAAGGGGGTAAAACCATTTGTACAGCACATCTCTGCACCAGTGCGGTGAGCACAACCCACCAGTGCGCGCCTGGGCCCTTGCCCACATGCAGGTGGGTTATGGTCACCTCGAGGCCCATCTTCACATGAAACCGACACCAAAAAATCCTATAAATACATAAACCCCCAGAAATAAACCTAGATCATAAGTTCCACCGCTGCAAGCCTATGTAGCCACGAAAAACCAATCAAGACCCGTTAAGCACCACGGAGGAAAATCATCACCAGTGGCCATCTTCATCATCCCCGCGCCCACCATGATGAGGAGAGAGTAGTCCACCCTGGAGGCTAAGGGTTTGTACCAGTAGCTATGTGTTTAATCTCTCTCTCTCTCTCTCTCTTTCGTGTTCTTGAGTTAGCACGATCTTGATGTATCGCGAGCTTTGTTAATATAGTTGGATCATATGGTGTTTCTCCCTCTTTATCCTGTTGTGATGAATTTTGTTTTCCCTTTGAGATTTCGCTTTATCAGATTGAATACTTTTATGGATTTGAGAACACTTGATGTATGTCTTGCTATGAATACCCGTGGTGACAATGGGGTATCATATTGATTCACTTGATATGTGTTTTGGCACTCAAGTCGAGGATTCCCGAGGTGGCATTGGGGTAATCTATGCATAGGGGTTGATGCATGTTCTCGTATTTGTTTCTCCGGTAGAAATCTTGGGGCACTCTTTGAGGTTCTTTGTGTTGGCTTGAGTATTATGAATCTGGGCACTCTTTGAGGTTCTTTGTGTTGGCTTGAGTATTATGAATCTGAAATTGTTTGATGCATATCGTATAATCAACTCACGGATACTCGCGTTGACATTGGAGTGTCTAGGTGACATTAGAGTTGGTTTATGTGTATCATATGGTGTTATTTTAGCACGAACTCTTGGTTAGTGTTGGGGATATTACTACTGGGCGTAAACCGGCCTATCCGGGCCGGGTTAACTTCGTCAGTAGTTCAACGGTGTAAAAGCCCAAGCATGAAAGTAAGGGCCCAAGGCCCGTGGTCGATTTAGAACACATGGCGTAAACCGGCCTGGTATGTAAACTTATCTTGTAAGTTAGGAATAGAGAGAGACCAACCCGGATCACAGTATGAGCTGGAGATTGGGACTCTACGAACCGACAGGCGTCACCCGTGTATATAAGGGACGACCGGGGCGGTTCAAGGGGACGAACAACAACAACTCGAGGCCTAGGCGAAGCTTATTTGCTCCCTAATCGCCGAGACCACATCAATCCCATCACAAACTAGGCGTAGGCTTTTACCTTCATCGAAGGGCGAACTAGTATAACTCTTGTGTCTTCGCGTCCGCTTTAACCCCTTTCAAGTTAACTTTGTGGCGATGGCTCCACGACTAAGTCCTTTCATGAGGACATCTGCCGTGACAAAACCACGACAGTTGGCGCCCACCGTGGGGCTATCGCCGATGGTTTGATGATCTTGGAGGGCAAGTTCGAAGGACTCGAAGGCTACGCTGTGGGCGGATGACCAAGAGTCGTCGCGGCAAGCTCTACATCGGCGATGCGGTGGGGCCCCGAGGCGGCTCGATTGAGTATGGGTACGGGTCCCCTTTGGTGGCATACACGTTTTCATCGGCAAGATCGGTGAGCGGGGCTGGCCGGACATCTGCACCGACCTCGTCGAGGCGGCTCAGCGTCGCGAGACCTGCCCGAGCTAAACCGGCCGTAAGCGTGCCTTTGTGGGAGTCATCCACGGAGGAAGTTATGAGGACGGATCAGAATCTGGTGGCGAAACCGTCGTCTACTCGATGACGAGTCGTCGGCCGGGCGAGTCTCTATATCAGCTACAAGATGGCGGATTGGGGCTGTTCCGGCGGTGACGATATTCGGACCCTCTCGATCTGCCCAACGGGTTGGAATATTCATGGCGGTACACAAGCAATACTTCATTCTTGACCGCTGCGACAATGGTTGTCGGTTCAGCGATGGCGGCGGCAGCCGAAGCGGAGGCCTGTCGCCCGCCGGCTCAAGTTTTGTCGAGAACTATTCGATCGTTGGCTGTGCTCATGGCGAGGTTAACCCGCGGACCAGGGCGTTCATAGCGGAGATTGCGAAGGTGAAGGAACAAATCACTCAGGCTAAAGCGGATCGGCAGCTGCGAGCGCCAGATGGCGGCGAGCGGGCGCTTTGGATGCCGAGCTTATAGGCTCATCTGGATCGAGCGCGTTGCACGAAGTCATGAAGAAATCTGATCCGTTTGCCTTCAGTTTTCGAGGAAGATCTCTTCAACACCCGAGGCGGGGACCAGTAATCCGCCGGTGATAAACGGGCGGAAGCACTGGGGCGGGCGCGCCGTTCAGCCCGCATAATAGATCTACCTCGCCATAATGCCGGCATGCCTCGGGCTGTACAAACGCCGCCAGTCACTACTCAACCCGATGGATAACCTTGTCGCAGCTGCGCGCGGCCGAGGCAATTCAATTGAAGGCGATTCACCACAGAGCGGTAGAGGCGGCGCGGGTCAAGGAGCTCCTTAGGACAGCTTTGGTCCAACAGGGGCGTATTAAATGCGGCGCGACGGATCCACTCTACCCCCGCCCAAGCGAAGCTATAGCGAGCGCGTGGATGAACCGGCCGTATCAAGTAATGCACGGCGTGGTGCGCAGCGTGGAAACAACCGGGTAGGTGGTTTCGACAACGCTCAAGAGGTGGTGGACCGGGCCCGGGCACGCAGGGAGGCCGAGTTAGTAGCTCAGCATCTGGATTATCAGCTTACGCCAGTTCGTCCGACCATCTTTGAGCCTGGGGTTACCTCTAGCTCTTTGGGGGTGCCTTGTCTCGTACCCGCTTTACGCAATGTACACTTGCCGAAGGATTTCTAGGGTCCGCGCAAGGTGCCAAATTACACCGCCGATTTGGCTCTAGAAGCATGGATAGAAAGTTATGAGATGGCCATGGAGATGCTGGATGTGGATGAGGCTGCGTGTGCAAAGTACTTCACCATGATGCTCGAAGGCACGGCCCGTACCTGCTTGAAGAGCTTACCACCGAATTCTATCAGTTCATGGGCCCAGTTGCGGACTCGGTTTATCCAGAATTTCAAAGATACCTTGTAACACCCCGGAAGTAACTTTCCATATTTGTAACTCCAACTCTTGCCATTTTCGGCATTGTGATATGATATTCCCTCCGTGGTTGGGTTTTTCTTCTTTTTGCATTTTGTCCATGTCATGCATTTTATATTATGTCTTCATGTGCATCGCATTTGCATACGTGTTCGTCTCATGATTCGAGCATTTTTCCGTTGTCCGTTTTGCAATCCGGCACTCCTATCTCCCCGCGGTCCCTTTTACGTTTTTCCGTGTGCGGGTATTAAACCTTCTCGAAATGGATCGAGGTTTGTCTAGTGGCCTTGGTATACCACCGTAGACCACCGGTCAAGTTTGGTCATTTGGAGCTCGTTTGGTACTCCAACGGTTAACCGCACTCTCGCAAAGGCCTCTTTTAAGTTGCAGCCCAACACCCCTCCAAAACAGCCCAATAACCCATCTAAGTCACTTCCATGCTCTCCGTCGTTCGATCACGATCGTGTGGGCGAAAACTACACCTCATTTGGACTCTCCTAGCTCCCTCTATGCCTATTTAAGCAAACCCCTCCCGTCCAAATTCGCGGATCAAATTCCACCCCTAACCCTAGCAGTTTTCCTCCTCGCGCCGCCGGACGCGTCCGTCCGCGCCGGACACGTCCGCCGGCCACGTCGCCCGGACCAATCCCGCGCTGACACGTCATCGCCGCCGCCGCCTCAGCCAACCACCTCGCGCCCGTCACGCCGCCCGCTCCGCGCCGCCGCGCGAGCCGGCGAAACCAGTATCGCGCCGGCCCCGTCGCCCGCCGCCCGCCCGAGGCCGCCCCGTCCCGCCGCCGCCGCTCGAGCGAGCCGCGACCCGCCAGCGCCTCCCGCCCGCCCGCGCCGCCAGCCCGCTCGCCGCCCGCCGCCGCCCCGCTCCTCCGTGAAGCTCCTCCATGCCGCCCCCCGCCTCTGCCGCCGCCCGGCGCGCCGCCCGCCGCGCCATTCCGCCGCCGCCCGTGGCGTCGCCGCCGGCAACGCCGCCCCTCCAGCAGCGTCCCCAACCCAGCCGAGCCGCCCGTCGCCCGACCGATCCCGATCCGGCCTCGGGAAGCGAGCCGTTGACCTCTTCTCCCCCTCACTTTTCTTCCAAGTCCTAATCTCTTGTTATTTTGTGCATTTTTCAACATGCTATATCTTCGCATCCGTAGATCCATTTTGCGCGTATAATATGTCAAAATGTTCATCTCGAAGAGTAGATCATTTCATTCCATTGAATCATTTTCATTTGAGCTCATCTTGATGCCCGAAATGCTGTTGGAAGAGTGCTATGTGATGTTAGTTTCTGATTTTTATCAGAAGTTGCACTTTTGTTATTTTTGCCATGATTAATGTGTGCACCCTATGAATTTGAGTCCTACATGTGTTTTGTAAAATGCCATGTCATCTTTCCAGGGGTGTATGCCATGTATTTTTGTGATCTATGTGGTGACTAGCACAAGCATGCAAAGTAGGTGTCCTGATGTTGCTGATTTCAGCCCTGTTTTAGCTGATTTTGATGCCATGTTAACTTGATGATATCGAGAGATCTATGCATATTTTGAGATACTTCAGTAAGGGTGTTTTGTAAAGCATGTCTTTCTCTATCCATTCATGCCTTTGTTTGCAATTATGGAGTTCCATAGCTTGAGTCAATCGAGCTCTACTTTTGCTATCAAATGTTTCCTGGCAGATTGTATACATGTTATTCAATTTTGCCTAGCTTGTTGTGGTTGATCCATTTATGTTATGTTATTGTTCTTGCCATGTATGTCTTCTATGTCATGTCTTCTTGATGTATGTATGCTTAGTTTATCATTTGAGGCTCTGTAGTGAGTGCATTGAGCTTGTTAACATGCCTACTCGTTATCAGTTTTGACATGTCATGTTGCTGAATCTGTTAACGAGACTTTCAATATTGACATGGGTGTTACTATATTTTCTAGTCCTTTTTGGCTTATGGTAAGTAAGGGACTTTTTATCTATGCTTTGAGTAGATTCATGCCATGCCTTGTTTTGATATTTTAAGGTCCTGTAGCATGTAGTTTTGCTGCTCTGAACATTGCAACCTGATGCTGTTTTTGCCATGTCCAGCCTGATAATTTGTGCACTTTTGCCATGCTTGTTTGAACCTGTTATGATGTGAACTAGCCGTAGCTCAGTGCTCATCTTTTGTCGAGCATCATGTGTAGATCACTGCCATGTGCTTTGTTGATACGTTTGGGTGCAGTAGCTTAATTAATTGTTGCTTGCTAAGTGGCATCATGCTGTTAATGGCAGATTTGCGCCATTCTTGTTTTGCTTGCCATTTGCAAACCGTGCATCCGATTCGGTGATCTTTATATCGATTTCAGCGAAATCATCTCATCTTTCAGTGGCATGCTTGGTTTGCCAAGTTGATGCCTGGTTCATCATTACCTTCGGGCGCACATAAGCATTGCATATCTCATCATGCATATCATGCCATGTTTTGCATCATGTTGATTGTGCATTGCACCGTGATTTATTGTGGTTCCTTTGTTTGTGTTGTTGCTTTGGGTAGAGTCGGGAGGCGAGTGCGTGAGCGAGGAACCTGTTGAGAACGCTTTCGAGGATCAAGCTTTCGACAACTCGAGAACATTGCGAGCAAGATGACCATACCCTCGAAATCACTTCTATCTTTGCTATGCTAGTTGCTCGCTCTTTTGCTATGCCTATGCTGCGATGCCTACCACTTGCTATATCATGCCACCCATATTGCCATGTCAGCCCCTAACCATCCTTTTCCTAGCAAACCGTTGATTGGCTATGTTACCGCTTTGCTCAGCCCTCTTATAGCGTTGCTAGTTGCGGTGAAGCTGAAATTTGTTCCTTGTTGGAACATGGAGATGTTGTTCCTTTTGGAACATGTTTACTTGTTGGGGATATCACAATATATATACATCTGCTATATTTAATACATCTATATACTTGGTAAAGGGTGGAAGGCTCGGCCTTATGCAGTGTTTTGTTCCTCTTGCCACCTAGTTTCCGTCATACGGTGTTATGTTCCTTGATTTAGCGTTCCTTACGGTTGGGTGATTTATGGGACCCCCTTGACAGTTCGCTTTGAATAAGACTCGTCCAGCAAGGCCCAACTTTGGTTTTACCATTTGCCACCTAAGCCTTTTCCCCGGGTTTCGCGAGCCGAGGTCATCTTTATTTTAACCCCGGACGGTGCTCCTTGAGTGCTGGCCCGAACTAAACCTGTGCAGCACCCCTCAAGGCAACTTGAGGTCTGGTTTTAGTTGTATGGACTGCTCATCCGGATGTGCCACGAGAACGAGATATGTGCAGCTCCTATCGGGATTTGTCGGCACAATCGGGCGGCTTTGCTGGTCTTGTTTTATTCTTGTCGAAATGTCTTGTAGTCCGGGATTCGAGATTGATCGGGTCTTCCGGTAGAAGAATATCCTTCGTTGACCGTGAGAGCTTATAATGGGCTAAGTTGGGACACCCTGCAGGTAATATCTTTGAAAGCCGTGCCCGGTTATGAGGCAGATGGGAATTTGTTAATGTCGGTTGTAGAAAACCCAAAGTTGACCTCAAATAAAATACACATCAACGGCGTGTGTAACCGTGATGGTCTCTTCTCGGCGGAGTCCGGAAGTGAACACGATGTTGGAGTTATGTCGGCGTAAGTAGTTCAGGATCACTTCTTGATCGCTACTAGCTTCACGACCGTGCTTTGCTCCTCTTCTCGCTCTCTTTTGCGATATAGCCACCATATATGCTAGTAAACTGCTGCAGCTCCACTTTACTACTCTGTCCTTCCTATAAGCTTAAATAGTCTTGATCTCGCGGTGTGAGATTGCTGAGTCCCGTGACTCACAGATACTTCAAACACAGTTGCGAGTTCCGATGAGGCGGTCGGGTGATCCCACCGAGCTCAAGTGGGAGTTCGACGAGGCGTGGTGGTTACTATGTGTCTTTTCGGATGATCGATAGTGGTGCCCAGTTGGGACGATTCGGGATCTGTGTAGCATTTGGGGTATCTTCTTTTATTTTGGTTCCGTAGTCGGACCTTGAGTGTACTCGAATGATGGATGTTTATTTATGTACTTTGTGAAGTGGCATTGTAAGCCAACTATGTATCTTTCCCTTAATTATTACATGGGTTGTGTGAAGATTACCTCACTTGCGACATTGCTTTCAATGCGGTTATGCCTCTAAGTCGTGCCTCGACACGTGGGAGATATAGCCGCATCGAGCGTTACAAGTTGGTAATCGAGCCTTCCCGACTTAGGAGCCCCCTACTTGATTGTTTCTTTGGCGTTGTTGAGTCTAGAATGGAAAATGTTTTGAGTCTTAGGATTATATATATCGGAGTAGGATTCTTTTTACTTCCCAGTCCTTAAATGCTCTGTGAGGTCTCTGGCGTGAAATTTGACTCTCCTCTTCTCAAATTTCACTAAAAAATTTTTTAGGATCACGTGGGTATCTTGGAATCGTTCGATGGTTTTGTGGCGAGAACATTGTTCTTGGTGCCTCGACATTTAGGGGTTGTGGCGGTGTCCCGGGAGTTGAGCTCCGAGGTGTTGTCGTCACAATTTTATCGTTGCGATTCTGGAATACGAGTTTTGCCGACATCGAAATCTCTTTTGTGCAGTTGTTGGTGAGATAACCCTGATAGCCCGATCTTGTGGCGAGTCTTGGAGTATTGCCATGACTTGCATAACGGATGTTTTTGAAGGTCGAGGTACCACGATTTCGAGGATTTCTTGGTTATGTGTTGACGGATGGATACAATTGGATCTAGGTATTGTTAGTTTGGGTGATATATTTTGTGTCCCTGTATCCCCAACACCAGATTGCATAACCAGAAAGTTTGGGAGTTTATAGGTGGGAATTCTAGTAGCTTACGGGATATTCTTTCCGACGGATGTATGATTTGAGATTGGGGTTCAAAGTCTAGTGGTCCGCCCATTCACGGTCGATTCACGATGGTCGCGAGGCGTCTTAAAGAATCCTTGGCTATGCTGATTCGGGGCGTCTTGTTAGTCATTCGTGGCGTCCGCTATCGTCGTGTCCGTGTGGGCCCCACCACGAACACTTTGGGCGAAATCTCTATCATGTGTTTGTTCGGCTCATTCTAGAAGCCAATCTTTTGTTTTCAGTTGTGATATTGAATTGTTTCTAAGACGGATGTTGTTTTCCATATCTTTATCTAAGTGGCTTCTCACCTTATTGGGCGTGTGATGATTAACTTTGGAATTCATTCGTTCATTCTTGTTCGAATGTTTATTGTGAAGACTATATGTTGCAATTTCTATCCTTTGATTCTACTTATCTATTTGTCTATCAAAGGACTAACGGATGTCACCCTCTTCAGGATGGCTCCGCCAACGCGTCTGAATCTGGATCGCAATGATGGGGATCAGTCGAACCCTCCACCTCCACCTCCACCACCGCCTCCAGAGGCCTGGCAAGCTATCATGGCAGCCACCAATGCCAATGCTCAGATGATTTTGCAGCTCTTGCAAGAACGTACTCAGGTGGCCGTGGATCTTCCCACCCACCCAACCCAAGCTATCAGAACAAGTCTAATTCTCAAGCTCCAAGGTCAAGTGCTCCTTACCACCGTCCGCTCTCTCGAGGTCACTTGCAACAAGTGTCGCGAGAAGGGTCACTATCTTGAACAAGTGCTTCAACCAGAGGCGCCTTCGCCTCCTCCTCCTGTGAAATCTTCAAGCAATGCGGTGGTCAAGCATAATCCGAATTCATGAAGGTCAATATGATGAATGCAGCTCAGAGCGGAGATTCTTGAGATGTGTTAATGGGTAATCTCTCGATTAATGATATTCCTGCAAAAGTCTTATTTGATCTTTGGTGCATCGCATTCTTTCATCTCAAGACCTTTTGTGGCTATGCATGATTTGGTTACTCAAGCTTTGCCTAGACCTTTGTCTATTGTTTCTCCGGCGAAGGAGATGACTTCTCGAGTTTTCGTTCCGGATGTTTCTATCAAGATGGGCGATTATAGATTTCTTTCTAAACCAGTTGTTCTTGGTGACTCGGATATTGATCTTATTCTCGGAATGGACTGGCTTTACCAGCACAAAGCTCAGCTTGATTGTGCTGCCGGGGAAATTCAATTGACTCATTCTTCTAATGATGTGATCATCTATGCGCTCGTGATGAAACCATTGGTTGTTTTCTCTCAATGAGAAGAAGCGAACTGAATGCCATCTCTCGATTCGATCGTTTGTGAGTACCAAGATGTCTTTCGGAAGAGCTTCGGGTATGCCTCCTCATCGGCCAGATTGAGTTCGTTATTGATCTTGAGCACGCATTGAACCCGTTTGCAAGCGTCCATACAAGCTTGGACTGATGAGCTGAAGGAATTGAAGAAGCAGCTCGATGAACAAGAGCGTCTGGGTTTGATCGGACCGAGTTCATCTCCTTGGGGTTGTGGTGTTCTTTTGTCCGGAAGAAGGATGGCGCGGACCGACTTTGTGTCGATTACCGTCCATTGAATAAGAAGACAATCAAGAACAAGTATCCACTTCCCAACATCAATGAGCTTTTCGAGCAACTCAAAGGTGCTCTGATGTTCTCCAAGCTTGACCTTCGTATGGGGTATCATCAGATTCGCATTCGTGAACAAGATATTCCCAAGACAGCATTCGAACAAGCTTTGGTTCTTATGAATATCTTGTCATGTCTTTCGGCCTCGTCAATGCTCCTCCAACATTCTCTCGGATGATGAACTTCATATTCAACCCCTACACCAATGAATTCGTCTTGGTCTATCTTGATGATATTTTGGTCTTCTCCAAGAATAAGAAGGATCATGCCAAACATTTGCGATTGGTGCTAGACAAGCTCGAGAGAGTATCAATTCTATGCTAAGTTCTCCAAATGTGAATTTTGGCTTGATGAAGTGCTTTATCTTGGTCATATCATCTCGCCAAGGGCATCGCTGTTAATCCAGAAGGTGTCCGCAATTGTGAATTGGGAACCTCCTCGGAATGTCAAGCAGCTCCATGATTTTCTTGGTCTTGCAAGCTATTGCGAAGATTCGTTGAGAACTTCTCCAAGATTGCAAAGCCTCTTTCCAACCTTCTCGAAGCATGTGAAGTATGTACGGTCTCCCGAGTGTGGCGTTGCTTTCAATACCCTCAAAGAGAAACTCGTCACAGCTCTGTTACGACTCCTCTGATGAATCCAAGCCATTTGAAGTTTTACGTGATGCTTCTCTTCAAGGTCTCGGTGCTGTGTTAATGCAAGAGAAGAGAGTTGTGGCTTATACCTCTCTTGATTGAAGCCCAGCGAGAAGAACTACCCCACTCACGATCTTGAGTTGGCGGCGATTGTCCATGCATTGATAACGTGGAGACATCTCTTGTTGGGAAGGAAAGTGGACATTTTCACCGATCACAAGAGTCTCAAGTACATCTTCACTCAGCCCAACCTCAACCTCGAGGCAGACTCGATGGGTGAAATGATTCAAGAGTACAACCCAAGTATTGAATATACTCGGGCAAAGCCAATGTCATTGCAGATGCTTTGAGCGGGAAAGCTTCTTTACAATGCCTAATCCTCAAGCCCTTTCACCGGATCTCTGTGAATCTTTCCATAAGCTGAATCTTCAAGTTGTTCCTCAAGGCTTTCTTGCCAACCTCATAGTCTCTCCTACTTTGGAAGATCAGATTCGTGAGGCTCAACTTCGGATGCCATGGTGAAAAAGGTGAAGCGTGGTATCGACAAGGGCATTTCAAGTACAAGTGCTTCGCGTTGATGACAAAGATACTCTTTTCTTTGAGGACGGATTGTGGTTCCTAAGGGTGATCTGCGAAAAGTCATTATGAGCGAGGCTCACAATTCGCTTCTATCCATTCATCACGGAAATGCGAAGATGTACCATGATCTCAAGCAGTCATATTGGTGGACTCGAATGAAGCGAGAAATTGCTCAATTCGTGAATGAGTGTGATGTCTGCGGAAGAGTGAAAGCGAACACCAAAGACCAGCTGGTCTCCTCCAACCTCTTGCTATTCCTGAATGGAAGTTTGATCATATTGAAATGGACTTCGTGGTGGCTTTCCAAAGTCCAAGCGTGGAAATGATGCTATCTTCGTTGTCATTGACAAGCTTACTAAAGTGGCTCATTTTCTTCCTATCAAAGAATCCATCACAGCAGCTCGGTTGGCGAGCTATACACCTCGAGATTGTCTCCTTGCGGCATTCCACAAGTGATCTCTTGAGACCGTGGCAGCATCTTTACCTCCAAGTTTTGGGATTCTTTTGAGAAGGCCATGGGCACCAACATTCGTTTCAGCACAGCTTTCCATCCTCAAACAAGTGGCCAAGTTGGCGAGTAAATCAAATCCTTGAAGATATGCTCGGGGCTTGTGTCATTTCTTTCGGTATGAAGTGGGAAGATTGTCTTCCATATGCGAGTTCTCTTACAACAACAGCTTCCAAGCGAGTTGGGCAAGGCCCCATTCGAAATTCTCTATGGCGAGAAAGTGCGTACTCCTCTCAATTGGTGCGAGACAGGTGAGCGCCAACTTCTTGGCAATGACTTGATCCGAAGCGGAAGAAATGTGCAAGGTCATTCGTGAGAATCTCAAAGCCGCATAATCGCGCGGAAAACTATTATGATGATAAGCACCGTGATGTGGCTTTTGAAATCGGAGACCATGTCTACCTCCGCGTCTCTCAATGAAAGGCACTTTCGTCGCCCGGTATCAAAGGAAGCTTGCCCCTAGATCGTGGGTCCTTTCAAGATCATTGGGAAAAGAGGCGATCTCGCCTATCAACGAGCTTCCATCCAACTTTGCAAGCGTGCGATGTGTTTCACGTGTCACAACCGCAAGTGCTTCAAGACTCTGAGCGCACTATCAACTTCAAGAGATTGACCTTCAAGAAGATCTCTCTTATCATGAGCACCCGTTGCTATTCTTGAAGAAACCGGCGCAAGACTACGCAACAAGTCAATCAAATTCCTGAAAGTGAAGTGGTCACACCATTCCGACCGAGAAGCTACACGGGGCGCGAGGATCACCTCCGTTCGAATATCCGGAGTTCTTTCGGTCCTAGATCTCGGGGCGAGATCCTCTTGTAGTGGTGGAGTGTTGTAACACCCGGAGTAACTTTCCATATTTGTAACTCCAACTCTTGCCATTTTCGGCATTGTGATATGATATTCCCTCCGTGGTTGGGTTTTCTTCTTTTGCATTTTGTCCATGTCATGCATTTTATATTATGTCATCATGTGCATCGCATTTGCATACGTGTTAGTCTCATGATTCGAGCATTTTTCCCGTTGTCCGTTTTGCAATCCGGCACTCCTATCTCCCCGGCGGTCCCTTTTACGTTTTTCGTGTGCGGGTATTAAACCTTCTCGAAATGGATCGAGGTTTGTCTAGTGGCCTTGGTATACCACCGTAGACCACCGGTCAAGTTTGGTCATTTGGAGCTCGTTTGGTACTCAGCGGTTAACCGCACTCTCAAAGGCCTCTTTTAAGTTGCAGCCCAACACCCCTCCAAAACAGCCCAATAACCCATCTAAGTCACCTCCATGCTCTCCGTCGTTCGATCACGATCGTGTGGGCGAAAACTACACCTCATTTGGACTCTCCTAGCTCCCTCTATGCCTATTTAAGCAAACCCCTCCCGTCCAAATTCGCGGATCAAATTCCACCCCTAACCCTAGCAGTTTTCCTCCTCGCCGCGGACGCGTCCGTCCGCGCGGACACGCCCGCCCCCCGTCGCCCGGACCAATCCAGCTGACACGTCATCGCCGCCGCCGCCTCAGCCAACCACCTCGCGCCCGTCACGCCGCCCGCTCCCAGCGCCGCCCAGGCGAGCCAGCCCATCAGCCCTCGCCGCCCGCGCGCCGCCGCCGCCCGCCGCCCGCCCGCGCCCGCCCCCGCTCCCGAGCAGCGCCCGCCAGCGCCTCCCGCCTCGCCGCCAGCGCCCTCCGGCCGCCCCTCGCCGCCCGCTCCTCCGTGAAGCTCCTCCCATGCCGCCCCGCCGCCCTCGCGCGCCCCGCGCGCCCCGCCAAGGCTGCCCGCCCCGCCGCCCGCCCGTCGCGTCGCCGCCGGCGACGCCGCCCCCAGCCGGCGTCCCCAACCCCGGCGAGCCGCCCGTCGCCCGACCCGATCCCGATCCGGCCTCGGGAAGCGAGCCGTTGACCTCTTCTCCCCCTCACTTTTCTTCCAAGTCCTAATCTCTTGTTATTTTGTGCATTTTTCAACATGCTATATCTTCGCATCCGTAGATCCATTTTGCGCGTATAATATGTCAAAATGTTCGTCTCGAAGAGTAGATCATTTCATACCATTGAATCATTTTCATTTGAGCTCATCTTGATGCCCGAAAGGCTGTTGGAAGAGTGCTATGTGATGTTAGTTTCTGATTTTTATCAGAAGTTGCACTTTTGTTATTTTTGCCATGATTAATGTGTGCACTCTATGAATTTGAGTCCTACATGTGTTTTGTGAAATGCCATGTCATCTTTCCAGGGGTGTATGCCATGTATTTTTGTGATCTATGTGGTGACTAGCACAAGCATGCAAAGTAGGTGTCCTGATGTTGCTGATTTCAGCCCTGTTTTAGCTGATTTTGATGCCATGTTAACTTGATGATATCGAGAGATCTATGCATATTTTGAGATACTTCAGTAAGGGTGTTTTGTAAAGCATGTCTTGCTCTATCCATTCATGCCTTTGTTTGCAATTATGGAGTTCCATAGCTTGAGTCAATCGAGCTCTACTTTTGCTATCAAATGTTTCCTGGCAGATTGTATACATGTTATTCAATTTTGCCTAGCTTGTTGTGGTTGATCCATTTATGCTATGTTATTGTTCTTGCCATTTATGTCTTCTATGTCATGTCTTCTTGATGTATGTATGCTTAGTTTATCATTTGAGGCTCTGTAGTGAGTGCATTGAGCTTGTTAACATGCCTACTCGTTATCAGTTTTTGACATGTCATGTTGCTGAATCTGTTAACGAGACTTTCAATATTGACATGGGTGTTACTATATTTTCTAGTCCTTTTTGGCTTATGGTCAGTAAGGGACTTTTTATCTATGCTTTGAGTAGATTCATTACATGCCTTGTTTTGCTATTTTAAGGTCCTGTAGCATGTAGTTTTTCTGCTCTGAACATTGCAACCTGATGCTGTTTTTGCCATGTCCAGCCTGATAATTTGTGCACTTTTGCCATGCTTGTTTGAACCTGTTATGATGTGAACTAGCCGTAGCTCAGTGCTCATCTTTTGTCGAGCATCATGTGTAGATCACTGCCATGTGCTTTGTTGATACGTTTGGGTGCAGTAGCTTAATTAATTGTTGCTTGCTAAGTGGCATCATGCTGTTAATGGCAGATTTGCGCCATTCTTGTTTTGCTTGCCATTTGCAAACCGTGCATCCGATTCGGTGATCTTTATATCGATTTCAACGAAATCATCTCATCTTTCAGTGGCATGCTTGGTTTGCCAAGTTGATGCCTGGTTCATCATTACCTTCCGGTGCACATAAGCATTGCATATCTCATCATGCATATCATGCCATGTTTTGCATCATGTTGATTGTGCATTGCACCGTGATTTATTGTGGTTCCTTTGTTTGTGTTGTTGCTTTGGGTAGAGTCGGAGGCGAGTGCGTGAGCGAGGAACCTGTTGAGAACGCTTTCGAGGATCAAGCTTTCGACAACTCGAGAACATTGCGAGCAAGATGACCATACCCTCGAAATCACTTCTATCTTTGCTATGCTAGTTGCTCGCTCTTTTGCTATGCCTATGCTGCGATGCCTACCACTTGCTATATCATGCCACCCATATTGCCATGTCAGCCCTAACCATCCTTTTCCTAGCAAACCGTTGATTGGCTATGTTACCGCTTTGCTCAGCCCTCTTATAGCGTTGCTAGTTGCGGTGAAGCTGAAATTTGTTCCTTGTTGGAACATGGAGATGTTGTTCCTTTTGGAACATGTTTACTTGTTGGGGATATCACAATATATATCTGCTATATTTTAACACATCTATATACTTGGTAAAGGGTGGAAGGCTCGGCCTTATGCAGTGTTTTGTTCCACTCTTGCCACCTAGTTTCCGTCATACGGTGTTATGTTCCTTGATTTCGCGTTCCTTACGGTTGGGTGATTTATGGGACCCCCTTGACAGTTCGCTTTGAATAAGACTCGTCCAGCAAGGCCCAACTTTGGTTTTACCATTTGCCACCTAAGCCTTTTCCCCGGGGTTTTCGCGAGCCCGAGGGTCATCTTTATTTTAACCCCCGGACCAGTGCTCCTTGAGTGCTGGCCCGAACTAGAACCCTGTGCAGCGCCCCTCAAAGCAACTTGAGGTCTGGTTTTAGTTGTATGGACTGCTCATCCGGATGTGCCACGAGAGCGAGATATGTGCAGCTCCTATCGGGATTTGTCGGCACAATCGGGCGGCTTTGCTGGTCTTGTTTTATTCTTGTCGAAATGTCTTGTAGTCCGGGATTCGAGATTGATCGGGTCTTCCGGTAGAAGAATATCCTTCGTTGACCGTGAGAGCTTATAATGGGCTAAGTTGGGACACCCTGCAGGGTAATATCTTTCAAAGCCGTGCCAGCGGTTATGAGGCGATGGGAATTTGTTAATGTCGGTTGTAGAAAACCCAAAGTTGACCTCAAATAAAATACACATCAACGCGTGTGTAACCGTGATGGTCTCTTCTCGGTGGAGTCCGGAAGTGAACACGATGTTGGAGTTATGTCGGCGTAAGTAGTTCAGGATCACTTCTTGATTGCTACTAGCTTCACGACCGTGCTTTGCTCCTTTTCTCGCTCTCTTTTGCGATATAGCCACCATATATGCTAGTAAACTTGCTGCAGCTCCACTTTACTACTCTGTCCTTCCTATAAGCTTAAATAGTCTTGATCTCGCGGGTGTGAGATTGCTGAGTCCCGTGACTCACAGATACTTCAAACACAGTTGCAGGTTCCGATGAGGCGGTCAGGTGATCCCACCGAGCTCAAGTGGGAGTTCGACGAGGCGTGGTCGTTACTATGTGTCTTTTCGGATGATCGATAGTGGTGCCCAGTTGGGACGATTCGGGGATCTGTGTAGCATTTGGGGTATCTTCTTTTATTTTGGTTCCGTAGTCGGACCTTGAGTGTACTCTGAATGATGGATGTTTATTTATGTACTTTGTGAAGTGGCGACTGTAAGCCAACTATGTATCTTTCCCTTAATTATTACATGGGTTGTGTGAAGATTACCTCACTTGCGACATTGCTTTCAATGCGGTTATGCCTCTAAGTCGTGCCTCGACACGTGGGAGATATAGCCGCATCGGGGGCGTTACATACCTGTAAGCAGCCCATGTCCGTAGTGGACTTGGCGGCTTGTGTCCAAGGTGAAGGGGAGTCAACAACCCATTGGGTGCGCCGCGTTTCGGAAATCTTGCACTCTTCAGACCGGATCAACGCTGACTCTGCGATCTTGACCCTGGAGGGTAATTGCCGGTTTAAGCCTTTGAAGTTAAAGTTGGGGCGTATGAAGCGGTTTTGTAATGACATGGGCACTCTCATGGGCGCTTTAGTGAAATATGCTGATTCTGATAGTACCAAGGATCCCGAGTCTGATGATAACGAGACAGGGAAGGGAAAGAAGAACAGCAACTCCAAGGGCCAACAACATCATCCGGCAGGTAATGGTGGAGGCAAGCGTAAAGGGAATGTCAACATGGATTTCGTAGCCAACACCAATGCGCAGGACAAGGGCCAGCGGCGCAAAGGTAAACAACCGAATCGAGGTGGTGCACCTAATCCTAATCCGGACCGCTTGAACTATCTGTTGAATCAACCCTGTCCGAAGCATGGGACGAAGGAGGCGCCAGCAAATCACCTCTGGAGGATTGTTACATTATGCAGGAGTTCAAAAGTTCTAATGCTTTCCGATATGATCAAGGCTCCGGCGGCGGTTCAGGATCCGGGCCGGGTTACGGTGGAGGAAATTCCGGTTCAGGATTTAATGGTAATCCGAACAATCAGACTAATCAGAATAACCAAGGTGGTTACAATCAGCAGCAGCAGTAGTCGGGGTATCAGAGCAACCCAAAGCAGTTGAATAATGGGCAGTACCACGTCTTCACCACTAGCTTAGACAAGCGAGACCGGAAGCTTCAGAAGCGGGCAGTCAACGCTGTTGAACCGGCCGTGCCTCATTACCTACGCTGGTCAGAGCAGCCCATTATATGGAGTAGAGAGGATCATCCTCCCCGGGTTGACAATCCGGGTCAGCTAGACCTGGTGGTGGCACCTCAGGTGGGAGGTTATAAGTTCACCAAGGTGCTTATGGATGGAGGGAGCAGCATCAACATCCTGTACTATGAGACCTTCCGTCGTATGGGGTTAACAGATAAACATCTCAAACCATCCAATACAGTGTTCCATGGTGTGGTACCTGGCAAGTCAGCATATCCGGTTGGTAAGATAGCTCTGGAGGTGGCCTTTGGAGATGAATATGATTCCAGATCGGAAACATTGACGTTTGAAGTGGTGAAAATCCAAAGTCCATATCACGCCCTGTTTGGGCGGCGGCTTATGCCAAATTCATGGCACGGCCTTGTTATATCTATTTGCAGCTCAAGATGCGGGTCACAAGGGACAATAACGGTTCACGGAGCCGCAAGATCGCTTTGGAGTGTGAAGAAGGTGATGCGGCTTACGCAGAGTCGGTTTGTGCCACCGAGGAGCTGAAGTATTATAAGGACAATGTCGATCCGGCGGATATGACTCCATTGAAGAAGCCAACTACAGAGCATGATCCGGCCCTAAAATTCAAATCGCAACTGAGATTAAGCTTGTTGACTTTGTGCCTGGCGATTCGTCCAAGCAGTTCAGCATCAGTGCCAACTTGGATCCGAAATAGGAAAGCGCGCTCATCGAGTTCATCCATGAGAACCGGGACATTTTTGCATGGAAGCCTTCTGACATGCTAGGTGTACCGAGGGAACTTGCTGAGCACACTCTTAATGTTGATCCCAAGTACAAACCGGTGAAACAGTTTCTCCGCCGGTTTAACGAAGAAAGGCGTAAGGCCATTGGAGAGGAGGTGGCCAGGCTCTTAGCGGCTAGCTTTATCGTTGAAGTTTTCCATCCAGAGTGGCTTGCTAATCCGGTGCTGGTTCTTAAGAAAAATGGCACTTGGCGCATGTGTGTGGATTACACAGATCTTAACAAAGCTTGCCCGGCAGATCCTTTTGCCCTCCCCCGCATTGACCAGATTATTGATGCCACTGCGGGTTGTGAGCGTTTGAGCTTTTTGGATGCGTATTCTGGATATCATCAGATCAAGATGGCAGTTAAGGACCAGGAGAAGACAGCGTTTATCACTCCCTTTGGAGCCTTCTACTATGTGTCTATGCCTTTTGGGCTCAAGAGCGCCCAAGCAACTTAGCAGTGTTGTGTACAGAATTTCTTGCATAAACAGATCGGCCGTAATGTGCATGCCTATGTGGATGATAGTGTGGTTAAGTCAAGGAAGAAGGAAACACTGATTGATGATTTGAAAGAAACCTTTGACAACCTGCAGGTTTACAAGATGATGCTCAACCCGGCCAAATGTGTTTTTGGTGTTCGGCGAGCAAGTTATTGGGTTTTCGTGTCCAACGAGGTTGAAGCTAATCCGGAGAAGATTACTGCTATCACCTCCTGGCTAAACCAAAGTGTATTAATGATGTCCAGCGTTTGGCGGGCGGATTGCCTTGTTGAGCGGTTTATCGGCCGCCTCGGAGAAGGCCATCCCTTTGTACCAGATCTTTGAAGAAGACGGATCAGTTTATGCAGAGTCCACCCGGTGATGAAGCGTTGGAGGACTTAAAGCGGCAATTGGCCAACCCTTTGTACTCGCCGCTCCCATCGACAAGGCAGCTTCGCTATATGTTGCTGCTAACGCCGAGCGGTCAGCGTGGCAATTGTGGTAAGCGGAAGGAGGCGAGAAAAGAGCATCCGGTTCAACGTCCGGTTTATTATATCAGCGAGGTGCTTATTGAATCTAAGCAAAGGTATCGCATTGGCGGAAGCTGGTGTATGGAGTTTTATGGCAAGCGGAAGCTGAAGCGGTATTTCAAGGGCACCCCATCACGGTGGTCGGTTCCGCTCCCTTAGGTGATATCATCTGAGCAACCGGAAGCGGCGGCGGATTGCAAAGTGGGCTATAGAGCTTGGGCGCCGCGGTTTGAAATGCGTGCCTCGTCGGCGGTGAAGTCTCAAGCACTTGTGGATTTCATTAATGATTGGGCGGAGTTGCAAGTGCACGAAGAAAAGCGGATCATACATATTGGACCATCCATTTTGACGGATCCGAGCAGTTGGAGGCTCGAGGGCTGGAGTCGTATTAACTTCCCCACGAGGTGACAAGTTTTATTCGTTCTCCGCTTAATGTTCCTTGTACTAACAATGCAGCTGAGTATGAAGCCTTGCTCCATGGTCTTGGATGGCTAAGGAGATGAATCTAAGCATGGGTTAAGTGCTTGGTGACTTCGGACTTAGTGGCTCAACAGTGTCGGCACTTGGGATTCAAAGGACCCACTCAAGGCTGCATATCGTCGTGAGGTGGATGTTATGCAAGTCATTTCAAGGGCTACCAGTGGACCACGTGGACCGTCGGAAGAATGAAGCGGCGGGCGCTTTAAGCGGATGGGCTCTCAACATAAACCGTCCCGCCCAATGTTTTTCTTGACGTACTGCACAACCCGTCAGTCAAGCTCCCTGGTGAAGCGGATTTGGCTATTCCTGATCCAGAGGCTCAATTGGTGGCAGCTCTGCACGTCATTCTGGATTGGACGCTTCCTTATCTGGCGTATATGAACCGGGGCGTGTTACCATAAGATGAGATGTTGGCCCAGCAGATAATTCGGCGATCTAAGTCTATGACCATTGTTAATGGCGAGTTGCATCATTGCAGTGTGTCAGGGGCATTTCAACGTTGTGTGTCCCCTGAGGAAGGCTGTGAAATATTGCGTGAGATCCACGAAGGAGATTGTGGTCACCACGCGGTTCAAAATCCTTGGTGGCTAAAGCGTTCATACGGTTTCTATTGGTTAACTGCCCATGCTGATCACGGAAGATCTGGTCGAGACGATGTGATGGTGGCCAAAAGTTTTCGGGACGTGCTCATGTACCGGCCCAAGAATTGAGGATGATTCCAATTACTTGGCCGTTTGCGACTTGGGGGCTGGATATGGTTGGACCTTTCAGAAGGTCCAAGGACAAGAAGACCCACCTGCTGGTGGCGGTCGACAAATTTACAAAGTGGGTAGAGGCAGAACCTGTTAGCAAGTGTGATGCAGCCACGGCGGTTCAGTTCATCAAAAAGGTGATTTTCCGGTTTGGTTTTCCACACAGTATCATCACAGATAATGGTTCCAATTTGTCCAAGGGTGCCATGAAGGAGTTTTGCGAACGTGAGCACATCCGGCTTGATGTTTCTTCAGTAGCTCACCCACAGTCCAATGGTCAAGCGGAAAGAGCCAATCAAGAGATCTTGAGAGGTATCAAGCCCGGGCTTATGGTCCCTTTGCAGAGGACGCTGGGTTGTTGGGTAGAAGAGCTACCGTCTGTGTTATGGAGTATAAATACTACACCTAACAGATCCACGGGATACACGCCGTCCTTTATGGTTTATGGAGCGGAGGCGGTTCTCCCCAGTGACATCTGTCATGACTCACCTCGTGTGACAGCTTATGTTGAAGCGAATAACAAGACAGCACGACAGGACGCTTTGGATCGGCTGGATGAGGAGCGTGACATAGCAGCTGCCCGCTCGGCGATTTACCAACAGGATCTTCGTCGTTATCATAGTCGCCGGGTCAGGACCAGAACTTTTCAAGAAGGAGATTTGGTACTTGACTCATCCAAGACCAGGTGATATGCAAAGCTATCCCCACCTTGGGAGGGACCTTTCGTGGTCGAGCAAGAATCTGCACTGTGGTCGTCTTGTCGATCGATGTTCGAGAGCATAAAGACTCACGCACATCGGAGGAGGAGACCAACAGGCCGTGGAACATAGCTCATCTTGACCTTATTATACGAGCCATCGGCTCTACTTATGTACATATTATGACCGTATATATTATGAATAAAGTAATAAGCAGGAGCCTCGGCTAAGCGGGGTATCTGTTACATTACATCATGCGTGGTTACATGGGTTGTTACATTTTTAAAGCGGCCTCGGTTTACCCCAGAGTTTGCTTTTCAAAAGCTTTATGATATCACTTGGGGGCTTGGTGGTGTCGAACCAATGCAACACCTTTTGATAGGCGAGCCACCAGATCACTTGGGGACATGGGCAAGTCTGAACCGATCCGCCTCTTGATCGACCTAAGGCCGTAGAGTCACTTGGGGCTTGGTGAACCCGAACCATTGCCACGCCACTTGATCGGCATAATGCCACGGTTTCAGTTGGGGACCTGGCTGACTTGAACCATGACTATACCTTATTGGGAGCTTGGTCGTATCCGACCATGGTAACACCATCTGATCGGCTCAGTAAAGCCTCTTTTTGCAAAACGGTTTTATCATTACCTTTGTTTTCTCCTTTGACGGTAATGGTTTATACAACCTCCGCTTCAAGATTGGCTAAGCCAACTTCATGCCCAGCAATGGCAGGCAATCTAAATTGAAGGTTTTGATCATTCAATCAAAGGAGTCAGCACCATTGCACGAAGGCATATTAAAAACAAAAGTGATGGCTATCCTATTACAAGGCATTCAGAGGCCCAAAATTTGGTATTGCGTCATAACAGACGAGCTTACGATGCATCAACCGCAGCGGATTAAGCTTCATTACCGAGTTGGCGTGAAGAAGATGGGTCGTGCGGCGGTTCAACTTCTTCCTCCTCACCATCCAATGGCGGAAGTCATTGGTGGTCGATCAATCGGGTTAAAGCACGAAAGACAGCCTCTTCACTTATAAGCTCAGCGGATCAACATCGAGGGCATAAGTGTGCTTAGGGTTGGTGGAACAAGGTTACGCACTTCCGAATAACAGCTTCAACCCGTACATTGTTGGCGTCGTAGAAGGAGCGGTGAACCGTCGGTTGGCCTCTTCGCCGATTGACTTCGCCGGAGGACGCATCTCCTTGTTACCCGTTTGAGAGCATCATTATCAAATGCTTCGCCATTTTCTTGAGCACCTTTGGGAAGCCTTTGGCTATGTCGGCCGGATCAAGGTCAGCTATCCATGCTTTGGCACGAGTTAGTGCCAATAAGGTGTCGACCGAACGTGGATCGTTTCAATTCTTCTATCGTGCGGTATCATAGATAGTCGGTCTAGTGTGTCCTTGATCAATGTCGAACTGCGTTATCATAAGAAGTGGCGCAAATAACTTCGCTGGGTGCGGTATACAGCTGTTCAATTAGCGTATCTGCGACCTTGAGTTTCTTCCGCATGTCGAGCCGGATGAGCAATGCGCTTACCTATACCGGTTTAAGAAAGTTCAGGTTAAACGGGAGGAAATTTCAAAGCGGAATATTCATCACAACCTTGGTGAAACATTGCTTACCAAATATTGCGAGAGGTCATGGCATTGATTTGGTGCTTTAATCGATGAGCTCTTAGTCACGGTTTAATGGCTGCTTGACATCCTCGCCCGTTTTAGCAAGCCCGCCTTTTGGTATCGAGTTGGCCCTTCGGACTTAAACCACTCCTTGAGCTGCTCCATAGTAGTCAAAGCGGTTTCAACTCATCCTTGGCCTTGGAGGTTTACGCTTGTTGAGATTTCAGATTTTCTTGAAGATCATTGATTTGTGAGGTTTGTTGGCGTATCTCACTCTGCGACAAAAAGGGAGCATGTTAGTATTTTCATTAGAAGTCCCAAGCGCATAACCAGTCATACACTTGGTACTTGGGGGCTAATGCATATTTGATCTTCATCTGCCAGTAAAATCACAAAGTCCCAAGCTCAATCGCGTATTCAACTTGGCACTTGGGGGCTAATGGCTATTTGCTCGAACATGTTCTGCTGCGGCGATATAAATTACAGTCCCGGTTTAACTATACTAAGTTGAACTGGCCCTTGAAACTACATCGGTGAATTACGAAGCATTGAATTTTATGTTAAGTCCCTGTTTAACTATACTAAGTTGAACCGGCCCTTGGGGGCTACAACAGTGGACTCTGAAAGTATTGAGTTCTATATCAAGTACCGGCTTGAAAGAAGATTACAAACACGCCCTTAGGGGGCTACTATGCAATGAAGGTACAAGAGAAAGGCATAATTGTTTACCTCATAGGGCTCCTTCATAAGATTTACCAGACCGGCTTCGAAATCACGGCTTGTGTAGAGCCGGTTCAGGAAGCCAGAGTGAAGATCTTGGGCGGAGAAATTGTCATAAGGCAGACAGATCAGTTTTTCCTTCCCTTTGCTCATGGCGATAAATTCTTCCTTGGCGTTGTGCTTTGATAGAGCAACGGATTGCGAGGCGGTATATGCGGTGCCGTAACTCGACATCATCATCTTTGGTCGGGCTGGCGGATTGGCATTTTCACCTAGGCTTGGCGCTTTCATACCCGGGCTTGGCGGATCAGCGATTGAGTCCGTTGTTACTGCTGCGAGGACTCGGTGGAAGCGGGAGGCTGTGGCGTCTCAACTTGGACATCTGGTTCAACCTCTGGCGGATTAGCATTGGCATCTTGATTAACCCCAGCAGAATTGTCTTTAGCAACCGGGATTTTCACCATGATGCTCTGGGTCTTCTCGGATCAACATCCTGATGGGGTCGAGGTCTTGGCCTTTTTACTAAGACGAGCCTTGGTGCTACAACATCAAGGGTTAGAATATGATAAACCGACAAATACAAGGAACAAATTAAGGAGTAATATGCTTACCCAGCAGCAACTTTGAGAGGAGGCAGCTGAGTGGTTGATGAACCACCGGGCGAGTTGGAAGAAGCACGATAATTGGTCGAGGCGGATTGAGAGGGCATCGGAAGAAACCTTTCAAGGATAGCGCTTTTCGGAGAACAAGTCACCTCACGGGCGGCGTTTAGGGTTGGTGTGTCAGCTAAACCGGACGACATAATTTGTTGACCGCCATGCCGGGTCGTACGGCGTTCTTCAGTTTGCTGTGTCTTCAAAGAAAGTTTTGGATTCAAATGAGCATAAGAGTGAGATTGTTTCACTTTCCGGACTGTGTGGCGAATTCTTTTAACGGTACAAGATCGAGAATCGGAAGAAAGAAGGATTACCTCAACAGGTTACTGCATGGCTGGCCTCGGCGTCATCACAGGAATTATAGCTGTCGATAAAATGAATGAAAAAAAACGAAGTAAGTCAAGCTCTACCTCGGCATCTGATTCTTCATCCTCCGTCGGTTCAGAAGACTCGGCGGTTTTCCTCTTGCCAGCTTTCTTGGTGGTCTTGGTCTTTACGAGGAACCGGGCGGTTTTGTTCGTTTCAAAAGGAGTTGTTAGCCGAGAATTAATAAGGGATTAATACAATCAATATGGAATCAAAATCAGTAGAGCAATGAGAGGAACCTTACATGGGCGGTTTGTTGGAGACGCGAAGCAGGGCCAACCGGTTTGGCTGCTGCGCGGAGATCGGTTCATCGAGCATTTTCTTCCTTGTCTCGGCAACTTCAAGCTCAGTTATTGATAGCTCGTGATGTCGTTGAGGATCTTTAGCGTCACCGGTGTATTCGTGCATCAATCCGGGGCGGCTTAATGGCAAGATGCCCCAAGAAACCCAACAGGACAAGGTCAATACCGGTTAAGCCGTTGGCCATCGAGCCGAAGCTTGATAATTTGGGGTGCAAAGTTCTTCCGTTCTGCGGCAGTCAGCCTTGAAGGCAATGGGTGGTTGTTGCTAAGCGGTGAGGCGATGACTTCGGAAAGGTATTTTCTCCGTTAGGAGCAGTGTTCGACAATAGAACCAGGTTTGATTCCAATCTTTCGATGGCTATGATGTTTGGCGTGAGGAAAGTCCACTTCTTTCCTTTTTGGATTGAAACGCCACCAAGTTCCGTGTTAGGACCGTCAAGAACTCTGTCGGCGGTTCAAATGAGAGAAATCTCGGAATAACTCCACGGTTGGTTCTTCTTGAAGATAGACTTGAGAAGACTTGAAAGTTGCATATATTGGACCTGAGTTCGGACCAATATCTTGTGGATGGAGTTGGAAGCTTGCGACGACATCCCGGAAAAATTTTGATCCGGGCGGGCTGAATCCCCGGTCTAGGTGTTGCATAAAGACAATCACCTCTCCTTCTTGAGGTTCCGGCGGACATTCCGATTCCGGAACACGCCAGTGGAGAACATTTTTTTAGGCTAAAGCGCCAGTGGTGACGTAGCCGTTGAGCTGTGTTTCCGTGATCCGGGACGGAACCCAATTGCAAGAAGAAAATTGTTTCGCCATTCCGGAAGGGGGGAGCTGAAAGAAAATCAAACAGGTGCCGGTTCACTGTCTACGGTTTGTAAGTGAAAAACTCAGTGTTAAACCGGTGAAATTACAATGCAAGGTACAGTTGGCGGTTTAAGAGAGGGCTAATGACATATGGCGGATTGGCTATCAAGGATTAAACCGCCATAGGCAGAAAGGCCCAAATTCAAGTTTTCTGCTAAGTGTTGACAGAAACAGGTTTCACACAATGGTCAAATCTATTTGGATCTACCGCGCATCTATAAGACAGTTTTTTCTGCGTTCTTTAAAAGGCGTTCAAGAAAAACAGAGAAGGATGTATACTCTACCAGAAGAAAAGGAAGGGCTGCTAGTATTAAAAACAGATACGGAATGACTACCGCAAGAGATCTATACTGTTTTTGGATTAAAACTACCACGGCAGAAGGTAGGAAGAAGAGGAAAAATGGAGGACTGCGGATGAGCTTGCAAAAACTTAATGCAGATCTAAAGGCAAAGAACAGAAGAAGTTTACCGCTGCAGATTGTGGCGGAGGGGGGCGATGAGTCTCTGATCTAACTCAGGTTGATGCAGCGGCCTTGGTTGGTGCGGTTCTCGAAGGTCACGGACGGTGGCGGAGCTTCAGAGCTGAGGTCGTCGCGAGGAAGAAGAAGATCAGAAGAGGAAGAAAAGGGGCCCTCGGGCTTTATTTATAAGGGAAGGAGTGAAAGGCGGTAGCGAGAATCAAAGGCGTCGAAGCGGCCGAGTGGGCGCCTGTCGCCCCGATTTTCGGGATAATCATTAATGAGAAGGGAATCTTTTTTATCCTTTTTATGCAGAGGTGATGTCATGATGGACCATTACGGTGCTCCGAAGATGACGTCACGGCGGTTTACAGCAACCATAGAAGGGGATATCACGGCGGTTCAACAATTACAAGAAGATATTGAAGTTGAAGATTTTTTATCAAGGATTGACATGAACTGTTCAAATCAATCTGGGGCCTAATCTTTGGGGATATTACTCTTTGGCGTAAACCGCCTATCCGGGCCGGGTTAACTTCGTCGATAGTTCAACGGTGTAAAAGCCCAAGCATGAAAGTAAGGGCCCAAGGCCCGTAGTCGGTTTAGAACACAGCGTAAACCGGCCTGTACGTAAACTTGTCTTTGTAAGTTAGGAATAGAGAGAGACCAACCGGATACGAGTATGAACCGGATATTGGGACTCTCACGAACCGACGGGCGTCACCCGTGTATATAAGGGGACGACCGGGCGTTCAAGGGGACGAACAACAACAACTCGAGGCCTAGGCGAAGCTTATTTGCTCCCTAGTCATCGAGACCACATCAATCCCATCACAAACTAGACGTAGGCTTTTACCTTCATCGAAGGGGCCGAACTAGTATAACTCTTGTGTCTTCGCGTCCGCTTTAACCCCTTTCAAGTTAACCCGTGGCGATGGCTCCACGACTAAGTCCTTTCATGAGGACATCTGCCGTGACAAAACCACGACAGTTAGATCGGTCGGAAATAATAGCTTGGTGCTATTTTAGTATGAACTCTAGGATAGATTGATCGGAAAGAATAGCTTTGAGGTGGTTTCATACCCTACAAACAATTTCTTCTTATGTTCTCCGCTAGATAGGAACTTTGGAGTGATTCTTCATCGCACATTGAGGGATGGTTATATGATACAATTATATTAGCATTGTTGAGAGATTGCACTAGCAAAAGTACGAACCCTAGGCCTCATTTTCAAGCATTGCAATACCGTTTGTGCTCCGTTTTATCAATTGTTACCTTGTTGTTTTTATTGTTCCTATTACAAAATCAATATCTACTATCATTACTAAACGCTTGTATCACCATCTCTTCGCGAACTAGTGCACCTATACAAATTACCATTGTATTTAGTGTGCTCGGGACACAAGAGACTCTTTGTTATTTGGTTGCGAGGATGTTTGAGAGAGACTGTCTTCATCCTCGCCTCCACGGATTGATAAACCTTAGGTCATCCACTTGAGGGAAATTTGCTACTGTGCTACAAAACTCTGCGCTTGGAGGCCCAGCACGAGTCTACAAGAACAAGTTGTGTTGTAGACATCAAGCTCTTTTATGACGCCATTGCCGGGTAGGTGAGTGCTTGAAGGTATATCTTTTGATCTTGCAATTGAATATTTTAGTTCTTGTTTATCACTAGTTTGGTTTATAAAAGAAAACTACAAAAAAATGGAATTGAGGTGGTCTCATATTATTCGTCCTTATCATGTGTTTCTTGTAAATGATGGATTGGAAAATTGTGCTCAATTGATAGAACAAGAATTCAATAAAATGTTTGGCATAGAATCTTTGAATGGTGAGCATGACTGCAATGTTGTTAGTATGAATTCTTTGAATATCGATGATGTTAATGATATGCTATGTTTGATTAAGATGATATTTTTTGTCCCCCAAGTTTCGATGAGAAAAATTATTATGATGATAGCATGCCTCCTATTTATAATGATTATATTGATGAAAGTGGGTTTGGAAAAGTGTCAACTCTAGGTAATGATCCCACTATTTCGGAGGGTGTTGAATCTTATTTAGCAATGATTCCACTATTATGGAAGAGGTTTCAATTGATTATCATGAGAACAAAGTTGCTATATATGATGATTATGGTGATGACATGTATGCTATATTGAATAATGATAACAATGAAACTTGTCATCAGGATTTTAATTTTCAGTCACATGATAGTTATTTTGTTGAGTTTGCTCCCACTACTATTCATGAGAATAAATTTGCTTATGTGGAGAGTAGTAAAATTTCTATGCTTATGGATCATGAAAATAATGCTATATGTGATAATTATATTGTTGAATTTATTCATGATGCTACTGAAAATTATTATGAGAGAGAACATATGCTTGTAGGTATTGCAATAATATCAAGTTTCCTCTCTTTATGTTGAAAGTTTTGAAGTTATGCTTATTTTGCCTTCCTATGCTAGTTGATTCTTGCTCCCATAAGTTTTTTGCTCACAAAATCCCTATGCATAGGAAGTGGGTTAGACTTAAATATGCTTGCCATTATGTTCATGATGCTCTCTTTCTGGTTCAATTCTTTACTTTTATGCGAGCATCATTGAAACATCAGCTAAAAAGGCATTAAAGAAAAATGCTCCTTGGGAGATAACCCAACACTATTACCTACTGTTTTTGTGTGTTCACATGATTATGCTAATGTGGTAATCATGTTTTATATGTTACGTTTCAATAAAGTGCCAAGTAAAGCCTTTGGGATAGTGTGGATGATAGCTGACTTGATTCTGTGCAAGAATAGAAACTTTTGCACCAAGTAACAGAATTGTTTAGAATCACTCGAGAGTCTAAAAATTCTGAATTTTGTACAACTGATTGTTATGTAAATTACGTACGTTTTCCTATTTTATAAGAATTTTTGGTGTAGCATAAGTATGGTCATTGTTCAGATCATTACAGGTTGTTCTATTTTTGACAGATTCTGTTTTCAATGCATAGTTTGCTTGTTTTCTAGTTTCTATGACTTATAATTCTCAATATAAATTTTGGAAATGATATGTTACCTTAGGCATTGTGTGAATTATGAATCTTGTCTTTGACAGTACCAAAGTGAATGATTTGCTTTATCATACTAACCTATCTCACGAAGTTTCGTTAAGTTTTGTGTGATTGAAGTTTTCAAGTTTTGGGTGAGATATCAATATGAGAAGAATAAGGAGTGGCAAGACCCTAATCTTGGGGATTCCCAAGGCACTCCAAGGTAATATTCAAGGAAGATCCAATCAACTATGCTTGGGGATGCCCCGGAAGGCATCCCCTCTTTCGTCTTCAACATTATCGGTAACCTCACTTAGAGCTATATTTTCATTCATCACATGATATGATTTGCAAGGAGCATTATTTTATTTTATTTGCATTTTATTGCTGCTATTTATAATAATGTTTTTCATCTTTAATTTCAATAAAAATGTCTAGTATAGCCTTTATCATGCTTATTTTGCAAGTCTACATGTTGCTGTTTAAAAACAGAAAGTTTTCTATCATTGTCTGAATTCTTCTAGAAAGTCAGAACATGATAAAATCTTGAGATTTTTACACAATAAGCTAAAACAAATTTTTCTATAGTGTGGTATTTTTTCAGAATTTTTGGAGTAAGAGAAGTATCAATCTTCTTGCATTCTTTACAGACTTCCATGTTTTGACAGATTGCTGTTATGTTTGCATTGTTTGCATATGTTTGCTTGTTTAATTATTCTATTTGAGGATAGGAGTATTAAATATGAAGATAAATTTAGTATTCAATGTTAAATTATAATTTTAGTGATTTGCTACAGTAGAGAATGACAATGTTTTCGCAATGATTTATACTAACTCATCTCACGAGTTCTTGTTGAGTTTTATGTGGATGAATTTTTTGAGATTTAGGGAAACCGTGATATAAAATTAAGGAGACACCAAAGATCAAGCTTGGGGATGCCCAAGGCAACCCAAGTATTTATTTCAAGAAGTCTCAAGCATCTAGCTTGGGGATGCCCCGTTAGGCATCCCACCTTTTCTTCATGAACAATTATCGGTTGAACCTAAGTTTTTGCTTCTTCACATGATGTGTGATATTCTTGGAATGCCATTTAATTTTGTTTTGCTTGTTGTTTTAATAAAATAATTAGATCTGGAAAAAATTTAAACGAGAGAGAGAGAGAGAGTCCTCGCATAGCTACCTATGTACTTAACTACTCATTTGATCTTCACATATATCTTTTTGGAGTAGTTTGTCGAACACTCTCGTGCTTCACTTATATTATTTTGAGAGTTTATAATAGTGATGAAAATTTGCACAAGCTATGAAATTGGTCCTAATATGATGAATATCCAAGAAGGGTATAATAAAAACTTTCATATAGATCATTGGATATGATAAGTTTGATACCTTGCAATAGTTTTGCGATATGGAGATAATAATATGTGAGTCATGTTGGTGAGTAATTATGCTTTAGTAGGAATATTGGTGTTAAGGTTTGTGATTCCCTATGCAAGAACGAAAGTCAATAGTTATGCAATGAAGTTATATCCTACTTGTGGTGCATTATTCGGTGTTAGTTATGTTTAATGCTCGTTTATGATCTTTTTCGTTTCTTGTTGGCCGCTTCTCAATCTATTTGCTAGTCTTCATTTGTACTAAGCTGGAATACTGCTTGTGCATCCAAACTCCTTAAACCAAGTAGGGCCAAATGAGTCCACCATACCTACCTATATGTTGTATTTTTGTGCCGTTCCAAGTAAATTTATATGTGCCAACTCTATTTTTCAAAATAAATTTCCTTTTTGTGTGCCAGTACCGCTGATGAAGCGGCAGGGGGTGGCCAATATTTTCCATGCTAGATGCATTACTCTCAAGATGGGTGTTTCTTCACTTGTCATTGCATGAGAGTGTGGCAAAGGTAATAGGGATGCCCAGTCCGGAAATGCAAAAAAATTATTTATGTTGTTCAGTAATAAATTCCTTGGAAAGTGTTGGTATGGAAGGCACCCGTAGATACGGCTAGAAATGGATTGTGAAACAATGGTGGAAAAAGGAATAAACTTTATTTTCTGTTTGGGAACCGCCTATGATGTATCTAGCATGGAAAGTGTTGGGAATTCTCGGTCGTTTTCGTGGACGGGAAAAGTATGCCTCCCAAAATATTTTATCTCCCCTGGTGTCGCATGGAACTAACCCGGACTGACGATGTTTTCAGCAGAACTCTCATGGTGTTGTTTTTCATGCAGAAATGAAAGTTCTCCAAATGCAAAAAAAACTTTTTGACGATTTTTTTGGAACAAAAGAGGCACTAGAAGCTTCATGGGAGGACCAGAAGGTGAAGGAGGTGAGCACAACCCATCTGGGCGCGCCTGGGCCCTTGCCCGTGTGCAGGTGGGTTATGGTCACCTCGAGGCCCATCTTCGCGTGAAACCGACGCCCAAAAATCCTATAAATATAGAAACCCCAAGAAATAACCCTAGATCAGAAGTCCCGCCGCCACAAGCCTCTGTAGCCATTAAAAAAAATCTCGACCCCGTTTCGGCACCCTGCCGGAGGGGGAAATCATCATCGGTGGCCATCTTCATCCCGGCGGCCACCATGATGATGAGGGAGTAGTCCACCCTCGGGACTAAGGGTTTGTACCAGTAGCTATGTGTTTAATCTCCCTCTCTCGTGTTCTTGAGTTCACGCGACCTTGATGTATCGCGAGCTTTGTTAATATAGTTGGATCATAGGGTGTTTCTCGCTCTCTATCTTGTTGTGATGAATTTTGTTTTCCCTTTGAGATTTCGTTTTATCGGATTGAATACTTTTATGGATTTGAGAACACTTGATGTATGTCTGGGTATGAATACCCATGGTGACAATGGGGTATCATATTGCTTCACTTGATATGTGTTTTGGCACTCAACTCGAGGATTCCCGAGGTGACATTGGGGTAATCTATGCATAGGGGTTGATGCATGTTCTCATCTTTGTTTCACCAATAGAAATCTTGGGGCACTCTTTGAGATTATTTGTGTTGGATTGAGTATTATGAATCTGAAATTGTTTGATGCATATCGTATAATCAACTCGCGGATACTCGTGGTGACATTGGAGTATCTAGGTGACATTAGAGTTGGTTGATGTGTATCATATGGTGTTATTTTAGTTTGAACTCTTGGTTAGATTGATCGAAAAGAATAGCTTGTTGTTATTTAGTATGAACTCTAGGATAGATTGATCTGAAAGAATAGCTTTGAGGTGGTTTCGTACCCTACAAACAATTTCTTCTTATGTTCTCCGCTAGATAGGAACTTTGGAGTGATTCTTCATCGCACGTTAACGGATAGTTATATGATCCAATTATATTAGCAAATCTTGAGAGATTGCACTAGCAAAAGTAAGAACCCTAGGCCTCATTTGCAAGCATTGCAATACCATATGTGCTCCATTTTATCAATTGCTACCTTGCTTTTTTATTGTTCCTATTACAAAAATCAATATCTACTATCATTACTTCGCCTGTATCACCATCTCTTCGCCGAACTAGTGCACCTATACAAATTACCATTGTATTTGGTGTGTTGGGGACACAAGAGACTTTTTGTTATTCGGTTGCAAGGTTGTTTGAGAGAGACCATCTTCATCCTACGCCTTACACGGATTGATAAACCTTAGGCCATCCACTTGAGGGAAATTTGCTACTGTGCTACAAAACTCTACGCTTGGAGTCCCAACATGAGTCTACAAGAACAAGTTGTGTAGTAGACATCATGTGGCGGGGGTCGAAGTATGCCGTCCATAGTGTGTGGCTGTCGGCGTACACTGGCTACTTATGCTTTGCTCGGCAACAACAATTGGATCTGCCTATCTCGCTGTCGATTAGCACCGATGGTGGCGGTGGTACCGGGACGCCGCCAACGCTGAGCCTCCAGGAGCCGGGCACCCGCATGTCCAGCGGCGCTGGGTAGTGCGCCTCGTAGAGGAGGCGGGCTTCCGCCTCGTGCTGGTGGCGGTGGCCGAATCCATTGGCCGCTGCACAATCGTCGGGGTAGCGCTCAACCATGGTCGTCGGAGAGCGGGTCATCGGCGTGAGCCATGACGACCAAGGCCAGGCGGGCGCCAGCGGGCGCCTTGTACCAGTTTCCTCGTTGGTGCTAAGGAGGCAAGCGCAGGCGCGGGGTTCCGAGGCATCAGGCAAAGGTTTCCATATAGGTGCAATAAGACCAAGACCAGCAGAATGGCAGGACAGAGGTCATCGCGGAGCCCACAACAGTGTCACCACCAGAGCCTTTTGCAGGCGAAGACTACTTTTGTCAGGATGGCTTGTACTAGTTGTCCCCCTTCAAACTTGGCCATTGTGGGATCCCTTCCCGCCTAACATTTGGGAAGAGGACCAAGGCACTATAAATAGGACCTAGCCACCACCGTAGAAAGGGACGGATGATTCAGATCATCCTCACACCCACCATCTCATCGAGCCCAAGAACACCTCACCTCCTGAGGCTGTTCGTCCACTGTATTAGTTCATCCTCAGCCCCTCGAGTCAATCCACCACACACCAGAGTAGGGTATTACACCGCAAGGTGGCCCGAACCAGTATAAACCCCTGTGTCTCTTGTTCTTTGGGTTCATCGAGCTAGGCTGTGGAATCGTTGAGCGAGCGAGCTGGGAAGAGAGTGTTCTTCGTGCGCACCCCAGAGTTTTAACCTCTCAAGGGTCTGCGGAACCCGCAATCCAACATTTGACGCGCCAGTTAGGGGTGCGCCGAAGCCTCTCTTCCGTCGATCGACGCACCACCGCTCCACCACTTCCATGGCCGATGGCCGTCGAGCCTGTGTTGAGCGCCGAGAAGGTCTCAACGCTCGCGTCGCTCAGACGGTCCCCGTCGGCGCCCCGTCACTCTCCAACACCCGCTGCCAACGCTGCCACCGGCCCGGCGGGGAATGAGCAGCAAGCCTAATCGCTGCACCCCTCCGTGCGGAGGGATGGATGCACCGCCATCCCGTCGGTGACTCCGGCCAGCTCGCCGTCTCACGCTCGTCGCAGGCCCACGGACGCGCAGGCTACGCTGCTCATGGCACGCTAGCTCTGGCGCTACCGCCCCGTCGACGACCTCTATGAGGACTGGCTGGACCGCATCGCTAAGCTCGTCAGCGCCGCTGGCGGCTCTCCTGCATCGACTCTCTCGCTGCCTCGCCTGCCTCCCGCTGCGGGCGACGTAACCCATGGAGCGCCTCCACCACCTCCCCGTCAAGATGTCGTCCTCGGGCCAAGGCGCGCGGCCTCGCAGCGTGACCCACCACGCAGGGTGCCCGTACGCGAAGAAGCAAGCTGCCAGGAAATCCTGCGGCCGCAAGAAGATGCTCCAGCACTCCCAGCACCACCACGTCAGGACCGCGCACTGCTTGCGGCGGCAGTGCATGGATACCAAGACCAGGCTCCACCTCCACGACGGGCTCCGGTGACTACAGCGGGTTGTCGTGCCTTCACCCCCGATCTGCACAGTGTTGTCTGGCCCGGCAAGTTCAAGCCCGACCTGCCTCCGCGCTACGATGGCACCCCTGACCCTGCTGAGTTCCTGCAGCTCTACGAGCTGAGCATCGAGGCAGCCAACGACGACAAGAAGGTCATGGCGAACTGGTTTCCCATGGCTCTCAAAGACGGCACACGCTCGTGGCTCCTGAACCTGCCCGCGGGATCGATCTCCTCCTGGGGCGAGATGCGCGAGCGTTTTGTCCCCAACTTCCAGGGCACCCGCCTGCCGCTGGTGACCTGCGGCGCATCAAGTAGCAACCAGGGGAAACCTTGTAGAAGTACATCCAGCGCTTCAACAGCGTTCGCCTCAAGATTCCCAAGGTGACGGAGGAAGCCATCATCTCAGCATTTTCTGATGGCGTCCGTGATGTCAAGATGAAGGAAGAGCTCGCCATACACGAGGACATGTGCACGGTTCTGGAGATGTTCAACATGGCAACCAAGTGTGCGAGAGCTGAGGAGGGATGCCTCTCCCTCCTCGAGCTTCCAGCTGTAGACCCAGAAGACAAGAAGGCCAAGACCAAGGACGTGAAGCGCAAGGGAGCGGTCGTGCTCGCGGCTGAACCAGAGATGAAGCGCGACTACGACCACCCGGAATCGTCCAAGGGCAGCCGCCCGTTCTACGCCTTCCACAATGTACACAGCCACAACACCAATGACTATCAGGAGCTCAGGGCCATCTGCGATGGGCGCTTCGGTCGACCCCTCGGGCGCAACAACCGAGGCTACGGCCGTGGAGTAGGCCGAAGTGGAGGACGCTGGGATGACCGCGGCCCCCGTCACGAGTGGCGCGACTAGCCTCGTGAGGATCGCTGGCAGGGCCAGCCTCGCGAGGGTGCCTGGAGGGACCAGCCTCGTGAGGACCATCCTCGGGGCAAGGTTGGGCTCCCTCCGCTGCCACCACCACCAAGGAGGAACGACGACCATCACCAGGACGAGGGGGATGGGGGCTTCCAGGAGCCTCGCCCCATAGCCTGCATCTTGGGTGGCGCTCAGGCCCCAGCCTCTCATCGCATCTTCAAGCAGTTCGCCTGTGAGGTGAATGTCGCCCTCCCCAGGCTCGAGGCCACGCATCTGCTCAGGTGGTCCAAGTGCACCATCACCATCAGTTTGTCCGACCAGCTCAAGTGCGCTGCAACCGCCGGCGCCCTCCCGATGCTCTGCTCACTTGTCATTAGCAATGTCCTCGTCACCAAGACCCTCATTGATGGCAGTGCGGGGCTTAATGTCCTTTCCATCGAGACGTCCGACCGCCTCCAAGTGCCATATGATCAGCTGCAGCCCGCCAAGCCCTTCTCAGGAGTGACCGATGGCTCCACCACCCCAATAGGGCAGATCCGCCTCCCTGTCACCTTTGGCCAGCGCGACAACTACCGCACCGAGCTCATCGACTTCGACGTCACCCACATCCGCCTGCCGTACAATGCCATCCTCGGGTATCTGGCCCTAGCCAAGTTCATGGCGGTGACCCAACACAGCTACAACATCCTCAAGATGCCAGGGAGCTGCGGCGTCATCACAGTCGCTTGCGAGGAGAAGAACGTAGTGTGCTCCCTCGAGCGCGCCTACCAAGCTGCAGCAATTGAAGACCCAGACAACGAAGGTGCTATCTACCCTCCTGAGGCTGTCCCCAAGAAGAAGAAGCAGTTGCTCCGCCAAGAGCCTCAGGAGAGTGGTGTCTCCAGCGGCACCACCTCAGGACCAGCGCCCACGAATGGAGCGCCTCCCTCTCTCGCATAGTAAGGCGCGCCCGATGCCCTCCTCAGGCTAGGCTTGGGGGCTCGCTTCTGGAGGGCCTCTGACTTAGCCAATGTCACGAGGGAGGCGCTCGGGCACCACATGGAGGCATGCTTCACCGCACGCTTCCCTCATGAGGGCACGAGGCATGGAGTGCCTGGTGCTCAGGAATTCATCACCAAGGTGACCGAGGAGCTTCAAGAGGCGAGAGCCATGCACGGCGACCGCCGCCCACCACCGGGTGCAGCTCCTTGTCCTGGCGAGGACGACAAGTTGCGCGTCTGCGTCAACATCCCAGGGCTCAACAGGGCCGCATCCCAGGAGCGCTTCTGGCCTTCGCGCGTTGGTCGGTGCGAGGGTCCCCCTCGCATCTATGTTCACATGCCCTTCGGCCTGCCGAACGCGGCTGTCACCTTCCAGCGCCACCTGCGGAGCATTCTGGCGGCTCGGGAGGCCAAGCATCACGCAATCCTGGCGTAGATGGCGATGGTTCTTCATGAGCCTCTCGGGCCCCCAAAGCCTCCCGAGGCTCAGGACCCAAGTGGCTCGTGAGGAGCAACTTCTTCAACATGCCTCTTCAGCTGCTTCAACATCCCTCTAGCAACGGTGCCAGGTGACTATTTTTCAGTTCATTCAGTTGGGGGCGCCCCTCGGGCAGCATTATCCCCAAGTTGCACGGGCCTGTCCCTGCGACATGTATCCTTTTGCATCTTTAGCTTACTCTGTCGGGGGGGGGGGGCTCGGGCCGCATCATCCCCAGGCTGCATGGGTCCATCCCTGTGGCATGTATCGTTCTTGCATTTATCTGAACTAGCTTGCCTCCTCCCATGAGTTACCTTAGGATTATCATGTGCCAGTCCGGCACTTTGATGCCATGAACGTCGTGCGCCCTTGTGAGGCCACCCACGATCTCCCCATGATTATGGGACGGCGCGGCGTCTGTGCTCTAGTCCGTCCCTGCAGCATCGCTAAATCCAAGTGGTTGAGCTCTGGCTCGCAGGCTAGCCCCAGTGTACATCACCTCCCGTGGCCCTTGGTGCTTGGATCTCGCATGAGCTAATCGCGTGCGGATGAGCTAGGGTGCGCGACCAGGTGCCTCGCCACCACGGGAGCCGCGCGTCGGCTGACTTTCTTCAGGATTTTTCGCATGAGAAGACTGGGCACGGCGTCTGTGCTCGGGTCCATCCCTGCAGTGTCGATAAACCCAACGACTGAGCTCTGTCTGGTGGGCCAGCCCCGTTCACGTCACATCCTGGGGTCGTTGGTGTTTAGCCTTCTCATGTGATCGCCTCAGGAGATTCATTCGGCGCAGGTTGTCTAACCATCTCGCAGGACCACCACAGCTGACAAGAATCAAGTTCAGGCACAACCCGCCTTGAGGTAGAGCCTTGTGAGTCCCGCGCTGGCTCATGAGTGCCCAGACACACCTTGTCTGGCCCAGCCATGCAAGCCACGTGTTAGGGCGGGGTTGTACACGCCCCTGGGGCTCCACTTAGAGGGAGCCCTCACCCACGCACCTGCGTTGGCAGTAGACATGGTCGAGGAGCGGCTATGCCCGTGCAAGTGCAGAAGCGCTATGCTCCGCGCTGGTGATAAACAACTGGGGGCAGCCCCATGGCCGCATCAACCTCAGGGAGCCACCAGGCTCAGTGTCCAGCCTCATCGCGACACTTTCCCCTTAGGAGAGTTGCGCGAGGGGGCTGGGCACGGGGGGCTACGCTCAAGTCACGCCTAGCGTCGCCACCTGCCAGTCCCCGGACACAGCGATCCTGCCGCCTCCCGGCGGGACCTCGGCGAGGACAGGTATGAAGGTTCGTTAAATGCGTCAAGGGGACTCTGAGCATCGCGACTCAGGAGCCTAACTGGTCAGGTAGCCCCTCACCCCTTGGCCTCGTCCTAGTGATCCGGACGACCCAACGACGGCTGAGGCTTGCGCGGGGCCGGGCCCTACCGACGCAGAATGCTAAGGCCTACTTTGGCATTCCCTTCCCAGGGGTTGTTTGTACGTCAAGGGGGACTCCTGAGCATCGCGACTCAGGAGCCTAACTGGTCACGTAGCCCCTCACCCCTTGGCCTCGTCCTGGTGATTCGGACGACCCAACGACGGCTGAGGCATGCGCGGGGCTGGGACTTGCCGACGCAGAACACCAAAGCAATGGGAAGGAAATCGCGGAACCTTAACAAATTATTACAAGACATACTGTTCTTCAGATACCAAACACAAGTTTTAACTCCTCCACGAGGCACGGTGCATGTTGTAGGAAATAAAAGTGGAGGGAAGTGCCGCCAGCAAGCCTTCTCTTCAGCCTTGGGCGCTGCCACCGCCCGCAAGGAGTGCCCCTTCGTCGACAATGTTGCCATCGCCCATGCCGCCCGCAAGGACCGCAGGGTCGGCGGCACCATCAGTCGGGGGCGCGGGGTCGATGACAAGGAATTTCTCCAGCATGGCTCCACCCGGTCCTTCATGGCTTCGGCAGCAGCCTCGCAGTGCTCCTTCTCCACGGGCTCGAGCAGGGCGCCTAAATCGACACTGGGGTCGCGAAGATGAAGATGACTGAAGACGCGCGTTAGAGCTGAAGCAGAGAGCGCGCGGGCTTCCCCCTCCACAATCGCGGAGGCACCCACGTCCTGTAAATCGCCATGCGTCGACCAGGGCCGCAGGTGGTTGGGGCCCGCAACGCTCCACACTTTCCCTTTGGCTTCGCCTCGAAGCCAAGTTCGAGCGCGTCTTAGGCCCGGGGGCTACTGTCGGTGTCCTGGGAATGGGGGTGCCCAGACTTGCCTGCCTGCGGCCCGCGAGCGTGGCTCCATCAACAGCCCGGTACAGCTCAGCTTCAACAGAAAGAACTCAAGACCCTCGCGAGGGGCCAAGCCTCACGAGGCGGACAACACCAAAACCTCCCTGGGGGCGGCCTCACTAGGTTGGATCCCAAGGAGCGGAGATATCTATGCAAGGGGCACCTCGCGAGGTTCACATGACGTGAGCCATGACGACCAAGGCCAGGCGGGCGCCAGCGGGCGCCTTGTACCAGTTTCCTCGTTGGTGCTAAGGAGGCAAGCGCAGGCGCGGGGTTCCGAGGCATCAGGCAAAGGTTTCCATATAGGTGCAACAAGACCAAGACCAGCAGAATGGCAGGACAAAGGTCATCGCGGAGCCCACAGCAGTGTCACCACCAGAGGCTTTTGCAGGCGAAGACTACTTTTGTCAGGATGGCTTTTACTAGTTGTCCCCCTTCAAACTTGGCCGTTGTGGGATCCCTTCCCTCCTAACATTTGGGAAGAGGACCAAGGCCACTATAAATAGGACCTAGCCACCACCGTAGAAAGGGACGGATGATTCAGATCGTCCTCACACCCACCAGCTCATCGAGCCCAAGAACACCTCACCTCCTGAGGTTGTTTGTCCACTGTATTAGTTCATCCTCAGCCCCTCGAGGCAATCCACCGCACACTGGAGTAGGGTATTACGCCGCGAGGTGGCCTGAACCAGTATAAACCCCTGTGTCTCTTGTTCTTTGGGTTCATCGATCTAGGTTGTGGAATCGTTGGGCGAGCGAGCTGGCGAGAGAGTGTTCTTCGTGCGCACCCCAGAGTTCGAACCTCTCAAGGGTATGCGGAACCCGCAATCCGACAATGATTTTCTTGAAGCGCGAGGTGTAGCAAAAGTATTGCCCCTAAGTTAGGCAAATAACCGACGCCAATGTTTGTTGCTTTCCCGAGAACTAGCACATTCTCTTCATTCACCTTAGAAACTTCTCCTCATGCATGCAATGAGTTAGTGATAACATAATAGAAATAACGTATAGCGTGACTATAAATGCAACTAGCTCTTGAGCATGCGTGCTCATCAAATTAAACATTTGCCTCGAGTGCGACTTAGTGTGATAAAAAATAGACGGATGTCATCATCGTTGTTGGTGAAGCCATAGTAATCACACCACTACTGAAAAGTGATGTTGAATTCTTGGTCCAGGAGACGGCAAGTGATCCACTCCTCCTCATACACATTAGACAACAAACCAACATTATGCGAGCATCAAACGTTCATAAATAAGCAAAATGGTGGAACCTAACATTATGACAAAGCAAATTGAAATCATGAGTAATAACTAGCTTGGCGAGTGTTATGACACAAGCCCACTTGGTTGCTTCGATCTTCCTCGAGTTTACTTGCCTAAACCCACCACAAAGCATGTATCCCATTGCAAGATAAATCAATCTAGTAGGGCAAACCAAATGGATAGATCAAGGAGAAATACAAAGCTATAATAATCATGCGTAAAAGAGTTCATAGAAGACTCAGATAGTATTCATAGATAATATGATCATAAACCCACAATTCATCGGATCCCAACAAACACACCGCAAAAAAGGATTACATCGAATAGATCTCCAAGAACATCTAGGAGAACATTGTATTTAAGATCAAAGAGAGAGAATAAGGCATCTAGCTACTAGCTATGGACCCGTACGTCTGTGGTAAACTACTCACACATCATCGGAAGGGCAGCAAGGTTGATGTAGAGGCCCTCCGTGATCGATTCCCCCTCTGGTAGAGTGCCGGAAAGGCCTCCAAATGGGATCTCGCTAGAACGGAAGCTTGACGTGGTGGAAAAAGTATTTTGGGTGGCTCTCTGTTGGTTTACCAATTCTACATAATTTATAGAGTTGGAATTAGATCAAACGGAGGAACGAGGGGCCCACAAGGCACATGGGCACGCCTACCCCCTGGGCGCGCCCATGTGGCTCGTGGCCCACTCTTCGTCTTCTGGCCTCCTCCCGAAGCTTCTAGTGTCTCTTATGTCGAGAAAAATGTAAAAAAAGTTTCATGGTATTGGGACTTCGTTTGGTACTAATTTCCCAGAAAACCAAAAACTGGCAAAAGAACAACAACTGGCACTTGGCACTAAGTACATAGGTTAGTCCCAAAAAATGATATATAATTGCATATAATTGCTTATAAAACATCCAAGATTGATACTATAATAGCAAGGAACAATAAAAAATTATAGATACGTTCGAGACGTATCAAGCATCCTCAAGCTTAATTCCAACTCGTTCTTGAGTAGGTAAATCATAAAAACATAAATTTTGATATGGAATGCTACCTAACATGTTCATTATGTAATATTTCTTTTGTGGCATGAATATTAAGATCCGAATGATTCAAAGCTATAGTTTGACATAAAAACATCAATACTCAGCCATACCAACAAAGAATCATGCCTTTCAAAATATCAATGCTAAAGAACGTTATCCCCACAAAATCATATAGCCTTGTCATGCTCCATCAACTAATGCGCGTCGGTGCTATACAAACGGTTTTTAACCCCTTTCCTCGATGGCATTTGGAACCGTCACCAAGTGAGTGTGGGAGATAGGAGGGTCCTTCCCACACGACCCAGGAACCGTCGGGCATAGGGACCCTACAGTACTCCTACTCGTTTCTGCTCGCATTGCCATCAAAGTCGGTATTCTGTGATGCTACGTTTACGATGCGCGACCCATCACAAACGGTTCATTATTATAGAACGTGTATGATGCGCGGCCCATCACAGATGGTTCACTGTTAAGAAGATTATCTAATCGTACGAGTGTCGGACAGGATTACGAAACGTTGGGCCGTCGTAACATCGCCGTACACGACAACTATCGCACACGCTATTCTGTGGTGCAATGTTTAGGATGCATACTTCATTAGAAAAAGTTCGCGGTTGCGAATCGTGTACGATAAGGCAACTAACACAAACGTTTAGTTTGCCCGCACCGTTTGTGATATCGTCTGACATCGCACACGCTTTGCAAACGGCAACTGTGTGCATGCTTGAAAATGTTTCCTCTCTGTGAACCGTCTGGGATTATGGTGCATATCGCAAACATTTGTGTTTTACCAACCATGTGTGCCGTAACAACCTGGAGAGCATAATTTCACCGTAATTTAATTGCTGCTTTTTCAAATTGTACCAGATTTGAATTTGAATTTGAATGTATGCTACAACTTTATTCATATCCATCAGGTTCAAACAACTAATGCATTATTTGATTCAAAGGTACATATGTTCAAGAATTACATAAGAACCAAATAAAGAATGATAAACCATAGTTGTATACTTGTACTATTAATGACGGTAAAGAAAGAGGCGAATATATTCTGGTTGCTGAACAAGGTGAAGCGGAATGCCCATATTGTGCCCTCCTCCATGCAGAAGGCACGCACGACTCTAGTCCAACCCCTTGTGATGGCCGACTGCCCATCCTTCACGATCTTCATGAAAACATCTAGATAATCATTGTGTTCTGGTAGAAATACTTTAACCTTTGCATGCCCACCAATCATGTAGTTTTGTCGTATTTCGGGTTCCGGCAGACCCTTGAGGTTCGAACTCTGGGGTGCGCATGGAGATCTTTCCCCTACCAGCTCACGCGTTAATGGTTTGCAAGGGATCTAAACTAGGAACGATGAACAGCACAAGAGACACAAGATTTATACTGGTTCAGGCCACCGTTGTGGTGTAATACCCTACTCCGGTGTGTGGTGTGGTGGATTGCCTCAGGGCTGATGAAGAACAGTAAAAAGGAAGAACAGCCTCGCGAGGGGCTGTTCTTGAGCTGGTGCGATGGACTGCTTGGGTGAGTCCAGTCGCTTCTCTCCCTCTCTAGTGGGTTTTTTCCTCCTCTCTCTCTCTGTGGTGGCTAGTCCTATTTATAGAGGGAGGCCCTGGGCCTCTTCCCAAATAATGAGCGGGAAGGGTGCCAACAATTGGCCATTTTGAAGGGGAACATCTAGTACACATATCCTGACTAAAGTTGGTCTTCGGCTGCCAAAGGTTCTGACAGTGACGCCGTCCGGGGCTCCACGATGACCTCCATCCTGCCGCTCTGCTGGTCTTGGTCTTATTGCACCGAAGCGGTAATCTTTCCCTGATGCCTTGGCCTATGCTTGCCTCCTTTGCACCAAAGGGGAAACGAGGACACTGCGCAGGCTGGCGCCCGCCTGATCTCGATCGTCATGGCTTGCGTCATGGGGCACCCTCATGAGGTACCCTGCCTTGATCTCTCCGCCTCCTCGTGAGCCTGCCTAACGAGGCTGCTCCTGAGGAAGGTTCATGTCGTCCACACCGCGAGGCTTGGCCCCTCGCGAGGGTCTTGAGCTTGAGCTGATGAAGCTGGGCCGCGCTGGGCCCCCACTTGAGCCACGCCACAGGCCGCAGGCAGGCAAGTCTGGGGACCCCCGTTCCCAGAAAGCCGACAGTAGCCCCCGGGCCTAAGGCGCGCCCAGACTTGGCTTAGCAGAGAAGCGAAGGGGCAAGTGCGAAGCGCCGCGGGCCCCAATAGCCTGTGGCCTTGGGCGCCGCGTGGCGACTGATTGGTCTTGGGTGTCTCCGCTTCCCCATGGTCCCTCGGCAACCGCATGACTTGACAAGTCCCTGCATGCAGAAATGGGTCATGATTACCTGTGATCGTGGAGGCCGATGCTTGGCCTCCTCCGCTTATAAGCGTCTGAACAGCAGAGCCCTTCCAGTCCATCCTTCTTGCTACTCCTTTCTCTCCATGGCTCCGTCGAAGAGGTTCTCGGCATGGAGAAGGGAAAACCCGCCCAGTGGGGCCTGACTCTCCCCGACCAAGCGCTGCCGAGCCCGTCCTCGCAAAGCATCCTGTGGCTCCGTGAGCGGCTTCCCAGCGGTCGTGGAGGCGATCCCCTGCGCGGTGATGGGCGTCAGGTTGTCGATGGGGGGCATGCCCTGACTGCGCGGCCCCCTAGGCCGCGCTTCCACTTTGCGGAGGTGCTACTGGAGTTTGTCGTGTGGTCGGTGGAGCCGACCAGCACCTGGCTCCAGCTTCCCTACTTCTTTGTAGGTGAACTTCCGGCCGGCGCTCCGGGCGGCCTCTGGCTTCAGGCGGACGTTGTTGCAGCAGGGCCTCCTGGGCTTCGCTGGAGGTCTCCGTCGCCGAGAATGCGGCCCTGACCCGCGGCTGGAAAACGTTTGCCCACGCGCGTGGCCTGAGCCGGCGGTGCACCCTGCACTTCAAGTTTGTGGTGATGCCACCCTCGTGAGGGTGTTGGAGAAGACGGTCGCCGTGCAGGTGCTGCCCGAAGCGATGACCGCGGGCGTGTACCCAGCCCGGCGATGATCGGGATGAAGATGACAGCGGTAGCGTGGTTGGCGGCGCTTCGGGGCTCGTCGAGCCAGCGGCTCTCGCCGGACATCAGCTCCTCCAGCGGTGGCGCGACCAGCCTCCGTGCCGTCGCGCCCGCTGGAGGAGAGTAGTAGGTCAGCCCGCCGTCCGCCTCGGTGAAGCGCGAGAGTAGTCGGCCGAGCTCCGGAGGCGGTCTGAGCCTTCGCCGCGAGTTGGTCTTGAGCAAGTCGTGCCTATTTTGTTTTCTCCTTCCTGCGAGAGAAAGTAGTGTAGGGCCCCGTGGGGGCGTGCTGAACTATTGCTGTTAATTATCATGTTGTTTCTGCTATTTCTGTGCTGTGCTTTTGTGCCGCATGCCCACGTGCAGGAATTACTTAGTTCAGGGGGTCCTGTCGCGGTCTTCGCTTCCCGAGGCCGAGGCCTCACCGCGCGCTTCATGTCCTGCAAGGATTAGTTAGGAGGGGTAGCTTCCGGTCTCGGTTGTGGAGGCGACCAACCCAGGTCCTGTGTTCGCGCACGATGCCCGTGGGGCACGGACTGGGAGGGGTGCTCCCGTAGTGGACCTGGATAGGAAAGCTTCAAACGACAGGGGCAGAAAACACTCGGGAGGGTGCCCGCGTTGCTCCCTCGCGAGACTTGCGCGAGAGAAAACGAGTCAAGGGAGCGAAAAAGACAAAGAGTCACAAGCTAAGGACGGCCACAACTTCAATAAAACTTCAAATGGGAACGAACAGGCCAACTGCAGAAAGCAAATGAAAAAGCCGCGTCGGCACCTAATCTAGTCTTCGACGTCTTCTCACCAGCGCGGAGCTAAGTGCTGCCACTGGGCGTGGATGGGAGCCCCCGAGGCCCGAGGGCGGCTCTCCGGAGACTCCGGGGCGTGTACAGCCCCAACTCATTATTACGTGAGAGTGTCATGGGCGGCGAGCTTCACAGGCATTGGCCTTCTTCACATGCTCCAGGCCTTTCTCGGGGAAATGAGCTTCACAGGCGTTAGCCTTCTTCACGAGCTCGGGCCTTTCTCGGGAAATGAGCTTCACAGCGTTGGCCTTCTTCCGAGCTCGGGCCTTTCTCGGGAAATGAGCTTCACATCGTTGGCCTTCTTCACGAGCTCCGGCCTTTCTTGGGAAATGAGCCTCCCAGGCTCCGGGCCGGTGCAGCCCCGTGGCCAGCCTCTCGCTGCACTCCCGAGGGGAGGCGTTCGCGATGGCGCCCACACCTTGAGCTCTGGCTCCCTCGAGGTTGATCGGCCAGTGAGCCGCCCTCGCTTGTTTATCACCAGCGCGGAGCATAGCGCTTCCGTATGTGTACGGGCATAGCCGCTCCTCGGCAGTGTCGTCAGCCAGCGCGGAGCATGGTGCTTCCACTGGTATGTGGGAGGGGGCTCCCCTCCGGTAGGAGCCCCCGGGGCATGTACAGCCCCGCCCTGACACGTGGCCGGCACGGTAGGGCTAGGAGAGGTGTATCTGGGCACCCGTGAGCTAGCGCGGGACTCACGAGGCCCTACCTCGAGGCGGGTTGCGCCTGGCTCTGGGCCTTTATCAATGGTGTGTTCCTGCAGGGTGGTTAGAATGCAAATGCTCTATGTCCTCAGGTCCCGACCCTCGAGCGAGCTCAGCCGCCGCTGGTATGACAGGTCGCGATGCCATGGGTCAAGGCCAGGGGGTGAGGGCTGGAGAACCAGTAAGAGCCCATGAGTCGCGATGCTCATGTACCCCCCTTTTAATGTGCAAGCGCTTTGCATTAGAGCGGAGAGGTCCGCGACAGGTAGTAGGAAATAATTACGTGAATCAGGTTAAGCGCGGAGGAGCAAATCCATCTAGATAGGTGCGGAGAAAGCACACGCCGCTGGGTCTGGCCCGAGCAGCTTGGGGATAATGCAGCCCGAGGGGCGCCCCCAACAAGGTAAGTAAGAACATAAGCAAAATGAATACATGCCGCAGGGACGGACCCACGCGGCCTGGGAATGATGCAGCCCGAGGGGCGCTCCTAGCTGAAAACGGAACTTGGAAAGGTGTCACCTGATATGGTCGGGGATGGCGGGATGTTGAGGTAGGGAATGACGCGTGATGAGGAAGCCGGCCCTCACGAGTCCTCCGGACCTGGAGCCTCGGGAGGCTCCGGGGGAACGGGGGGTTCCTCAAGAGCCATCTCCATCTCTGCCAGGACCGCACGCTGCTTGACCTCTTGAGCCTCCAGAGCGCACCTCAGCAGGCGCTGATGGGCGGCGACCGCGTTCGGCAGGCCGAAAGGCATGCGAACATAGCTGTGAGGTGGACCCTCGCAACGCCCCACGCGTGAGGGCCATAGGCGGCCGTGAGACGTGGCCCGGTTGAGCCCTGGTATGTCGATGCAGACTCGCAGCCCAGCATCCTCGCCTGGATGTGGGGCCACAGTGGGCAAGCGGCGACAGCCGCGCATGACTCTTGACTCCTGTAGCTCCTGGGTGTTCCTCGTGATGAACTCTTGAGGATTTGGCCCTCCTTGCCTCATACCTTCCAGAGGGAAACATGCCTTGAAGCACGCCTCCAAGTGGTACCCGAGCGCCTCCCTCGTGACCCCGGCTAGGTCGGTGGCTCGCCATGAAAGAGCCCGCGAGCCCCGCCTGAGGAGGGCGCCGGGCGCGCCTTCCTATGCGACAGAGGGCGGCGCCCCTTGAACGGGCGCGGGTCCTGTTTCCATGCCTCCGGAGGTGCCTTCCCCACGAGGGCTTGGACCAGGCGAAGCCTTCTTCTTCTTAGGGATCGCCTCGGGAAGTCTCCTGCTCCTGTGATCTTGGTCTTCGATTGCTGTGGCTTGGAAGGCACGCTCAAGAGAGCACACTGCATCCCTTTCCTCACAAGGCACTATGATGACTCCTCGGCTTCCTCGCATCTTGAGGACATTGTAGCCATGGTGAGTCACTGCCATGAACTTGGCTAAAGCTGGGTACCCGAGGATGGCATTGTATGGTAGGCGAATGTGGGCGACGACGAAGTCGATGAGCTCGGTGCGGTAGCTGTTGCGCTGTCCGAAGGTGACAGGAAGGCGAACTTGCCCTATCGAGATGGTGGAGCCATCGGTGACTCCTGAGAAAGGCTTGGTCGGCTGAAGCTGATCGTATGGCACTTGGAGATCGTTGAATGTCTCGACAGATAGGACGTTGAGTCCTGCTCCACCGTCGATGAGGGTCCTGGTGACTTGCACGTTGCTGATGACTGGTGAGCCAAGCATGGGGAGGACTCTGGCTGTTGCGGCACACTTGAGCTAGTCCGCTGAGCTGAACGTGATAGCGCACGACGACCACCTGAGAGGGCGTGTGGCCTCAGCCTTGGGGAGGACTGCATTCACCTCGCGAGCAAACTGCTTGAAGATGCGCCAGATCTTTGGGGCTGGCGCCACCCAGATGCAAGCGCGGCTCTGAAGCCCCAACCCCTCGTCCCGACGATGGTCTTCGTACCTCCTTGGCGGCCGAGGCAGAGGGAGCCCTGCGTTGCCTTGAGGACGGTCCTCACGAGGCTGGTCCTCCAACCTCCCTCGCGAGGGTGGTCTCCAGCCAGTCCTCGCGAGGTCATCACGCCATCCTTGGCGAGGGCCACGGTCTTCCCAGCGTCCCACGCCTCTTCCTCCTCCTCGGCCGTAGCCCGATCATTGTGCTCGGCGCCGGCCGACATCCTTCTCGCACGGCCCCGAGCTCCGGCATTCGTTGGTGTTGTGGGTGTGGAGGTCGTGGTATCGTGAGTACCGCTGCCTTTGGATGACTCGGGCTGATCCTGCCTCGCTTAGTGTGCGGTTCTGCATAAGCACAGCAACCCCTTGCGCTTCACGCCCTTGACCTTGGGCTTCTTCTCTTACGGATTGGCAGCCGGAAGCTCGAGGAGGAGAGCACCCTTCCTCAGCCACTGGCGCATTTGGTCGCCAAGTTGAACAGCTCGAGGATGTGCACAGGTCTTCATGCATTGCTAGCTCCTCCTTCATCTTGGCGCCACGCGACGCCATCGGAGAAGGCTGAGATGATGGCTTCCTCACCACCTTGGGAATCTTGAGGCGGGCGTTGTTGAAGCGGCTGGATGTACTACGGAGGGTCTCTCGGCTGCCGCTTGATGCGGCGATGTCGCTCACGGCCGGAGGCCGATCGCGAGTGCCTTGGAAGTTGGTGATGAAGCGGGTGCGCATCTCTTCCCAGGAGGAGATCATGCCGGGAGCCAGGTTCAGGAGCCAGGTTCGGGCTCCTTCCTTGAGCGCCATGGGGAACCAGTTCGCCATGACCTTTTCGTCCCCGTTGGCGGCCGATGCCCAGCTCGTGAGCTGAAGGAACTCAGCAGGTCGGCAGTGCCGTCGTGGCGAGGAGGCAGGTCAGCTTGAACTTGTCGGGCCATGCGACGCCACGTAGCTTCGGCGGTGAAGGCGCGACAGCCTGCAGTGGCCACGGGGGCTCTCTACTGATGCGGAGCTTGCTCTTGTGGATTCCGCGCACCGCTGCTCGGAGCAGGGCGGGTCTTGACGCGGTGGCACCGAGCGATCACGGCGCCCGGTCTTTGGAGCACGTGAGCACCTTCTTGGGGACGAGGGATCTCCTGGCAGCTCCTTTCTTGTTGCGCGGGCGCTGGGCGCGGAGGGTCTCGGCCCGGGGCCACGCGCCTTGGAGCCAGGGCGCTTTCTTGGGGAGGAGGTGGTGGGGGCACCTCCGGCTCCCTGCCTCCCACGCGGGGTGAAGCGCGAGGCAACAAGAGGGACGGCACGGGGGAGCCCCCTGCGGCGTGGACGAGCTCGGTGACGCGGTCGAGCCACTACTCGTAGACGTCGTCGACGGGGCGGTAGCGCAGGAGCTCGTTCGCCGCGATGAGCGTGGCTCGAGCCTCCATGGGAGCGCGGTGCACGTGGGACGAAGAACCAGCAGGGGCGAGCGAAGGAGTAGCGGTGCAGCCTTCTCGCCTCACTGATGGATGCACGGACGAGGCCTGCTGCTCGTTCCCCACCGGGCCGGTGGCAGCGTTGGCGGTAGGCGATGGGGAACGACGGGGGTGTCCGCCGACGGGAGCTGTCTGGGTGACTCGAGCGGCACGAGCAGCCCGACGCTCGGTGCGGGCTCGGCGAGCGTCAGCCATGGACACGACGGAAGATCATACGCGACCAGCGGAAGAAAGATTCCGGTGCACCCCTACCTGGCGCGCCAAATGTCGGATTTCGGGTTCCGGCAGACCCTTGAGGTTCGAACTCTGAGGTGCGCACGGAGATCTTTCCCCTACCAGCTCACGCGTTAATGGTTTGAAAGGGATCTAAACTAGGAACGATGAACAACACAAGAGACACAAGATTTATACTGGTTCGGGCCACCGTTGTGGTGTAATACCCTACTCCAGTGTGGGGTGTGGTGGATTGCCTCCGGGGCTGATGAAGAATAGTACAAAGGAAGAACAGCCTCGCGAGGGGCTGTCCTTGAGCTGGTGCGATGGACTGCTTGGGTGAGTCCAGTCGCTTCTCTCCCTCTCTAGTGGGTTTTTCCCTCCTCTCTCTCTGTGGTGGCTAGTCCTATTTATAGAGGGAGGCCCTGGACCTCTTCCCAAATAATGAGCGGGAAGGGCGCCAACAATTGGCCATTTTGAAGGGGAACATCTAGTACACTTATCCTGACTAAAGTTGGTCTTCGGCTGCCAAAGGCTCTAACAGTGACGCCATCCGGGGCTCCACGATGACCTCCGTCCTGCTGCTCTGCTGGTCTTGTTCTTGTTGCACCGAAGCAGTAACCTTTGCTTGATGCCTTGGCTTGTGCTTGCCTCCTCTGCACCAAAGGGGAACGAGGACCTTCTGCGGCGCGCGCCCCGATCTCGATCGTCATGGCTTGCATCACAGGGCACCCTCGTGAGGTACCCTGCCTTGACCTCTCCGCCTCCTCGTGAGCCTACCTGACGAGGCTGCTCCTGAGGAAGGTTCCTGTCGTCCGCCCCGCGAGGCTTGGCCCCTTGCGAGGGTCTTGAGCTTGAGCTGATGAAGCTGGGCCGCGCTGGGCCCCCACTTGAGCCACGCCGCAGGCCGCAGGCAGGCAAGTCTAGGGACCCCCGTTCCCAGAACGCCGACAAGTTTGAGAGGTAATCTTGAGTAAACTGCTTTGGCAACCACTGCAAAGGAAAAAGATTCAGACATTCTCATCTAATACAACTCATTATAGGCAGTAAAAAGAAGGCTGCAGAGTTCTTACTTACCATCCTGCAGTTCGCTGTTGTCTTGGATAAAGTGTAAATAAATAGTTTAATTGCCATCTTTGGACCCATTTTACTAACAATCTTTATCAGCTTCCTCACTTGATGCTAGTTCATCGATATCTCATTGCCCCATAAGCAGAAAGGGTCGAAGCGTAGATCTTTACCAATGACATATGTACCTAAAAGCACCAAGTTAATATTAGAAGCTAAACAACAATTGCACAATGATGTAGTACAACACTCTTTTATAATATGTCTATATACATCCGTATGTGGTAGTCCATTTGATGTCTCTAAAAAGACAAATATTTAGGAACGGAGGAAGTATCTTATAACATCCAATATACTCACATATTAGATGAATTAACATCTTATATTATGGGCCGGAAGGAGTTTAGTGCATTCTTACAAATTATCGGCTAATTAACTGCTGCTGTATCGATGGGTTACATTTAGTTTGAGCTAGTTTGGGCTCAAATAGCCCTAAAGTATATCTAAACATGAGGGCTAGTTTGAGCTAGTTGCATCTATAACCCACCCAAAAAAACTATCCAACCCAAGAGGTGCTAATTGGAGCTAGTTCTACTACTGCATTTATTGTCAATCTAACCCTGCCATACAAACAACTCTTTGGATGGAGTTAGTTCAGGGTTAGTCATGAGCTAGAAACTAACTCTAAGCTCGAGCTAAGTTGAGTGTCCAAACAGGGCTGTGTTGTTGTTGTTGTTGCTGCTACTACTCTTCTACGTATATCTAGACATCATTAGAACATTAATGTAACACTCTTCCTTGTTGCTATGTAGCCTGGGATTGCATATTTAGACATTGAGTACAGTGCATGTTGCTATGTAGCCTCGGATATATTACATATGGCCCTAGTTAACCTAATGATAAATAGGTTGCAGATATATTCAGTTAAAAGTCCGATTCACCGTTTAGTCCCTTATCAGCCGCCGACCTATATGGTACCAGCTACCGATATCCTGAACAGTGACCAGATATAAGCCATGGGATGAAACTAACCTCGATGGAAAACAGCAGTCGTTCCCAAAATTGTCCTGTGTAGGTACATCAAGAAGCATGTTAAGCACAACCGGCTAAACATCAACCAAAATTATCCATGGCAGACAAAATAATCTCCAAAAGATAGCTTCAGTGTGCAGGTTTAAGCACGCTAGTAAAGCAAAACAAGTGGAAAGGTGTGCTAACTGCAACATGCCTAACATTTAACAACAAGCAAACGTAGTCATTCAAAGTGGTATTGTGCCGGTCTAAGTACACTGGTTATTGTTAAATAAAAACGGAAAGGCGTGTTAACTACAAGATGCAGCAACCAAATGTAGTCATTCATAGTGGTATTGTTGAAACTAGTACTGACGAAATTGAACTGCGCAGTTCATACTTGCACATATAGAACATCACGTTGTGAATAACTAGAATAAACAAGGCATACTACGAACAACCAAATGTAGCATTTGAAACTGGACATATGCTAACTACAAACAACTGAACAATCAAAAAACTTTAAAAGAGGCATATGCTAGCTATAACAGGCTTAACAGCAAGCAAATATATGCATTCATATCGGTATGTTTAAAACTGGATTGATGAAATGTACTGCACAGTAAATAATTGCACATATAGAGCATCACATTGTGAACAACTGAAATAAACTAGGCATACTGCAAACAACCAGATATAGCAATTAAAACTGGACATATTCTCACTACACTACAAAAGGGACTCGACAAAAAAATCATGGGTTTCCCCGTGTGAAGAGGCACGACAAAACAAATCATGGGTTTCCTCACTTGTCACAGATTGGCTCGTTCCCGTGGGAAGAGCACGGACCCTGGATGCGCTCCATGTTGTCGCAGATGGTCTCCTTCCCCTTGGAAGAGCATGGCTGTAGGGTGCCCTCCCTGATGTCTCAGACGGGTGCTTTCCCCTTAGAAGAGCAGATGGGCTCTTTCCCCTTTGAAGAGCCGGAGAGGGTGCCCTCCTCGTGGTCGCCGTCTATTGAGGTATGACTTGGAAGCTGTGGATCCCAAGCCAGCATCGCAGAACGTGTCCTTCAGAAATGAAAAAAGGGGCTCGATGGCGATGTAGAATGGCAAATTGTTGACAGCGATCCAGAGGAGATCAGCGGCGGGGCCATGGATGAGATCGACGGTGGTTGAACCCGAGGGGTGGGGGTGGGCCACTTAACCTGTGACATAGACCGCCTCAGGCCGTCGCTGTCGATGACGTCGATGTCGTAGCCGGTGGCTGAGACATGCCTGCATACTCTAGCCCGCCGCTTGAGTGCTTGCCGCCAGTAATGGTCGTCAGCTTCCTCGGCGACGTCGGGCGAAGAGGCCGCTATACACCTCTTTTGGGCCAGTCGCTCCTTGAGCTCCACGGGAAGCGTAGCCGAGCTTAGGCTGCGACGCTCTGGAGTGGGGGATGGGGATGGGGATGGGGATCTATGGGAAATGGGGTGTTTGGTAGGAGTCATCTAAGAGACTCAGGGCGGCCTGGGTATGGAGATCGGTGGGTAAGCTGCACGGGCAAACCGACAGATCTTGACAATGGAGGCCTTGCGACTGCGGCGGGGACCTTGCTAGGGTTTCGAGCAAGGGAGGGGGTGTGTGTGCGTGTGCACACACCCGAGGAGGTTTTGGTGTGTGTGTGTGTGTGTGTGTTGTGTGTGTGTGTGTGTGTGGAGGGGGCGCGAGGTGTTTGAGGAAATGACGCGGGTACTGAAAATTTTACTACGCAGCAGTGAAATGTCGGGCGTGAAATGTCGAGCTATTGAAAATTTTGATGATAGTGCATCACACAGGGTCCGGAGATAACAACCGTGTGTTATGAAGCAGAAAACCCTCGAGGCGGGCAGATACTTTCTAGGGATGCAAGCGGGATTGGGAACAAGAAGCATCGCACACGGTCCGGAGATAACAACCGTGTGTTATGAAACAGAAAAACCCTCGAGGCGGGTAGGTATTTTCTAGGGATGTGTGACGCCCCCGATTCAATCATACACTAATCATGCACGCAAACGTGTACGATCAAGATTAGGGACTCACGGGAAGATATCACAACACAACTCTAAAAACATAAATAAGTCATACAAGCATCATATTACAAGCCAGGGGCCTCGAGGGCTCGAATACAAGTGCTCGATCATAGACGAGTCAGCGGAAGCAACAAAATCTGAGTACAGACATAAGTTAAACAAGTTTGCCTTAAGAAGGCTAGCACAAAAGTAGCAATGATCGAAAAGGCAAGGCCTCCTGCCTGGGTCCTCCAAACTACTCCTCGAAGTCGAACTCCACATGGAATCATCCTCGGGATCTCCAGCTCCTGGACTCTAGCATCTGGTTGCGACAACCAAGAAGAATGCAAAGGGGGAAAAGAGGGAGAAAAGCAACCGTGAGTACTCATCCAAAGTACTCGCAAGCAAGGATCTACCCTACATATGCATGGGTATCTGTGTAAATGGCAATATCGGTGGACTGAACTATAGAATGCCAGAATAAGAGGGGGATAGCTAATCCTATCGAAGACTACGCTTCTGGCAGCTTCCATCTTGCAGCATGTAGAAGTGAGTAGATGGTAAGTTCACCAAGAAGCATCGCATAGTATAATCCTACCCGGCGATCCTCTCCTCGTTGCTCTGTGTGAGAGCGATCACCGGGTTATATCTGGCACTTGGAAGGGTGTGTTTTATTAACTATCCGGTTCTAGTTGTCATAAGGTCAAGGTACAACTCGGGGTCGCCTGTTACCGTGGACACGACTATTCGAATAGATCAACTTCCCTGCAGGGGTGTGATACGTCCATTTTGCATCATGCTTTTATATCAATATTTATTGCATTATGGGCTGTTATTACACATCATATCTTAATACTTATGGCTATTCTCCCTTATTTTACAGGGTTTATCAAGAAGAGGGGGGATGCCGGCAGCTGGAATTCTGGCTGGAAAAGGAGCAAACGTTGGAAACCTATTCTGCACATCTCCAAAAGTCCTGAAACTCCACGAAACAACTTTTTGGAATTTATAAGAAATTATGAGCAAAAGAAATAGGCCAGGGGGCCCACACCCTGTCCAGGAGACAGGGGCGCCCCTGCTGGCGCACCCCTATCTCCTGGACCCCTGGTGGGCCTCCGCGCCCATCTTCTGCTATATCATCACTTTTACCCTGGAAAAATCGTAAGCAAGCTTACGGACGAAACTCCGCCGCCATGAGGCGGAACCTTGGCGGAATCAATCTAGGGCTCTGGAGGGCTGTTGTGCAGGGGACACTTCCCTCGGAGGGGAAATCATCGTCATCATCATCACCAACGCTCCTCTCATCGGGAGAGGGCAATCTCTATCAACATCTTCACCAGCACCATCTCATCTCCAAACCCTAGTTCATCTCTTGTATCCAATTCTTGTCTCCAAGTCCGGATTGGTGCTAGTAGGTTGCTAGTAGTGTTGATTACTCCTTGTAGTTGATGCTAGTTGGTTTATTTGGTGGAAGATCATATGTTCAGATCCTTTGTGCATATTATTACCCTCTGATTATGAACATGAATATGCTTTGTGAGTAGTTACGCTTGTTCCCGAGGACATGGGTGAAGTCTTGCTATTAGTAGTCTTGTGAATTTGGTATTCGTTCGATATTTTGATGAGATGTATGTTGTCTTTCCTCTAGTGGTGTTATGTGAACGTCGACTACATGACACTTCACCATTATTTGGGCCTAGAGGAAGGCATAGGGAAGTAATAAGTAGATGATGGGTTGCTAGAGTGATGTGCTTAAACCCTAGTTTATGCGTTGCTTCGTTAGGGGCTGATATGGACCCATATGTTTAATGCTCTGGTTAGGTTTACCTTAATACTCCTTTTTGTAGTTGCGGATGCTTGCAATAGGGGTTAATCATAAGTGGGTTGCTTGTCCAAGTTAGGAGAGTACCCAAGTGTCGGTCCACCCACATATCAAATTTTCAAAGTACCGAACGCGAATCATATGAACGTGATGAAAACTAGCTTGACGATAATTCCCAATGTGTCCTCGGGAGCTCCTTCTTCATTATTAGAATTTGTCCAGGCTTATCCTTTGCTACATAAAGGATTGGGCCACCTTGCTGCATGTTATTTACTTTATTTACTTTTTGCTCGTTACTATTTATCTTATCACAAAACTATCTATCACCTACTATTTCAGTGCTTGCAGAGAAAACCTTACTGAAAACCGCTTATCATTTCCTTCTGCTCCTCGTTGGGTTCGACACTCTTACTTATCGAAAGGACTACGATAGATCCCCTATACTTGTGGGTCATCAGGGTGCACCACATTACCCGACACGCTCGATCCCCTTCGGCCGGACACACTTTCCTGGGTCATGCCCGGCCTTGGAAGATCAACACGTCGCAGCCCTACCTAGCCACAACAGAGAGGTCAGCACGTCGGTCTAAATCCTATGGCGCAGGGGTCTGGGCCCAACGCCCATTGCACACCTGCACATTGCGAGGGAGGCCGGAAGCAGACCTAGCCCCCTTAATACAAGCGTAGGCTTACGGTCCAATCCGGCGCGCGCCGCTCAGTCGCTGACATCACGAAGGCTTCGGCTGATACCACGACGCCGGTTGCCCATATCTTGTCCCACGTGGCGGTTAGTGCGTATAAGGTCAACGACCCAACTCAGATCAAATACCAAGATCTCGTTAAGCGTGTTATTATGAAGTAACCACGGACGCCGACCAGGGCTAGGCCCACCACTCTCCTAGGCGGTCTCAACCTGCCCTATCACTCCGCCACAAAGTAACAGTCGGGGGCCGTCGGGAACTCAGGCCCACCACTACCTGGATGGAGCCACCTGTCCTTTCAGCCCCCACAACGGAATCACATGCGGGTACTCAACAAGCCGATCCGACTTTAGTCACCACCTGTATAGTATGTATGTATATATGTATATGCCCATGATCACCTCCCGGGCGATCACGGCCCGATAGTATAGCATGGCAGACGGACAAGAATGTAGGCCCACTGATGGATACTAGCATCCTATACTAAGCATTTAGGATTGCAGGTAAGGGTAACAACTGTAGCAACAATGACAGGCTATGCAGCAGAATAGGATTAACCGAAAGCAGTAACATGCTACACTACTCTAATGCAAGCAGTAGAGAGAAGGAATAGGCGATATCTGGTGATCAAGGGGGGGGGGCTTGCCTGGAAGCTCAGCCGAGACGGGGGTCGTCAACACCGTAGTCGTACTGGGTAGCAGTGGGTCGGTCTCGGTGTCTAGCGAGAGAAGAGGGGGAAGAAAAAATAAATATAAAAGCAAACATATGCATGATGATGCATGACATGACAATGAACGGTGCTAGGTGTGCCCTAATGCGGTAGTAGGTGATACCGGCGAAGGGGGGAAACATCCGGGAAAGTATTCCCGATGTTTTGCGTTTTCGGACATATGAACCGGAGGGGGGAAGTTGCGTGTTTGCTATGCTAGGGATGTGTAGCGGACAAATGGGCTGCGTATCCGGAATCGTCTCGTAGTTCTGAGCAATTTTCATGTAAAAAGTATTTTCATCCGAACCACGGTTTATTTTATATTAATTTTAAAAGACTTAATCAATTTTTAAATTATTATTATTAAATTAATTTGAAAATAGCATTATTGCATCAGCACGACGTCAGCATGATGTCAGCAGTCAACAGAGGTGTTGACTGGGTCGCTGACGTGTGGGTCCCGCATGTCATTGACTGTTAACTAACTAACCAGGTTAATTAGTTAAGTTAATAGATTAGTTAAGTTAATTAACAATAGTTAATTAGGTTAATTAGTTATAAGATTAATTAAACATAATTAGTTTAATTAATTAATATATATTTTTAATTCTCTTTTTTTAATAAAAACGTTCTGGGGGCTGGGCCCGTTTGGCAACGACCTAAGGCCACTGCGGGTCGGGCTAACGGGCGTACGGGTGCAGGTGCTCGCACCCGAGGCCACGAGAGGCGAGGGCGAGCGCGCCCGAGGCCTCGGTGGCCGGCGACGGCGGAAGCAGCGCTAGGCGCGGGGAGCGAGGCCATACGGGGCCGGACCGGCGGCAAGGAGGCGGTGGCAAGCAGCGGTGGAGGTGGGGCAGAGGAAGCCGGAGTGGCACCGGGCAGGGGACGGTGACGAGAGCGGCGCAGCGGCGAGGGGAGCGGCGCAGCGCTACGCTGGCCGTGGCCGGAGCGGGCGCGGGCGGCAGGGATGTGCGTGTCGGGCGGGCGGCGCGCAGCCACAACAAGCGGGCGACGCTGGCCGCCGAAAGCAGGTTGCTTTCGCGGGCGCGATGGAGCAGCAAGCAGCGCAGGTCGCGGGCGAGCGCGGACGGGCCAGAAAGCGAGCCAGGGGCCATTCCCAGGCGCGCGCGTGAGGGCAAGGTAGGGCGCGGGCCAGGGGTGGACGGCGCCGCAGGGAGGGAGAAGAGGCCTGGGTGGCTGTGGGTGTGCGCGCACATGCGCGTGAAGGGGGCGCGGCGAGAGAGGGGAAGGAAGGGAGCTCACGGCGGGTTGCAGGGAACGGATCAGTGGGGCGTGGGGAGGACGACGGTGACGACGCGACGCAGGGGAGGAAGTCCGGCGAGGAGGCGTGGTCGAGGCGGAGGACGAAGACGGGCGGCGGGGTAGCGGTAGACACCGGGCGACAGCGTCACGGCTAAGGGGCCGGGGCCCTCTGCCCTGATCCAGACGAGGGAGGGGGGAGAGGCGTGGGGGATCGACGGGAAAGGGGATCGGGCGCGGGGAGCTCCTCTCCCCGCACAATGTGTGCGTGTGTGTGTTGTGTGGTGGCGGCGGGTGAGGGAGACGAGGGGAGAGGTGGGATCGTGGGGGAGTGGGGGTGATTTAGGGTTTGGGGTCGGGGGGAGTGGGGTTATGTCGGTGGAGGTGGGCCATGCGGGTGGGCTGCCCGACTGGGCCGGCCAGTTGGCCTAGGCCCAAAGGTAGTGGGGTGGTTTTTACTATTTTTGCCTTCCCTTTTATTTTTTATTATATCTTTTCTTTTTATTTATTATTTCTTGTTTTATTTTATTTTTAGTAAAATATACACTTACCATCTAAATTAGTATTTCAAATCAGTCCATAATCACAAAAAGTCTAGTCCACAAATAACTTAGTTTGACATTTTATTAATTATAAAAGGTATTTCAATAATAGTTTTTGCTACTATTTTAATTAAAATAGTGCACTTCAATGCTTTATAGAAGTGTGGTTTCTTCACCAATATTTAGTATGGAATATTTGCCACAATCCGAACATTTTTGTTTTATTGTTTGAAAACTTTTGTTGATTTCTAAAATTTAAAATTTGAACTGGGTTTCGAACTGACGCGAGTTTACCAACAGTAACCAAGGTGACGTGACATCATTAGCGGAGGTTCACTGTAGCTTAACTATCTGGGCGTCACAGGATGCAGGCGGGATTGGGAACAAGAAACATCGCACACGGTCCGGAGATAACAACTGTGTGTTATGAAATAGAAAAATCCTCGAGGTGGGCAGATATTTTTGAGAGGGGGAGCCTCGTGGAGCCCAATGTACTGTGCGGATGTGTGCGTGACAGGGGCACCGACGTGGCACACGGTTAGTTTGAGTGAACCGTGTGTGTTGCGTCATCCGAATTGTCTAATGTACATAAATTTGGTGAAAATGACGCGGGAGAGGGTCAGAACACGAACACACTTGCATGTGGACCAAATTTATGAGGGTGGTTTGATTCTCAAATACCAAATGCAACTTCGATGTGGCACCTCTCTCGCAAAGCGCACGGTATTGCTTCCCCCCCCCCCCTCGTGTCGGCATGAAGGGAATCCTAAGCTATGAATGCATGCCCCTTCCCCCCAACCGAGGTTCACCTAGCAAAGTGCGGAAGTAGCTAGCAGCCCCTCCTCCCTTGTGTCGGCAAACCCTATGAATGCATTCCCCCAACCGAGGTTCATTCACCTAGCAAATTGTGAAGTAGCTAGCAGCCTGCTACCTCTTGAGCACTTCGTTGGTTTTCCCTTGAAGAGGAAAGGGTGATGCAGCAAAGTAGCGTAAATATTTCCCTCAGTTTTTGAGAACCAAGGTATCAATCCAGAAGGAGGCTACGCGCGAGTCCCTCGCACCTACACAAAACAAATAAAGCCTCGCAACCAACGCGATAAGGGGTTGTCAATCCCTACACGGTCACTTACGAGAGTGAGATCTGATAGATATGATAGGATAATTTTTTGGTATTTTTATGATAAAGATGCAAAGTAAAATAAAAGCAAAGTAAAAAATCAAAGAAAATAACTAAGTGTTGGAAGATTAATATGATGAAGATAGACCCAGGGCCCATAGGTTTCACTAGTGGCTTCTCTCAAGAGCATAAGTATTTTACGGTGGGTGAACAAATTACTGTTGAGCAATTGACAGAATTGAGCATAGTTATGAGAATATCTAGGTATGATCATGTTTATAGGCATCACGTCTGAGACAAGTAGACCGACTCTTGCCTGCATCTACTACTATTACTCCACTCATCGACCGCTATCCAGCATGCATCTAGAGTATTAAGTTCATAAAAACAGAGTAACGCCTTAAGCAAGATGACATGATGTAGAGCGATAAATTCATGTAATATGATAAAAAAACATCTTATTATCCTCGATGGCAACAATACAATACGTGCCTTGCTTCCCCTACTGTCACTGGGAAAGGACATCGCAAGATTGAACCCAAAGCTAAGCACTTCTCCCGTTGCAAGAAAGATCAATCTAGTAGGCCAAGCCAAACAGATAATTCGAAGAGACTTGCAAAGATAACCAATCATACATAAAAGAATTCAGAAGATTGAAATATTGTTCATAGATAAACTTGATCATAAACCCACAATTCATCGGTCTCAACAAACACACCGCAAAAGAAAATTACATCGAATAGATCTCCACGAGAGAGGGGGAGAACATTGTATTGAGATCCAAAAAGAGAGAATAAGCCATCTAGCTAATAACTATGGACCCGAAGGTCTGAGGTAAACTACTCACACTTCATCGGAGGGGCTATTGTGATGATGTAGAAGCCCTCCGTGATCGATGCCCCCTCCGGCGGAGCTCCGGAACAGGCCCCAAGATGGAATCTTGTGGGTCGTAAGGTTGCGGCGGTGGAATTAGGTTTTGGCCCCTTCGATCGCTTGGGGTACGAGGTATATAGGAGGAAGGAGTACGTCGGTGGAGCAACAGGGGCCCACGAGGGTTGAGGGCGCACCTTGGGGGGTAGGCGCCTCTCACCTCGTGGCCTCCTCCTTTATTTCTTGACGAGGATCCAAGTCTCCGGATCTTGTTCGCTCCAAAAATCACGCTCCCGAAGGTTTCATTCCGCTTGGACTCCGTTTGATATTCTTTTTCTGCGAAACTCAAATAGGCAAAAAACAGCAATTCGGCCGGGCCTCCAGCTAATAGGTTAGTCCCAAAATAATATAAAAGTGAATAATAAAGCCCAATAATGTCCAAAACAGAAGATAATATAGCATGGAGCAATCAAAAATTATAGATACGTTGGAGACGATCACAGCCCTCCCTCGTGGTCGGCACGGGAATCTTAAGCTATGAATGCATGCCCCCAACCGAGGTTCACCTAGCAAAGTGCAAAGTAGCTAGCAGCCCCCCTCGTGGTCGGCAAGAAGGGAATCCTAAGCTATGAATGCATGCCCCCTTACGAGGTCCACCTAGCAAAGTGCGGCGAAGCTACCGGCCCCCCTCGTGTCGCCACGAAGGAATCCTAAGCTATGAATGCATGCCCCCTACCGAGGTTCACCTAGCAAAGTGCGGTAGCACCCCCCACAAACACACACTTTCAACAAGGGGCCAGAGGCATATCTCACTGTCAGACCCCGATTCCAAGTCACATCGATCTAGCTGGTATCACCTCATATCACTTTGCGCCTCACGACGGTATTCCACCGGTGTCGCCTTACCATGGCCCGGAACCGCTTTGTGCCTTTTGGCTCACGATATGATAGTGTCGCTAGCATCCATATGACAGAGAACCCGGGCCGACATGGCTAGTCGTGAACCCAAAGCGCACTAACCCATGGGGACAGCATACATGAATCAACTTCGAGCATGTTGGTCGCCGCAGTGTGAATCCGGGCTGTAGCACTGGCTAACAAGACTCAGGAACCCGGCTGTAGCAGCTAGGCAGACTCGGATGTCACTGCGTGACATTCCCTCAAGGGATGTATACAGAACGGTGAAACACATGCCGCCAACAAGCGCCCCGAGCAAGAGTGGTGGGCTAGCAGGACTCGTGAACCTGGCAGAAGCGGACTACTATGGCTCAAGGAAGCACTAGACTACATTTCCCCATAAGAGAGGCTGCCAAGGATAAACAACTAGATTGTCGGATCCCACACATACCAAGCATTTCAATCATACACATAATATGCTCGATATGTGTAAATACAACATGGCATCACAACATAAATTTACGACTCAAGTATTTATTCATTAGGCTCCGAGGAGCGAGATATCACAAACATGGGTCTCGACCCAAATTCAGAGCATACAAGTCATACACATGCGAAGCTTAACAAGTCCGAGTACGCATAACTATAAATGAAAAAGGCTGAGAAGCCTGACTATCTACCAGATCGTGCCGAGGGCACAAGATCGTAGCTGAGGTAACAAGCTAAACGTCGAAGTCCACGCGGAACTACTAGCGAGACTGAAGTCTCTCTGCAAAACATAAATTAAGCAAACATGAGTACAAATGTACCCAGCAAGACTTACATCAGAACTATCTACATATGCATCGGTATCAACAAAGGGGTGGTGGAGTTTAACTGCAGCAAGCCAGCTTTGACTCGGTGGCTATCCTGAACTACGAATGCAAGTAACTCTTTTGAGGTGGCGCACACGAGTCCACATATTCACCATATCAATACACCACTATGGACCCGATCCCGTCTTCCTACGAGAACGCCATCCATAGCACTCACGCTTATCTTGCGCATTTTAGAGTATCCACTTTCACTTGTCTATGAACTGATATAGGCAACCCAGAAGTCCTTTACCACGGACATGGCTATTCGAATAGATGATGTTAACCATGCAGGGGTGTACTTCTTCACACACGCTCTCACCACTTACCGCCGTTTACACGACATGTACTCGGCAACCTTCAAGCGGAAGCCCAACGAGGGTGTCAGCCACGACCTGACTAACCACACAAGTCTCTAGTCCAGGTTTATCGCCTATTCGGGTTCCATCTGCGAGGAGATCCGGCCGGAGTTTCGCTCACAGCCCCAAACAATGTGTGCAGGGTTCCCGAGACACCAAACGGGCGCCCGGTACACCGTGCCACGATGTATCTACCGCATCATAGCCCACCCCTAGGGTCAGTGCTACGCACAACCTCCAACACATATCCTACAAACACCAGAAACTAGTTGCAACTCCTGGACAGAGGCAAGTAGCAGTTTCATGGATCACAAACACAGAACTCAGTTCCTGAGGACGGCTGCAATGAGACAACCCACCATGTACTCCTACATGGCCTCTCACCGCTACCTTTATCAAATCGTGTTCACACACTTAGCTCTCAACAGTAGGACATGTTTACACACCTCTGATTCATCCCCGATGAATCAGACCTGACACAACTCTAAGCATTAGCAGGCACGACAAACAAGCATGAATGAGTAGGCACAACAGGGCTCAAACAACTCCTACTCATGCTAGTCGGTTTCATCTATTTACTGTGGAATGACAGGTCATGCAGAGGATAAAGGCGTTCAGTTACCGCAGCAAGTAACAGATGAATCGTTGTTGTCCTAATGCAGTAAGAGAGAGAAGGAGCGAGAGAGTGGGATTGTATCGGAATGAACAAGGGGGTTTTGCTTGCCTGGCACTTCTGAAGATAATATAGTTCTTCATCGGTGTCATCGAACTCATCGTCGAATCACGTCTATCGAAAGGGAAGAACCACCAGCAAACAAATAAGAAACACGATCAATGCGATGCACAATATGATGCATGCTATGACATGACAATATGAATGTGTTTTGAGCTAATGCAACTAGCAACATATTAAATGGAGTTGATTTGAACCCTAGGTTCAAATCCAAACTTCATATGTGAAATTCAAATGACATTTAATTGATTTGACCTGATCAGCCAGTATAAGTTGTTTAAACATGCATGAAAATGGTACAGATGGATATATTGCATTTTCTGATCATTTTTCATATATAATTTGTTTGATTTAAAGATACGGTTGATTTTCTATGATTTTAGAAGTTTTGTTATTTTTTGAATTTCCGATAAGAAAAATTCCAGAATTAGTTATTAAGTCAAGATTAAATCTGTGGTGACGCTGGGTCAACGGGCTGGTCCAGTCAAATCGACCTATGGGCCTCGTGTCAAGAGTTAGTTTAACTAACTAATATTAGTTAGCGCTTAAGCCAAGGTTAATTAGCGTAGCTGGCCCCACTTGTCATAGACTCGGGGGAAGTCAACCTGGCCCACCCACCAAGTCAACGGGTCAAACCCGCCGACTTGGTCCACGGCTCGTCGCCCGGTGAAGCCCGAGACGGCGGAGGGGCTCGAATTTGCCCACAATGACCAAATCGACCATGGTTTGGTCCTATGTGAGCTGGGCTCAGCAAGCATCTAGTAGGCCAAGCGGAGGAGCTGGGTGGTCTGAGTCGACGGCGGGCGTAGCAGGAATGCGGCGGCCGGAGTTCGGTCTCGGCGGTTTCGGTGTTATGGGCACGGCAGGAGCAGCCGGAGGGGGTTTTGGGCTTCAAGGCGTTGCGCTGAGCACGGCTATGTGCTCGGTTGCAGCTCTATGTGACAGTGGCCACGGCGGCGACATGGCCGGCGGAGCCGAGCTCTCGGGCTCGATGGGAACAGCGGCTAGAGAGGAAAATAGAGCACGGGGAGAAGGGGGAAAGGCGGCGAAGCTCACATGGATTCCAATGGAGGGATCAGCAGGCTCGGGGAGGCACCGTGGACGACGGATGGCCACCGGCGATCTTGGTTGCCCGAGGTGGAAGACGACCGCGGTGACGACGTTCGGCGGCCTTTGGAGTCGCGTGAGTCAACAGGGAGGCGTAAGCGACGGTGGCGGAGCTCCTAGGCATGTCGGAGAGGCGAGGAGGAGGCGGTGGCCGCGGTGGTGCATGTCGGCAATGACGGGCGCGTTCGGGTGGTGCGAGGGAGAGAGCCAGAGGATGGGAGGAGGTCCAGCGAGAGAGTGGAGAGGTGCAGAGGGTCCGGGGGTGTCGTGGCGTTCACAGCCGCGTCGGGGATGCGGCGGGAAGCAGGAGGTGGCGCGGTGCGTGGCTTCGCGCGCCGGGCACGCGCCCTTGCCTACTGGCGCGAGGAGGAAGGCGACAGAGGGTTTGCGGTTGTGGGCTGGGCCAGTTGGCTGGGCCGGCCAGGTGGTCCGCGCAGGTGAGGCTAGGTAAAAGGATTTTCATTTGTTTCTGTTTTATTTTTATTTCTGTAGGTTTGTTGCATTTCTAAAAATACCTAGGCAACTCCAAAAATCACCAAACTGCACATGGCCACTACTTGGAATATATCCAGCATGGAACATTTTAGTTTGGGGTTATTTGAGCATTTAAAATATTTACTAGCATTTAAATGCCCAAATGCAAATACAATATGATTTAATTCAAAAATCCAGAAATGACCTAGAAATATGTGCATCACTTTGACAAAGGGTTTAAAACCAAGGCGAGGTGATGAACATTTTAGAAGGGCATTTCAGGTCCATTGAAAATGTTTTTGTGTTGAACCTATTTGATTTGATCTGGTGCTAGGGTTTGATCAATCCCCATTTCAAATTCAAAAGAATTTAAACATGATGCAACACTCTAATGCAAGCACTAAGCATTACCAGAACTAGGGATGTGACAACTCACCCCCACTAAACAAGAATCTCGTCCCGAGATTCAAGACGTGAGGTAAGAAGACAGAGGGGGCACAAGCTAACACGGTCTTCACGATCCAGGTTGCACTTCATAAGAACGTTGACATGATCACCATCTTCGTCTCGACATCTTGCCTGAGAACTACATCCAACATGACAACGAGAAGAAAGGGGGGATTTTTAGAAGAATCGATCTTCTTGAGGTTCGAACAATTTAGGATCATCTTAATGATCACAAGATCAACTCACGGAATGAGACATAGGAACATCTCTGGAGCTGAGAGGCAAAGCATGCATCAGGAGCGATAGAAGAAACAATTTGACGAGGGTTTCAAAGTAACGAGGGAAAATGTCATGACTCCATAACGGGGCACCTTAGGGAAGGTGACTCATAGATTTGTTACCTTAAGTGGCAAAAGAATCACTTTTGATCCAGAGATCATTGAAACTCTTCTCACCAGCCTGAGGCAATTTACAATTGATCATTTGAAAGAGCTCGAAGAAATGGCATGCTCGGACTAGGATGGATGATGTGGACTACCTTGTTGAAGACAACGCAATGGATGATTTTGCTTTCCATCGGAAATGGATGGGACCCATGACAAGTCCACTTTGGAAGATGATCTTGGAGAGCAACTGCTAAGAGGGCAGCCCATGGTAAATTGGCACAATGGCGGTGCAAGCTGGGAACAAGACGCAACTGTTGGGAATGTTCCAACTGAGGGAGTCCCGAATTAGGGGGTGTCCGGATAGCCAAACTATCACCGTTGGCCGGACTCCTGGACTATGAAGATACAAGATTGAAGACTTCGTCCCGTGTCCAGATGGGACTTTCCTTGGTGTGGAAGGCAAGCTTGGCGATACGGATATGTAGATCTCCTACCATTGTAACCGACTGTGTGTAACCCTAACCTATCCGGTGTCTATATAAACCGGAGGGTTTTAGTCCGTAGGACGAACAACAATCATACCATAGGCTAGCTTCTAGGGTTTAGCCTCCTTGATCTCATGGTAGATCTACTCTTGTACTACCCATTGAAAACATCAATATTAATCAAGCAGGAGTAGGGTATTACCTCCATCGAGAGGGCCTGAACCTAGGTAAAAACATCGTGTCCCTTGTCTCCTGTTACCATCCGCCTAGACGCACAGTTCGGGACCCCCTACCCAAGATCCGCCGGTTTTGACACCGACATTGGTGCTTTCATTGAGAGTTCCTCTCCGTCGCCGTCAGGAAGGATGCCTCATCCCGTCTTTAAAGACGATACTATTGCCAAAGGAGCCTTGGCCACTGGTCAGACTCTTCGGCTAGGTGGTTTTCTTATGACCGCCAGTTCGGCCACCGCGCCGACGATGACTCCTCGAGTCACCGAAACCAATCTTCACGTTAATTCGGAACTTGCCGAACAGTTAGATCCGATCGAGCTCTCCTCCGTAAATGAGCTCTTTTATCGCATCGCCGCCCTGGGAGTCGCCACAGACTACGACCGGATTGGGCCTAAAACCGATCTAAGAGAGATCAACTCTCCCCAGTCTACCCATCATGTTGCTGTGATAGAGGAGCAATGCGGCGATTCTTCTTCTATCTTAAGGACTAGCTACGTCCGGATTCCTGATCCCTCCATGCCGGATTCCCGCAGAGGGACGGATGTCGATCAAGCCCTGAACTTAAAGTCAGGCAACGGGATGGATTCATTGGATAGCATTCAAAAATCCTTACTTCCGAGTTCGGAAACTTCCCGGCCCCGGAGTCTTAAATCGGACGGGGTTCCGGATCCAGTTCCACCCGCCCACCCAAACATTAGCGATCTATCCCGAATTCGGCAAGAGCCCGCTGAAACAAGACATCATTATCGGGCGATTCCTCCTGGTTATGGACAGGATAAAGGACTGCCGAGAGGAGGACGCAATCCCAATTTTCTGCAATAATTGCACGGACAAGGGAATCCTAAACGCCATAAGTCATCGCGAAATTACACGCTTTGCTGACCTGGTGACCATAGTACAAAAATACTGTGCGATGGAGAGCGCTTGGAAAACCGAAAGTAAATTTTGGGATAATCCGGCCCCGAATACATCCCTAGTCCGAACTAAAAGGGTGCATCATCACCAAGCACCTGGGTTAAACACCAAAAAACCAAAACCCCTAAAGGGTACGGAACTGCATCGAGGGTTGGCTAAACGGACCTCGCAAAATTCATAGCACGAGGGCGCCACTCCAACTCATAGCCTTCGAGCGTGTTGGATACTACGCAGATGGCCAAAATTGGCGAAGAGCTTCTAGCTTCGTAATCCCAGCCCAAAGAACACCAAGACGGTGTTAATAGCCTTCGAGACTTTCGCATCAAATAACATGCGAAAACGAACACTCCGCAACCTTGCCGAAGTCTACCAAGTAGCAACAATAAATCCATGGATTGACACGGCTATTACCTTTAATGCCAGTGACGAACCTAAATTCCGAACAGCCCGAGCACCAGCCGCATTGGTCCTCAGTCCGATAGTGGACGGCTTTTTCCTTACTAAGTTACTCATGGATGGCGGCAGCGGACTAAACCTCATCTATGAGGAAACCCTCCAAAAAATGGAAATAGACTGGAACCGCATTGAGCAAAGCAGCACAACCTTTAGAGGAATAATCCTCAGCCGGAAGCATGCTGCACAGAAAAATCACATCGACGTAGTGTTCGCTCACGGACAATTACAGGTCCAAGGAGGTCACATTTCAAGTGGCCCTGCTCAGCAGCGGATATCATGCTTTATTAGGGCGAGAGGCATTCACAATTTTTCAAGCTATACCCAACTATGGGTACATGAAGCTTAAAATGCCCGGACCCAACGGAATCATCACTCGCTAGTGATCCGAACATAGCACTCGCTACCGAAAACAAGACAGCCGCACTAGCCCTCGAGGCACTATCCGGCCCTAGCGCCGAGGAACTCATCGCGATGCGCTTCCACGGTGAACAGGGACGATGTGATACTTGATAAAAGATCCAAGTCCACCTCTTTTAAACCAGCGGACGAAATAGTCAAATTCCAAGTCCACCCAACGAACCCTGCAAAGACGGCCTCCATTGGGGCACAATTAAACTCAGATGTCGACGCTGCACTACGAGAATTTCTATGAGAAAACTGGGACATTTTTGCCTGGCACCCTTCAGATATACCAGGAATCCCACGTTGCCTGGTCGAGCACAGCCTAAATATCCTAAAAGGATTCAAGCCAGTCAAACAGGCTCTTCGGCGCTTTTCCGAACCCAAGAGACAGGCCATGGGAGAGGAGCTAGCCAAACTTCTGGAAGCCGGATTCATCAGAGATATTAAACATACGGACTGGCTAGCAAACCTGGTGATGGTACCAAAGAAGGATAAATCCTGGCGCCTATGTGTTGATTTCAAAGACCTTAATAAGGCTTGCCCAAAGGATCCCTTCCCCCTCCCTCGCATTGATCAAATTATCGACGCTACAGCAGGACACACGACTCATGGTGCTTCCTCGACGCAGCATCCGCTACCACCAAATCAAGATGGCGGAGCCCGACCAAGCTGCAACAGCATTCATCACTCCATACGCCCATTCTCGCTTCAACACAATGCCCTTCGGCTCAAAAACGCCGCGCAACTTATCGCTGCATGATTCACCATGTCCGCAAACCAGATCGGCAAAACAAAGGAAGCATATGTAGATGACGTGGTCGCCAAAACCAAGCATGTCAAAACTCTAGTAGACGATTTGAGGCTCACATTCGACAATCTTCAAAATATGCCATCAAGCTCAATCCGAAAATGTGTCTTCGGCGCTCCACCGGAAAGCTCCCGGGCTTCATTGTGTCCGTAGAGGAATTGAAGCAAACCCAGCCAAGATCCGAGCTCACACAATTGATATTCCAAAAGACCTCAAACAAATACAAAATTGATCGATGCGAGCGGCTCTAAGCCGCTTTATTTCCGCTTGGGAGAAAAGGCGTTACCCTTTATCGCCTCCTCCACAAGACCGAACACTTCGAGTGGACGGATGCCGCAACGGTCGGACTCAAGAGATATAAGCCATATTGGCAAGAAATCCGGTCCTGGCCGCGCCCAACATGGGCGAACCAATGCTATTATATATCGCCGCAACACATCAAGTTGTCAGCGTGGTGCTCGTTGTCGAACGATAAACGGACGGACACCGTTCCTCTTCAAAGACCGGTTTATTACGTGTCCACCGTCCTCACTCCATGCAAGTCCCGTACCCACATTATCAAAAGATAGCATACGCGGTGTTCATGGCATCCCGAAGCTGCGACACTACTTTCAAGAGTGTTCGATAACGGTAGCCTCCGGTACCTCTTAACGACATTATAAACAATCGCGATGCGCGACGGGCGGATTGCTAAATGGGCCATAGAGCTCCTTCCATTCGACATAACCTATAAGCCACGGCGAGCTATCAAGTCGCATGTTTTGGCCGACTTCGCGGGTCGAATGGACCGTCAACTCCCTAAAGAGTACGACGATACTCCAATTGATCATGCACTTTGACGGCTCCAAAATGTTGGCCGCCTGGGGCTGGCGTCGTCCGACGTCCCCAACCGGGACACGGTCCAATACGCCCTTCGATAATGTATACGGACTCCAACAACGCAGCGAATACGAGGCCCTTCTGCACGGCCTCCGAATGGCAGTTTCCATGGGCATTAAACGCCTAGAGGTGCACGGGGATTCGAACCTCGCGATATCTCAAATAAACGGAGACTTTGATGCCAAAGATCCGAAAATGGCAGCATACCGCAATGCGGTCCTAAACATGTCAGCACGGTTCGAAGGGCTCGAATTTCATCATATAGCTCGGGATAATAACCAGGCGGCGGACATATTGGCACGCATCAGTGCAAAACGCGATGCCGTCCCGCCCAACATCTTTCTGGAACAGCTGTTCAAGCCATCCATACTATGGGAAGGGGAGTCCAGCAATAACAATCCGGACCCAACCGCACTGCCCGACGCCGAACACTCTGACACAATCGGAGGCTCTGCCACCGAGATAACACCCTCCGTCCACGAAATAATGGCGGTTATCGCCCCGTGGACGGAACCATTCCTAGCCTACCTAACTAGGCAGGAACTCCACGAAGACCAAAATGAGGCTCGCTGCATAGTACGGCGATCGAAATCCTATAAAGTCCATGAGGGAGAGCTTTATAAGAAAAGCACTACCGGAGTCCTTCAAAGGTGTATCTCCAAAGAAGAAGGGCAAAACCTCCTGGCCGAAATTCATGTCGGACTGGGTGGGCACCACGCCACAGCCCGGGCCCTTGTAGGCAAGGCCTTCCGTACAGGATTTTATTGGCCGACGGCCCGGGCAGATGCGCAGGATTTAGTCCAACGATGCGTAGGTTGCCAGCTTTTTGCTAACCAAAGCCACATGCCACCCACCGCCTCAAAACTATACCCATCACCGGTCGTCATGTCCGGGGCTTGACATGGTTGGACCCTCAAGGAGGAACCTACAAGCAAAAGTACCTATTGGTCATGGTGGATAAATTCACCAAATGGATAGAGGCCAAGCACGTTAAAACGGCGAATCCGACCGTGATAGACTTCATATCAGGGTAGTGCACCGTTACGGTGTCCCCATAGTATCATCACCGATAACGACACCAACTTCATGGCCGATGAGGTCAAATTATGGTGCAAAAACATGGGCATCAAGCTCGATTACGCCTCGCCTATCACCCTCAAACCAACGGTCAAGTCGAGCGAGCAAACGGTCTAATCATGCGCGGCATTAAACCCGCACTAGTGCGGTCCTCAAGGAATCTAACACGCCTTTGGGTTGAGGAGCTCGACCAGACTGGGGCTGCGGACCACGCCAAATCGTACTACCGGATTCACACCATTTTTATGGTGTACGGCGCAGAGGCAGTCTTGCCTCATGACATAATACATGACTCACCTCGCGGCGCATGTATGAAGAAAGAGAAGCCAAGCTCGATCGGCAGGACAGTTTGGACGCATTGGAGGAGGAGCGCGACGTGGCAAAAGCTCGCTCCGCATTCTATCAACAGCAGGCTCAAGATATCAAAGCAGGGAAGCACGGGCCAAAGCTTATAACATTGGCGAACTAGTTCTACGCTCACGGACAAGAAAAAGGACAAACTCAAGCCCAAATGGGAAGGTCCTTCATCATCGACCAGGTCCCGACCGGCGGAGCATACCGTCTGCTAAACGATCGGATAACCGACTCGAGCCCAGCCCATGGAACGCAGCCCGCTCACGAAGATTCTACGCTTAAGCGCGGACTCCAAGTTCGCTTCCTTCCTCCGCCCACATTTTCTATTTTTGCTGTCTTTATTTCTCTCCTTCCTCCTCCTTCTTCCCGAAGCCTTTAGAGGCTCGCTTGCGCTTTGTTCGCACATATTTGACGACCGTACGCTCCCATTATACCCGGGGCTTTTTACGTAAGCTTGTTTATACGGGCTTCATGCCCAACACATGCGCCAAACTTCCGCATGTACCTTTTATTCACCATTATATGCATCGATATGACTTAAGTTTTGGCCAAGCTAGGTTGCCTGGCTCCTGTGCTTACCCCTACGTTCCCGATTGTTTGGCTAGGTGGTAAAGGAGCACCTCTGTGATTGTTACTTGCCGGTCAGCCGGATGTGTACCTCAGACTGGGTGAAGCCGAAAGCTAGTGTTCATAAGGGAATATTCGGTCAGTGAACTGAAAGATGATTTTTAACTATTTACCCATCTGCCCCCAGATGATTTTCTGCTTTCCTAGCAGTTTTGACATGCACTTTAGGGCATGCATCCCAGTGAAAGGAACCCTTAACGGAACTATTCTCCCTGGAAGATGTTTCTTACTATCCATGTAATATAACATAACTAGTTGGGCACTTGTCTGATACAGCAATAATGAACCCTACGCCTTGTCTCCATGCATACCCCGGTTCTTATATAACCACGAAGGTATTCGGACACACTCCGGACTATTGGATCCTGAGGTCGAAGCGAAAAGGTCCGCTATGACAAACGGTCTACAATCCGGCTAGAAGACATTTTTCATGTCATATTTTTTTTTACATAGTCAACTCGACTCATCGTATTCCTCCTCAATGCCATCTAATAGGCTATCTAATTTACAATCTTGCTGGGAATACTTGGCGGCCAATTCTACTTGGCCGTACACTAAGCTTACAGGGATCTCCTTCCCATCAGGCCCCAAAGGTCCGACCTTGGCCATGTGGTTTGGGTCAGCCTTCGTGTACCACGTCTTTACCATGGCCCAGGCCTCCCTGGCGCCTTGACGGCAGGCCGATATCTTCCATAGTCGGAAGCGCCGTCGTGCTCCTTGAAGCCGCTCTGCCAGCTCCCCAATGCCTTCGGCAGGGAGATAGATGGCCACAAGGCCTGGCCGACGCTTTTCATCACCGCCGACTCGTCTGCGGTAACCGACGCAGTTCGGGAAGAAGATCACCAAGAACTGGGCATCTCCTCCTCAGACGACCTGTGAGCAAACCTACATACATGTTTATGTTAGTCGCCTTCCTCGCAACTCTTTCAAAGCTCGCCAAGCACTTATCGAAAATGCCGCGACGAAGCCGCCGATTCTCCTTTACGGAGTCGAAAACTGGGCACGAACATCCTTTAGTTCCTCACCCAGTTTGGTGTTGGCATCTTGAGGTTATTTTTCTCCCGCCGCACTCGTAAGCACGCCTCGCCGCCTTTAGCTGGCGCAAGAGCTATTGCTTGTCCGGATCTAGTCCGCGCCATCTGCAATGTTTTTGTCGATTTACACACCGCCGCACTTCATAAACTATTTATCTTTTGAAGCATATATTACCGAGGGGTCTTTGTGGCTCCCCATTGCGCTAGTGCGGCCTCAAGTTGGGCCTTGCATTCTTCAAGCTCCCGACAGTCGGGTACTCTTTTTGTAAAATCCAGATAACAAATGATCCTTAAATCAGTTATTCTAACTATTTTAAGTCTCGGGGCTACCGCATATATAATCACAAATTTTCTCACCAGATGTCCTTTACATACTGCTCCGTGGCTCGCTCGACCATCTTGAGCGGCACGGAGGTGCGATCTCCAATTGAAGGCATTCAAGGCCTCTTGGGAGAAACATGCGCCACGAAGAACTGTCCGGGCGCCTATGATTCATGGCGCTCTCCACCTCGGAGTTGGTGGCGGACAATCTGTCAAGATCCTCTGTCGGAGGAGCATCCGACGACGCCCTCGGCTCGCCTCCGCTTCGACCCGGCTTTGGAGCCCGGGTGGCGGAGGTTCGATTATAACCTCTCCTGACTCGGTCCGCGAGCTTTTTTTCTGAAAAGAGCATCAGCGTTAGTACGCCTTCCGGATCAATCTTAGGAACATGGTGACACGCCATACCGCTATGGGCGGAGTTTCGATCCGACCGCACTTCTTTTTAGCTCATGGGCAGACGCCTTTGTTGGCCAGCCGCTGGCTCGGCCTCCTCCTCAAAGGCACCCCTGCGAAACACCATTGGTATACGGTGATCAAGAAAGTAGCACGGATGGGTCATTATCGAGTATTGGGACCTCGGTCTCGCCATTCGTGAGGCTGGAAGTATTCCGGGGTAATTGGCCGTAATGGCAACCAAGGCATTGTCGATGCTAAGTTGGTGGAACACCCCGTCGATCAACTCCACATTTATATCCGGATCCTCTTCGGAGGCCTTATCGAGGGACCGTTCCGGATCCTCGGGTTGTGGGGCGGGTTGTGTATCTTCTCCATAACCGGCGCAGCCTCCTGCAGTAAACCATGAAATGAGATATTTAACCACGGAACATGGATTGACAGGCCACAAAGATGTTTGCTTACCCAACTTCGAGGATTATTCTAAGAAAACTCCTTCATGGATTGACGCGAGGAAATCCTCCTCCTCCCTTTATACATGGCGCACAAGGTCTTCACCAGTTCGGTGACCGATCCCGCCTTTTGCGGCCATGGCGGGTGGCATCGCCCTCCCGCTGAAGTCCCACATGGGTGGCCCCTATATTGGAGCGGCTGCACTCCTCATAATGCAGATTGCCATGACTCCAATCATGGTCAATCCGCATGAGTCAGAATTTATTCGCTCATCAAGTAGAGGACATCCCGGTCATTTTCCTCCGAGCTCCGAGGGCGCCAGCTTAGGCGCTTCTTTAGAGGAGCATTGCTAAACTCCTAAGGCCGATCCGAACAGGATCCGCAGCGGACGCCCTCCATGTAAAACCATTCAAGGCCGCCTTGGATGCCTTCTTCGTGGTTCCGGATAGATATCCGTCCCGGCGATGCGCCATAGTTCGCCCTCCCACTTGATATATTGACCCCTCATGAGAACGGGGTACTAGGCAGAATAATCTCTTCCACAATGCGAAATGAGCCTCGATGCCCAAGAACAGCTCGCAAAGGGCCACGAAGCCCGCGATGTGCAAAATGGAGGCAAGCGCGTAAGGTGGTGCAACCGGAGGCCGAGAACTCCAAGAGCCCCGGAGAAACGGATGGATTGGAAATCCGAGTCCTCTTACTAGATAAGAGATGAAGCATACCCGCTCTCCTTTAGAGGGATCGGGACACTCTCCGCTTGCTTTCCGCCCTTGTAGGTGGCGAGTCCGCTCAACCGGAACCATGAAGGCCGGGGAAGGAATCCTTGGTTTGGAGTATAACTAGCTCGCTATGCGGGACTGAGCATCTCTCCCAATTTCCAGGCTGAGGGCTGGGAGCGCGAGAGGAGGAGCCGCGCTGACTGTCCATGATGGAATGGGCTTTGGTCAGAGGCGCTCCGATGAAAGCTCGCGAAGGGGGGATGGTGTGACTCAGATCTAGATCCTCGCCCCTTTTATAGGCAGCTCATTTGCGCAGCTAGGGGGTCGAGTAAAAATACCTGCTTTTCGCATTCGCTCAAACACGTGGAAGATGGCCATTATTGGGCGAAGAAGCCAAGGAGTGCAGCATTTATCGAAGCGGACACTATTCGACAAGTATATGGAATTTGGAGAAGAACCCGCCGCAATGACCGAAGACAATCAACGCGCTGGACTCATCGCCATTGAAGCCTGGTTCGGGGCTACCGAGGACTCCTGATTAGGGGTGTCCGGATAGCGAACTATCACCGCTGGCGGACTCGGACTATGAAGATACAAGATTGAAGACTTCGTCCGTGTCCGGATGGGACTTTCCTTGGCGTGGAAGGCAAGCTTGGCGATACGGATATGTAGATCTCCTACCATTGTAACCGACTGTAACCCTAACCTATCCGGTGTCTATATAAACCGGAGGGTTTTAGTCCGTGGGACTAACAACAATCATACCATAGGCTAGCTTCTAGGGTTTAGCCTCCTTGATCTCGTGGTAGATCTACTCTTGTACTACCCATATCATCAATATTAATCAAGCAGGAGTAGGGTATTACCTCCATCGAGAGGGCCCGAACCTGGGTAAAAACATCGTGTCCCTTGTCTCCTGTTACCATCCGCCTAGACGCACAGTTCGGGACCCCCTACCCGAGATCCGCCGGTTTTGACACCGACACCAACCATCATATCTGCCTGAGATTCAGATCCGATTGGTGATAGGATACTTCAGACTCAGCATGTTTGAAAGAAAGTTTGCAACACGATTCGACGAGATGGCGTTGCGAGATTCTCGAGGAATGAGCTAAGGTAGCAAGCTCCAAAACATGAGCTGGTTCTGCTAAACACATGTGAACACGCTGTCCTGCATAAGCATGACCACATGGTAGTCTTACAACAAAACACTACCGAAGTTCGTGGGAACCATCATCAAGGATAATGAAGTCCTTGCATAAGGCATGCTCTTAAGAAGGAACTTCTTCTCCTTGAACAAATCAGTTAGTGGCTTGGTGTGCTAGGGATACATATGGAATGAAGGTTTCGAGCCTGTCAAACCATAGCATACTTTGCACATGCATGACTGACTTGGGATGGTACCAGAGGAAGCAAAAACAAACTTTCTTGAATTCACGGCGGCAACTTGCTTCAAATGCACATGAACTAGAGGAAGTCACCTCTTTCATCCAACATATTCTTCATGAACAGGCACGAAGATAATGCTTACAAAAGTTTCCAATGCTAGCTTTAATGTTCCACATGGATCATGGGGGAGACAAGATGTTGCTGATGGGCTCAACAGCAACTCATCGGAATTTCCATATCACTGGACTTCCACCATCATGTGAACACGGTGATAGCATTGGTCAGACCAAAAGATGTAATGGTGTATGCTCGAGGGATCAACCACGAGTAAGACAACATTACGAACATCGTTGGTTCTGATTTGACTTGATGATGGCCCATACTCAAGTCAAAGTTTTGACAAGGCAATAGATCCAACAACTAACCACGAGGACCCATCGATGAAGATATCATCTTTCTTCAACACACACTAAAAAGGATATCCCTTAAAATGAACTAAGTCGGACAAGCTTTCATCTTCCAACTCTCCAAGTTGTTGTTTAGCTTAACCAACTAGCTCAGGGGTATCCAACACAGATTCTTGGAGAATGGCTGGTTTAGAGAAAAACCAACTTGATCACGAACTCAACATAGCGGTCAGGTGACAACCTGGTGATACTTCCGAGAAGATAATCGAAATATCACGAACCACTGATATGTTACTAAGCTCGAGAACAATCCTGCTTTTCAGGGCAAGATGATATGATCAAAAGAGTGAGGAATTGACACAATCCTAACTCATTGATCGAAGAGTGCACTAGGAAATAAGGACTAGATAGCACGATCAATATTAGGATGATGATTTAATAACCAACACGCTAAGAATGAGAATATTGTCCATTAACTACCAAGCAATGGAGTTGCTAGGAGTATTGATTTCACACATCACAGTTTGCTTGTCGGCATTCCGGTTACAACAACACGGAACCCAGGAATGAACTACGATGGCGAGAAGTATCACTGTATCAAGAATTCATAAGATGGTGTGCAATTCCCATGATATTCTTGACATAAGGCGGTAATACTTCAGGGTAGAACAGAATCAAAAGCTGGATTGGCATTTTGATCTACGAAATACAACTATTTTGACCCAATCCTGGATATGGATGAGGTACTGGAGTTTGTTTCTCCTAGTTATTCCGGAATAGAATGGCTTGACGGACCACAAGGATAATAGGCATCGATAAACACGATCGCACACATACCCTTGACAATCAATTGATAGATGGGGGTCAGAATACAATTTAGGAGGAACAACTCGAGGAACATATAACTTTCTGAGTTGTGGATGCATAGGTTAGTATGTCGAATCAAGTTCAACAGGTTTCTTCCGGATAACCCATGCAGAAAAGGTAGAACTAGCAGATTCACAATTATGAATGGAGAACTCCTCAAGAGTATTTTGATTGTGATCCTTCGGTTCAGCGAGGAACTCCTACCATAAGCGGTTCATAGTATTTGGAAGAAGGAAATACCACGGACCTCGAGGACTATCACAAAGTTACTAATATACTAAAGGAACTTGCAAACACTATCAACATGAGGTAAGTAGGGTAAATCTCGGGTTCAAGAACCCAGGAATAGAATACCTACTACTAAATGGCATCACAGGATGCATTCAAGAATGGTGGCCAAAATCATCACATCGGGAACACAAAACATGGCTAGATTACTAGGTGACTCTCTAAAACACCTAGGGTCATAATAATAGCTCCAACATATATGCCGAGGCAGCGGAGTACCTCAACACACTAATTTGTGTGATTAATCTGGCCCAGATGAATATTAGAAACAGAGAGAAGGGATTTGCAAATGCATCAGACTATTTAGAGATCTGGGATGACTCGGACAGCATAACGGCTGTAAATGCTCAAAATGATTTGAGACATCCTGCAAAATAGTGGCATGACCACTCAACATCACAATATCAAGGTTCTGAGACCAGCTATGAACATACGGAAGTAGTAAAAACTGAACTGGGATTTGAAACTATCAATTCTATAAGTCTATGGATTAGTAACACGTCATCTTGATAGATAGATGAGAAGGCCTAGTTCTTAAACCCCGTAGAAGAGAAGAGGATGACTCAGATCAGAAGGCCATGAGGTCTAAGGAGTAAAAAGAGCCTTACGTTCCCTTCCACAATCAATTCCCTTATATAACTAAAGCATTTCTACACACAACTTTCACCGGTTTGGCTTGGTAATCCTACAGGCAGTCAGGCTCTGATACCAAAGCTGCATGGACCCCGATTCCAAGTCACATCGATCTAGCTGGTAACACCTCATATCACTTTGCGGCCTCACGCACGGTATTCCCACGGGTGTCGCCTTACCATGGCCCGGGACCGTTGGCGCCTTTTGGCTCACGTATATGATAGTGTCGCTAGCATCCATATGACAGAGAACCCGGGCCGACATGGCTAGTCATGAACCAAAAGCGGCACTAACCCATGGGGACAGGCATACATGAATCAACTTCGAGCATGTCGGTCAGCAATGTGTGAATCCGGGCTGTGGCACTGGCTAACAGGACTCAGGGAACCCGGCTGTAGCAGAGCTAGGCAGACTCGGATGTCACCGCATGACATTTCCTCGAAGGGATGTACACACGAACGGTGAAACACATGCCGCCACCAAGCGTCCCGAGCGGTAGTCTTTGGGCTAGCAGGACTCCGTGAACCGGTCAGAGCGGACTACTATGGCTCAAGGAAGCACTAGACTACATTTCCCCATAAGAGAGGCTGCAAAGGATAATAAACTAGATTGTCGGATCCCAAACATACCAAGCATTTTAATCATACACACAATATGCTCGATATGTGTAAATACAACATTGCATCACAACATAACTTTACGACTCAAGTATTTATTCATTAGACTCTGTCACAGCCCTAGAAATCTTCTTGTAATTAGTGGCATTGCATCCATGCATCATTTTCATTTTCAATTAAACTTGAAATGGGGATGCTTAAACCCTAGCACCAAATGAATTCAACTAGGGTCAAAATAAAATCTTTTTCATTGAACTCGAAATGCCCTCTAAAATGTTCAACATTTCTGGTTTGAGGTGGAAGCATCTACCAAAAATGGTTTATATTTCTGCAGGACATATTGGGCTCTGAATTAAATCATACTCTATTTGCATTTGGGCATTTAAATGCTATACAATATTTTAAATGCTCAAATAATCATAAACTAAAATGTTTACTGTTGGTTATATTCCAAACAGTGGCATTGAGCAGCTTTCATGATTTCGGATCTGTTGAAGTATTTTTAATAAAGCCCGAAGTTACGTAAATAATAGAAAACAGAAAATAGAGGAGCGAGAGAGAACTTACCTGACTTACCTGTCGCGGCCCAGCTAGCCAACCCACCTGCGCGGCCCAGCCCGCCTGGCCCCTCCCCTGTCGTCTTCCTCCTTGCCAGGAGGACGGGCGCGTGCCCGACGCACGCGCACCGCCGTGTGCCACCTCCTGCTTGACGCCGAGGGCCTGGAAGCCTCTGGTGTTGCCACGCAGACCCCCTGGACCCCTCGACCGCTCCACTCTCTCCCTGCCTCGCCTCCCTCGCTCTCTCTCCCGAAGCAGAGCGAAGCCAACGCCGCCGTTCACTGCCACCGCGTCCACCGTTCTTCCCTCGCCTCCACCTGCTGTCCAAGACCTCCGCCGCGATGCCCTCGCCCTCCCCACCGAGCCACGCTTCGCCGGAGTCCCTGCATCCCCACCATCTGGTCGTCTTCAGCCTCGATACCCGCCGGAAGCCGTTCGTCGATTCGCCTCGCTCCGGTCTCGCCCGAGCCCACCGACCGCTCAACGACCCCGTGAGCTCCTCTTCCTCCTACCCCTTCCCGCTCTCGCTCTCGAGCACCACAGCAACCGCAACGAACTCGGCCGCACCCGCCGCCGCCACCGCACGTTGTCGTTGTGGCCACAGCCACGTTGGATCGATTCCGAGCACGTCATCGTCTCCGCCGCACTCGCACGAGCCCGTAGCACTCCCCACGCGCCTCGCCGTGCCCCCTAGCATCCGAGACGACCTCGTCCGAACTCCGGCGACCGCCAAGGTCATCGCCAGCGACGTTTCCGGCCACCCCAGCACCTCCCACCGGCACCACTCGACGCGCGCAAGCTCCAGCTCCACGTAGCCGCCCTCCGCCGGCCATTTGGTCGCCGGAGGAGGAAACCCGCACCTCTCCGCCGTCCCTGGCCCTGCTGGCGACGAGCCCCGGGTCAACTCCGGCGAGTTTGACCCAGTTTGACCCTAGTTTGACTCCCCCTGAGTCACTGACAAGTGGGCCCAGGCCCCAGCTAATCCTAGATTAGTTTTTAATTAAGTTTAATTACTCCACTGACATTTTTAGTTAGTAGTAGTTTAACACTAATTAATTTAGATTAGTTAGTTAGTCACTGACGTGTGGACCCCACACGTCAGGTTTGACCTGGACCCGGCTTCGTTGACCTGCTGACGTCACACTGACGTCAGGCTGACGCAGTAAATCATTTTCTGGATTTATTCTTTCTAGGAAAATCCAGAAAATGTCCTAAACTTCTAAAATTCATATAAATTCAACCGTAACTCAGAATGAAATAATTTATATATGAAAAATGATCAGAAAAATCCAATCTATCAATCTGTACCATTTTCATGCATGTTTGATCAAGTTAACTTCACTATTTAGGATGAAACATGAATAGGACAACTTTGATAATAGTTTTGGTGTTGGGATTTGATGTAGTTTTGAATTCCACTTCAATCAAAGTGACTTGTTGTTGCATTAGCCCAAATCACAGCATATTGACATGTCATGATCATGCATCATATTGTTGCATTGCATTGATTTGTTTGCCGGTATTTGTCCCCTCTCAGTAGACGAGGTTCCGACGATGAGTTCGATGACACCGATGAAGAACTATATTATCTTCAGAAGTGCCAGGCAAGCAAAACCCCCTTGTTCATTCTGATACAATCCCACTCTCTCGCTCCTGCTCTCTTTTACTGCATTTGGACAACAATGATTCATCTGTTACTTCCTGCGGTAGCTGAACCCCTTTATCCTCTGCATGACTTGTCATTCCACAATAAATAGATGAAACCCACTAGCATGAGTAGGAGTTGTTTGAGCCCTGATGTGCCTACTCATTCATGCTTGTTTGTCATGCCTGCTATTGCTTAGAGTTATGTCAGGTCTGATTCATCGGGGATGAATCGGAGATGTATGAACATGTCCTACTGTTGAGAGCTAAGTGTGTGAACATGATTTGGTAAAGGTAGCGGTGAGAGGCCATGTAGGAGTACATGGTGGGTTGTCTCATTGAAACCGTCCTCAGGAACTGAGTTCTGTGTTTGTGATCCATGAACATTTACTACCAGACATTGTGCTCCGGGCGCTCCAAGCCCTCTCGGCTTATTAATCAACTTGATCTCTGTCCAGGAGTTGCAACTAGTTTCTGGTGTTTGTAGGTAGTGTTAGTAGTCTGCCAAGTGGCACCCGGTACAGGTGGGCTTGGGACAGACTAGGCACCGTGGCACGGTGTACCAAGCGTAGAACCACCCGTCGAGGTGGGCTTGGGAACCCTGCTCACATCGTTTGGGGCCATGAGCGACACCCCTGCCGGATCTCCTTGCGGATGGAACCCGAATAGGCGATAAACCTGGACTAGAGACTTGTGTGGTTAGTCGGTCGTGGCCGACTCCTCGCCAAAGCTTCCGCTTGAAGGTTGCCGAGATACACGACGTGTACATGGTGGTAAGTGGCGAGAGCGTGTGTGAAGAAGTACACCCCTGCAGGGTTAACATCATCTATTCGAATAGCCGTGTCCGTGGTAAAGGACTTCTGGGTTGCCTGTACAGTTCATAGACAAGTGAAAGTGGATACTCTAAAATGCGCAAGATAAGTGTGAGTGCTATGGATGGCGTTGTCGTAGGGAGATGGGAGCGGATCCATAGTGGTGTATTGATATGGTGAATATGTGGACTCGTGTGCGCCACCTCAAAAGAGTCACTTGCAGTCGTAGTTCAGGATAGCCACCGAGTCAAAGCTGGCTTGCTGCAGTTAAACTCCACCACCCCCTTTGTTGATACCGGTGCATATGTAGTTAGTTCTGATGTAAGTCTTGCTGGGTACATTTGTATGCACGTTTGCTTAATTTATGTTTTGTAGAGAGACTTCAGTCTCGCTAGTGGTTCCGCGTGGACTTCGACGTTTAGCTTGTTACCTCAGCTACGATCTTGTGCCCTCGGCAGGATCTGGTAGATTGTCAGGCTTCTCAGCCTTTTTCATTGTAGATGTCTGTACTCAGACATGTTAAGCTTCCGCTTGTGCTTTGTTTTGTATGCTCTGAATGTTGGGTCATGAGACCCATGTTTGTAATATCTCTCTCCTAGGAGCCTAATGAATAAATACTTGAGTCGTAGAGTTATGTTGTGATGCCATGTTGTATTTACACATATCGAGCATATTGTGTGTATGTTTGAAATGCTTGGTATGTGTGGGATCCGACAATCTAGTTGTTTATCCTTGGCAGCCTCTCTTATGGGGAAATGTAGTCTAGTGCTTCCTTGAGCCTTAGTAGTCCGCTACAGCCCGGTTCACCGAGTCCTGCTAGCCCAAAGACTACCGCCAGACACTTGATCTGGCCGGCATGTGTTTCACTTGCTCCTATGTACATCCCTTCAGGAAATGTCACGCGGTGACATCCGGAGTCTTGCCTAGCTGCTACAGCCCGGTTCCTGAGTCCTGTTAGCCAAAGCTACAACCCGGATTCACACGCTGCGACCGACATGCTCGGTTGATTCATGTATGCCTGTCCCCATGGGTTAGTGCCGCTTTGGGTTCACGACTAGCCATGTCGGCCCGGTTCTCTCATCATATGGATGCTAGCGACACTATCATATACGTGAGCCAAAAGGCATAAACGGTCCCGGCCATGGTAAGGCGATACCAGTAGGAATACCGTGCGTGAGGCCGCAAAGTGATATGAGGTGTTACAGGCTAGATCGGTGTGACTTAGAATCGGGGTCCTGACAGCTTTGGTATCAGAGCCTGACTACCTGTAGGATTACCAAGCCAAACCGGTCGAAGTTGTGTCTAGAAATGCTTTAGTTATTTAAGGGAATTGATTGTGGAAGGGAATGTAAGGCTCTTTTTACTCCTTATACCTCATGGCCTTCTGATCTGAGTCATCCTCTTCTCTTCTACGGGGATTAAGAACTAGGCCTTCTCATCTATCTATCAGGATGACGTGTTACTAATCCATAGACTTTTAAGATTGTTGGTTTTAAGCCCCAGTCCAGTTTCTACTACTTCCGTGTGTTCATAGTTGGTCTCAGAACCTTGATATTGTGATGTTGAGTGGTCATGCCACCATTTTTGCAGGATGTCTCAAATCATTTTGAGCATTTACAACCGTTATGCTGTCCGAGTCATCCCAGGTTTCTAAATAATCTGATGCATTGGCAAATCCCTTCCTCCTGTTTCCGTTGTTCCTTTGGGCCAGATTAATCACACCATTCAGTAAGTTGAGGTACTCTATTGCCTCGACGTATACGTTGGAGCTATTATTATGACCCTAGGTGTCTTAGAGTACCACCTAGTATGCTAGCCATGATTTGTGTTTCCAGTGTGATCATTCTGGCCATCATTCCTGAAAGCATCCCGTGATGCAATTTAGTTAGTAGGTATTCTATTCCTGGGTTCTTGACCCAAGAGTCACTCAACTTACCTCGTGTTGATAGTGTTGCTCGTACCTTTAGGATATTAGTAACCTTTGCATTAGTCCTCGAGGTCTGTGGTATCTCCTTCTTCCAAATACCATGAACTGCTTATGGCAGAAGTTCTCTTGAACCAAAGATCACGACCAGAGCTCTTGATGAGTTCTCGATTCTATATTGTGACTCTGCCAGTTCTACCCTTCTGCATGGGTTATCCGGAAGAAATATGTTGAACTCGTTCGACATGCTAGTACATGCACCCACAACTCAGAAAATCATATGTTCCTTTGAGTTGTCCCCCTTTAGTTTGTCTTCTGACCTTCGTCTATCAATTGATAGTCAAGAGTATGCATGCGTTCGTTAATCGATGCCTACTACTCTTGTGGTCTGTCAAGCCATTCTATTCTGGAATGACTAGGAGAAACAAACTCCAGTACCTCATCCATATCTAGGATTGGGTCAAAGAAATTGTATTCCATAGATCAAAATGCCAATCCAGCTTCTGGTCTGTTCTACCTGGAGTGTTACCATCTTTATGTCAAGAATGTCATGAGAATTGCACCACCTCTTATGAATTCTTGACGCAGTGATACTTCTCACCATCATTATTCATTCCTCGGTCCCGTGTTGTTGTAACCTGAATGCCGACAAGTGAATTGTGGTGAGTGAAATCGGTACTCCTAGCAACCTCGTTGCTTGGTAGTTAAAGGACAATAATTTCGTTCTTAGCGTGTTGGTTATTGAATCCTCATTCTAAGACTAATTGCCCTACCTAGTCCATTTCCTGGTGCACTCATCGACCAAGGAGTTAGGATTGTGACAATCCCTCGCTCCTTGATCATATCGTCTTGCCCTGAAAAGCAAGATTGTTCTCGAGCTTAATAACATATCGGTGGTTTGTGATTTTCCGAATATCTTCTCAGAAGTATTACCGGGTTGTTTCCTGACTGTTATGTTGAGCTCGTGATCATGTTGGTTTTCTTCTAAACCACCCATTCTCCAAGAATCTGTGTTGAATACCCTGAGCTAGTTGGTTAAGTTGAACAACAACTTGGAGAGTTGGAAGATAAAAGCTTGCCTAACTTAGTTCGTTCCAAAGGGATATTCTTGTGTAGTGTGTGTTGAAGAAAGATGATATCTTTATCGATTGGTCCCTGTGATCAGTTGTTGGACCTATTGTCTTATCAATCCTTTGATTTGAGTGTGGGCTATCGTCAAATCAAATCAGTACCAACGATGTTCGTAATGGTGTCTTACTCGTGGTTGATCCCTCGAGCATACACCATTACATCTTTTGGTCTGACCAATACCAACACATTGTTCACATAATGGTGGAAGTCCAGTGATATGGAAATTTCGATGAGTTGTTGTTGAGCCCAACAGCAGCATTTTGTCTCCCCCCATGACTCATGTTGAACATCAACCTAGTGTTGGAAACTTTTATAAGCATTATCTTCATGTCCCATTCGTGAAGGATATGTTGGATGAAAGAAGTGACTTTCTCTGATTCACGTGCATTTGGTGCAAGTTGCCGCCGTGAGTTTGAGGAAGATTGTTTTGTTTCCTATGGTACCATCCCAAGTCAGTCATGCACGTGCGAACTGCTCTATGGTTTGATAGGTTGGCCGCCTCCACTTCATATGTGTTCCTAGCACACCAAGCCACTGACTGATTTGCTCAAGGAGAAGGAGTCCCTTCATAAGAGCTAATCCGGACTTATGAAAAGACTTCGATATCCTTGATGATAGTTCCCCCACCTGAACTTTGTAGTGTTTAATATAAGACTACTACGTGGCCATGCTTGTCTGGGACAGCGTGTTCACATGTTTGTAGCAGAACCGCTCATGTTTTGGAGCTTACTACCATGGGTCCCATCCATCTCCTATGATAAGCAAAAATCATCCCTTGCGTTGTCTTCAACAAGGTAGTCCACATCATCCATTCTAGTCCGAGTATAGCATCCCTTAGTACTCCGCCAAATGATTATTGTGATTGCCTTAGGCTGGTATAAAGAGTCGCAATGATCTTTGTAGCAAAGGTAATTATTTTTTCCACTTGAGGTAACAATTCTACGAGTCACCTCCTTTAAGATGTCTCGTTAAGGTATCATGGCAACTCAACTCCTCGCTACGTTGACAACTGTTCACCACCTTTTTAAGTGTGGAATTGTTGTCTACCTAGTGAATCTTCGTCATCTGTTCCACTCCATCCCTCTAGTTGTGTGCTTCGTGTCTCAGCTCGAGAGATGTTGCTATGTCTCACTCCGTGAGATGATCCTGAATTGCTCGATCCTTGAGAAGATCGATCCTTCTAGAGTTTTCCTTTTCCTCTCGTTGTCATGTTGGTTGAAGTTTCCGGAGCAAGACATCGAGACAAAGATGGTGATCGAATCAACAACCTTATGAGGTGCAACCTGGATCGTGAAGATTGTGTTGGTCTTGTACCCCATCTGTCTTCTTACCTCACATCTTGAATCTCGGGACGAGATTCTTGTTTAGTGGGGGTGAGTTGTCACAGCCCTAGAAATCTTATTGTAATTAGTGGCATTGCATCCATGCATCATTTTCATTTTCAATTAAACTTGAAATGGGGATGCTTAAACCATAGCACCAAATGAATTCAACTAGGGTCAAAATAAAATCTTTTTCATTGAACTCGAAATGCCCTCTAAAATGTTCAACATTTCTGGTTTGAGGTGGAAGCATCTACCAAAAATGGTTTATATTTTTGCAGGACATATTGGGCTCTGAATTAAATCATACTCTATTTGCATTTGGGCATTTAAATGCTATACAATATTTTAAATGCTCAAATAATCATAAACTAAAATGTTTGCTGTTGGTTATATTCCAAACAGTGGCATTGAGCAGCTTTCATGATTTCTGGATCTGTTGAAGTATTTTAATAAAGCCCCGAAGTTACTGAAATAATAGAAAACAGAAAATAGAGGAGCGAGAGAGAACTTACCTGACTTACCTGTCGCGGCCCAGCTGGCCAACCCACCTGCGCGGCCCAGCCCGCCTGGCCCCTCCCCTGTCGTCTTCCTCCTTGCCAGGAGGACGGGCGCGTGCCCGACGCGCGCTTTCCGCCGTGCGCCACCTCCTGCTTGACGCCGAGGGCCTGGAAGCCTCTGGCGTTGCCACGCAGACCCCCTGGACCCCTCGACCGCTCCACTCTCTCCCTACCTCGCCTCCCTCGCTCTCTCTCCCAAAGAAGAGTGAAGCCGACGCCGCCGTTCACTGCCACCGCGTCCACCGTTCTTCCCTCGCCTCCACGTGCTGTCCAAGACCTCCGCCGCGATGCCCTCGCCCTCCCCACCGAGCCACGCTTCGCCGGAGTCCCTGCATCGCCACCATCTGGTCGTCTTCAACCTTGATACCCTCCGGATGCCGTTCGTCGATTTGCCTCGCCCGGTGCGCCCCGAGCCCACCGATCCGCTCAACGACCCCCGTGAGCTCATCTTCCTCCTCCCCCTTCCCGTTCTCGCTCTCGAGCACCACAGCAACCGCACCGAGCTCGGCCACACCCGCCGCTGCCACCGCACGTCGCCATCGTGGCCACAGCCACGTTGGATCGATTCCGAGCACGTCATCGTCTCCGCCGCACTCGCACGAGCCCGTAGCACTCCCCACGTGCCTCGCCGTGCCCACCTAGCATCAGAGCCGACCTCGTCCGAACTCCGGCGACCGCCAAGGTCATCGTCGGCGACGTTTCCGGCCACCCCAGCACCTCCCACCGGCACCACTCGACGCGCGCGAGCTCCAGCTCCATGTAGCCGCCCTCCGCCGGCCATTTGGTCGCCGGAGGAGGAAACCCGCACCTCTCGCCGTCCCTCGCCCTGCGGCGACGAGCCCCGGGTCAACTCCGGCGAGTTTGACCCGGTTTGACCCTAGTTTGACTGCCCCTGAGTCACTGACAAGTGGGCCCAGGCCCCAGCTAGTCCTAGATTAGTTTTTTAATTAAGTTTAATTACTCCACTGACATTTTTAGTTAGTAGTAGTTTAACACTAATTAATTTAGATTAGTTAGTTAGTCACTGACGTGTGGACCCCACACGTCGGGTTTGACCTGGACCCGCCGTTGACCTGGTGACGCCACATCGACGTCAGTCGACGATAAATCATTTTCTGGATTTATTCTTTTTAGGAAAATCCAGAAAATGTCCTAAACTTCTAAAATTCATATAAATTCAACCGTAACTCAGAATGAAATAATTTATATATGAAAAATGATCAGAAAAATCCAATCTATCCATATGCACAATTTTCATGCATGTTTGATCAAGTTAACTTGACTGTTCAGGATGAAACATGAATAGGACAACTTTGATAATAGTTTTGGAGTTGGGATTAGATGTAGTTTTGAATTCCACTTCAATCAAAGTGACTTGCTGTTGCATTAGCCCAAATCACAGCATATTGACATGTCATGATCATGCATCATATTGTTGCATTGCATTGATTGTGTTTCTTGTTGTTTCCCGGTATTTGTCTCCTCTCAGTAGACGAGGTTCCGACGATGAGTTCGATGACACCGATGAATAACTATATTATCTTCAGAAGTGCCAGGCAAGCAAAAACCCCTTTTTCATTCCGATACAATCCCACTCTCTCGCTCCTGCTCTCTTTTACTGCATTAGGACAACAACAATTCATCTGTTACTTGATGCGGTAGCTGAACCCCTTTATCCTCTGCATGACCCGTCATTCCACAGTAAATAGATGAAACCCACTAGCATGAGTAGGAGTTGTTTGAGCCCTGATGTGCCTACTCATTCATGCTTGTTTGTCATGCCTGCTATTGCTTAGAGTTGTGTCAGGTCTGATTCATCGGGGATGAATCGGAGGTGTATGAACATGTCCTACTGTTGAGAGCTAAGTGTGTGAACACGATTTGGTAAAGGTAGCGGTGAGAGGCCATGTAGGAGTACATGGTGGGTTGTCTCATTGAAACTGTCCTCAGGAACTGAGTTCTGTATTTGTGATCCATGAACAGTTACTACCACACATTGGGCTCTGGGCGCTCCAAGCCCTCTCGGCTTATTAATCAACTTTATCTCTATCCAGGAGTTGCAACTAGTTTCTGGTGTTTGTAGGTAGTGTTAGTAGTCTACCAAGTGGCACCCGGTACAGGTGGGCTTGGGACAGACTAGGCACCGTGGCACGGTGTACCAAGCGTAGAACCACCCGTCGAGGTGGGCTTGGGAACCCTGCTCACATCGTCCCCGAATAGGCGATAAACCATGACTAGAGACTTGTGTGGTTAGTCAGGTCGTGACCGACTCCCTCGCCAGGCTTCCGCTTGAAGGTTGCCGAGATACACGACGTGTACATGGCGGTAAGTGGCGAGAGCGTGTGTGAAGAAGTAAGCCCCTGCAGGGTTAACATCATCTATTCGAATAGCCGTGTCCGCGGTAAAGGACTTCTGGGTTGCCTGTACAGTTCATAGACAAGTGAAAGTAGATACTCTAAAATGCGCAAGATAAGCGTGAGTGCTATGGATGGCGTTCTCGTAGGGACACGGGAGCGGATCCATAGTGGTGTATTGATATGGTGAATATGTGGACTCATGTGCGCCACCTCAAAAGAGTCACTTGCAGTCGTAGTTCAGGATAGCCACCGAGTCAAAGCTGGCTTGCTGCAGTTAAACTCCACCACCCCCTTTGTTGATACCGGTGCATATGTAGTTAGTTCTGATGTGAGTCTTGCTGGGTACATTTGTACTCACGTTTGCAGAGAGATTTCAGTCTCGCTAGTGGTTTCGCGTGGACTTCGACGTTTAGCTTGTTACCTTAGCTACGATCTTGTGTCCTCGGCAGGATCTGGTAGATAGTCAGGCTTCTCAGCCTTTTTCATTTGTAGATGTCTGTACTCAGACATGTTAAGCTTCCGCGTGTGCTTTGTTTTGTATGCTCTGAATGTTGGGTCATGAGACCCATGTTTGTAATATCTTGCTCCTCGGAGCCTAATGAATAAATACTTGAGTCGTAGAGTTATGTTGTGATGCCATGTTGTATTTGCACATATCGAGCATATTGTGTGTATGTTTGAAATGCTTGGTATGTGTGGGATCCGACAATCTAGTTGTTTATCCTTGGCACCCTCTCTTATGGGGAAATGTAGTCTAGTGCTTCCTTGAGCCTTATTAGTCCGCTACAGCCCGGTTCACGAGTCCTGCTAGCCCAAAGACTACCGCTCGGGACACTTGATCTGGCGGCATGTGTTTCACTTCGTTCGTGTTCTGTCCTTTCGGGAAATGTCACGCAGATGACATCCGCATCCTGCCTAGCCTGCTACAGCCCGGGTTCCCAGAGTCCCGTTAGTCCAATGCTACAGCCCGGATTCACACGCTGGCGATCGACATGCTCGAAGTTGATTCATGTATGCCTGTCCCCATGGGTTAGTGCCGCTTTGGGTTCACGACTAGCCATGTCGGCCCGGGTTCTCTGTCATATGGATGCTAGCGACACTATCATATACGTGAGCCAAAAGGCGCAAACGGTCCCGGGCCATGGTAAGGCAACACCCGTGGGAATACCGTGCGTGAGGCCGCAAAGTGATATGAGGTGTTACAGGCTAGATCGGTGTAACTTAGAATCGGGGTCCTGACAGGCTCCGAGGAGCGAGATATTACAAACATGGTTCTCTCGACCCAGCATTCAGAGCATACAAGTCAAACACATGCGAAGCTTAACATGTCCGAGTACGCATAACTATAAATGAAAAAGGCCGAGAAGCTGACTATCTCGCCAGATCTCGCCGAGGGCACAAGATCGTAGCCGAGGTAACAAGCTAAACGTCAAGTCCACGCAGAACTACTAGCGAGACCGATGTCTCTCTGCAAAACATAAATTAAGCAAACGTGAGTACAAATGTACCCAGCAAGACTTACATTAGAACTATCTACATATGCATCGGTATCAACAAAGGGGTGGTGGAGTTTAACTGCAGCAAGCCAGCTTTGACTCGGTGGCTATCTTGAACTACGACTGCAAGTAACTCTTCTGAGGTGGCGCACACGAGTCCACATATTCACCATATCAATACACCACTATGGATCCGATCCCGTCTTCCTACGAGAACGCCATCCATAGCACTCACGCTATCTTGCGATTTTAGAGTATCCACTTTCACTTGTCTATGAACTGATATAGGCAACCCGTAAGTCCTTTACCACGGACACGGCTATTCAATAGATGATGTTAACCCCGCAGGGTGTACTTCTTCACACACGCTCACCACTTATCGCTGCATACACGACATGTACTCGGCAACCTTCAAGCGGAAGCCCAACGAGGGTGTCGGCCACGACCTGACTAACCACACAAGTCTCTAGTACAGGTTTATCGCCTATTCGGGTTCCATCCGCGAGGATATCCGGCCGGAGTTTCGCTCACAGCCCCAAACGATGTGTGCAGGGTTCTCGAGACACCAAACGGGCTCCCGGTACACCGTGCCACGGTGTATCTACCGCATCATAGCCCACCCCTAGAGTCAACGCTACGCACGGCCTCCAACACATATCCTACAAACACCAGAAACTAGTTGCAACTCCTGGACAGAGGCAAGGGCAGTTAATAAGTCGAGAGGGTCCATTGGTTTCGGGCCCAATGCGTGGTAGTAGCTGTTTCATGGATCACAAACGCAGAACTCAGTTCCTGAGGACGGCTGCAATGAGACAACCCACCATGTACTCCTACATGGCCTCTCACCGCTACCTTTACCAAATCGTGTTCACACACTTAGCTCTCAACAGTAGGACATGTTTACACACCTCCGATTCATCCCCGGCGAATCGACCGACACAACTCTAAGCATTAGCAGCACGACAAACAAGCATGAATAAGTAGGCACAACAGGCTCAAACAACTCCTACTCATGCTAGTGGGTTTCATCTATTTACCGTGGAATGACATGTCATGCAGAGGATAAGGGGTTCAGCTACCGCAGCAAGTAATGTATGAATCGTTGTTGTCCTAATGCAGAAGAGAGAAGGAGCGAGAGAGTGGATTGTATCGAATGAACAAGGGGTTTTGCTTGCTCGCACTTCAAGATAATATAGTTCTTCATCGGTGTCATCGAACTCATCGTCGAATCACGTCTATCGAAAAGGAACAACCACCGGCAAACAAAGAAGAAACACGATCAATGCGATGCACAATATGATGCATGCTATGACATGGCAATATGAATGTGTTTTGAGCTAATGCAACTAGCAACATATTAAATGGAGTTGATTTGAACCCTAGATTCAAATCCAAACTTCATATGTGAAATTCAAATGCCATTTAATTGATTTTACCTGATTAGCAAGTATAAGTTGTTTAAACATGCATGAAAATGGTACAGATGGATATATTGCATTTTTCTGATCATTTTTCATATATAATTTGTTTGATTTGAAGCTACGTTTGATTTTCTATGATTTTTAGAAGTTTTGGTTATTTTCTGGAATTTCATGTATAAGAAAATTTCCAGTAATTAGTTATTGCGTCAGGGTGACGATAGTGGTCAACGGGGCTGGTCCAGTCAAACCGACACTGGGGCCTCGTGTGTCAAGAGTTAGTTTAACTAACTAATATTAGTTAGCGCTAACCCTAGGTTAATTAGCAGAGGTGGCCCCACTTGTCATAGACTCAGGGGGGAAGTCAACCTGGGCCCACCCAGTCAAGTCAACGGGGTCAAACCCACCGAACTTGGTCCACGGCTCGTCGCCGGTGAAGCCCGAGACAGCGGAGGGGGTCGGAATTTGCCCACGGTCGACCAAATCGACCGCGGTTTGGTCCTACGCGTAGTTGGGGCTCGCACGCATCTAGTTGGCCAAGCGGGAGGAGCTGGGGTGGTCTGAGTCGACGGCGGCGAGCACGAATGCGGCGGCCGGAGTTCGGTTCTCGACGGTTTCGTTGTTGCGAAGCACGGCAGGAGCAGCTGGAGGGGGTCTTGGGCTTCTGGCGTTGCGCTAAGCACGGCTATGTGCTCGGTTGCAGCTCTATGTGACAATGGCCACGGCGGCGACATGGCCGGCGGAGCCGAGCTCTCGGGCTCGATGGGAACGGCGGCTAGAGAGGGAAATAGAGCACGGGGAGAAGGGGGAAAGGCGGCGAAGCTCACATGGATTCCAATGGAGGGATCAGCAGGCTCGGGGAGGCACCGTGGACGACAGATGGCCGCCGGCGATCTCGGTTGCCCGAGGTGGAAGACGACCACGGTGACGATGTTCGGCGGTGTTTGGAGTCGTGTGAGTCAACAGGGAGGCGTAGGCGACGGTGGCGGAGCTCCTAGGCATGTCGGAGAGGCGAGGGGGAGGCGGTGGCCGCGGTGGTGCACGTCAGCGACGGCGGGCGTGTTCGGGTGGTGCGAGGGAGAGAGCCGGAGGAGGGGAGGAGGTCCAGTGAGAGAGGGGAGAGGTGCAGAGGGTCCGGGGATGTCGTGGCAATCACAGCCGCGTCAGGGAAGCGGCGGGAAGCGGGAGGTGGCGCGGCGCGTGGCTTCGCGCGCCGGGCACGCGCCCTTGCCTACTGGCGCGAGGAGGAAGGCGACAGAGGGTTTCCGGTGGTGGGCTGGGCTGCCAGCTGGGCCGGCCAGGTGGTCCGCGCAGGTGAGGCCAGGTAAAAGGATTTTCATTTGTTTCTGTTTTATTTTTATTTCTGTAGGTTTGTTGCATTTCTAAAAATACCTAGGCAACTCCAAAAATCACCAAACTGCACATGGCCACTACTTGGAATATATCCAGCATGGAACATTTTAGTTTGGGGTTATTTGAGCATTTGAAATATTTACTAGCATTTAAATGCCCAAATGCAAATACAATATGATTTAATTCAAAAATCCAGAAATGACCTAGAAATATGTGCATCACTTTTGACAGTGGTTTAAGACCAAGGCAGAGGTGATGAACATTTTAGAAGGGCATTTCAGGTCCATTGAAAATGTTTTTATGTTGAACCTATTTGATTTGATCTGGTGCTAGGGTTTGATCAATCCCCATTTCAAATTCAAAAGAATTTAAACATGATGCAACACTCTAATGCAAGCACTAAGCATTACCAGAACTAGGGATGTGACACTCACCAAGATGGATCGTAAAACCGACCAAGAATAATCCACCTTGGTCGTACAACCTCTCTCTTGTTGTTGGTCAAAGTGATGGCCGTCCATGCGAACCCGGAGATGGGCTAGCTTACCAATAATCACGCAAGTAGCTAGTCCCCGAAGACAACCACTGCATGCGTGTGGCCCAAACATATGTATGGAGAGGTGTGTTTTTGAGTAACAATGGAACAACTTTGATGTGGCACCGTGATTTCGAACTAGAAATCCCCACACTGAGTGAGGTTAGGTTGATGATGCATATGTATGTTACACCACACTTCAAGCCAACGACGGGGATCCATGCATGCATGCGTGCATAGTATATGCGCTCAAACTTAAGGTCTGAATCTCACCATGACCTATACGATGATAACACGAACCAAATGAAGAATCCGCCAGGGTAACCTATCTTGTTGTTGATCAAGGTGATCATGGATGTCCACGTGGGCCCACGAATATATAGGCTTGTCGCTGATAACCACGCAGGGGGAGTGTACCCTTCGAAGGCAACCACTACATGCATATGTATGGAGGTGATGCGTGCATGCATGTTTGAATACACAACATTCATGTGGCGCGTGCGTCAAAAATATCGTACACTAGCTCCCCACACAGAGCGAGATCGGTTCATGATGTGTCGTTGTACTAGCCACTTCGACTCGATGGGAGGGATTCATGCGTACACATGCATGTGTGTGTGCTCAAACTGCATCATGCATGTCATCCCAGAGCAAAAATAATAATCCCCTCCTAAGTCAAATTAACCTCTCTTGTTGTCAGGCAAAAAGTAGTGATGGACCAAGCGGGCCCACAGATGGAAAGCATCGATATCGCTGATAACCACTTAAGTGGGTGCGAGAGGACAACCACCACCGCTTTGCATGTGGGCCAAACATATATATGTTTAATACCCAAAATGCACAACTTTGATGTGCCACATGCCTCAAAAACCGTAAACCATGCACCCACACAGAGCGAGGTTCATGAAGCGTACTACATATGATGGTCCCCTTCCCCCCTCTTCACCTCATACTATATGCTCCTACCGTAATCTATGTACAGCCCAAAAGACTTCTCATCGATGGTGAAATTAATTAACCTCTCTCGATGTAGGTCAAAGTGATGCATGCATGCATCGACGATGGCCTCGTGGGCCCACAGATGGAAGCATCACACGTGAGTGTCCTAGCTAGGATATGCATGTGGCCCAAAAAGGTGTTGTGTGATGTTTGAATAGCCAATTTCACAATTTTGATGTGGCACGTGCCTTGGAAACCACAAAGTCCCAACACTGAGTGAGGTGTACTTGTTCACGGACGCATACATATAGTATATATGCTAGTCCCCTCCCACCTCTTCGACGCGTACTATATACAACCATAACACAAACAAAAAAGATTCTACCTTGCTGGTCAAATTAAACTCACTGCCGGCTGTTCGTCAAAGTGATGGACGACGACCTCGCGGGCCCACAAAAAGCGTCACACGCGAGTATCGAGTGTCGTGTAGGACAACCATCGACTGCATGTGGCCAAAACATGTATGTATGAAAGGGTTGTGTAATGTTTTAAATAACGATTTCACGACTCTGATGTGGCACCGGCCTGCCTAACAAAATGGTCAACCTACACGGTGGCTCACAACTCATAGTGTACTGCAAGCCACCCGCCACCCCCAGACGCACACACCCACACACACACTATGAATCAACCGCAACTATGATGCATGTTAAATTAATTATCCCGCGATGAACATATGTTACCAAAGGAGGGACATTTTAATTTCAAAAAAATCACAGAGGTCATTAAGATGTTTTAGTACATTAATTGATTGATTTTCTACGGGTATAATGTGCAAAAATCAAATTTGAGCTACATGCACACGTGACAGTGCACCTAAATGGATTGCAAAAACACATGTGTCTCACTGGGTGCATATTTACTCCTCGTGCAACAAATTTCAAACATTGAGAATCTTGATTTTTAAATTCTAGTACATCCAAAAGTTATTTGAAGTTCATGAAACTTATCGTGTTGTCATATGGACACCAATACAAAGTGGCATTGTACTTTTTTGGTCAAATTTGACACCAGTTTTGGTGTAATCTTTATCTAATTACAAACGGGAGATTATTAATAATTGGGAAACAATATCCCAAACGGATTATTTATTCGAACCATGAGCGTTAGACCAACAATGGATATGTGCCATGCTTCGATTAAGCAATAAAGTGGCAGCATTAATCATCCAAATAGAAAAACAATATATGTGCCGCTGCGCGACCCGTGTGCCGTGCGAGCAGGCGTGAGTTGACGGGACACATGCGAGCAGTCCGCCGTGCAGGCAGACGGGGAGGCATGCATGCAGGTGTGTGAATTGACGGAGGCGTGCTCGCTGCGCAGTGTCATCGGGAGGCATGCGAGTAGCTATGTGAAACTTTGGTAGGCATGCCAACAGTCCGATGCACAAGCTCACCGGGAGGCGAGCCATCGGTTTGACCACCGCCCGTCTCTCTCCCACAACTTCCACTACTCCACATTAATGGTGCGCCCGAGCGGCCGCACCCCCCATCCTCACCACACACACAACCCTCTCTCTTCGCTTGCATCCTCGACGCCGCTCTCAGTCCTCAAAGCCGTCAGTGTATGAGGATGCCGCCGAAGCGCCCCATCGGAGGAAGTGGCGATGTCATGGCTGCTAAAGCACCGGAGCATGGCGTGGAGATGGAGACAGAGGTTGTCGTCACCATCGGCGAGTTACCGCTACACCCTGACGTCGTCGACGGCGTCGAGCTTCCACAGCCGGAGGCGGAGTTCCACACCGACTCCGACGACCACTCCAGCGACGACTCTGACAACCACACTGGCGATGACTCCTACGACGACGGCAGCTGGTTAGTCATCTATACCCATTTATGTGTCAAATAGATCATAGGGTTTCTCTGGTTACTCCTGCCTCCCCCTTTTTGGAATAGAAATCCTATGGTTATGTTCTCCCAATCCATGAAATCTGAGTAAGTTTCATTAGATCCGTGTAGTGTATTGATTGTTTGAATGGTACAAGTGATAAGTGATTAGTTGTTTCATCTGTGCAAATGATTTCTGCTAGTAATCCGACTAGGGTTAGTGTTCATGCTAATAATTCCTAGCCAGGACTTGACAATTGATTTTGAATGACCTACATATGTTTGTGCCATTATTTTCTTCAAGATTGGTGTCAGATTTCGGGTTCCAGCAGACCCTCTAGGTTCGAACTCTTGGGTGCACGCGGAGATCTCACCCCCTACCTACCTGCGCCTCGTCGCCTCGCTAGGATCTAAACTACCAAAAGAGCAACACAAGAGACACAAGGTTTATACTGGTTCGGGCCACCATTGTGGTGTAACACCCTACTCCAGTGTGTGGTGTGGTGGATTGCCTCTTGGGCTGATGACGAACAATACAAGGAAGAACAGCCAGCGGGGAGCATGGTGCTTCCACTGGTGTGTGGGAGGGGGCTCCCCTCCAGGAGGAGCCCCCGGGGCGTGTACAGCCCCGCCCTGACACGTGGCTGGCACGGTAGGGCCTGGCGAGGTGTATCTGGGCACCCGTGAGCCAGCGCAGGACTCACGGGGCCCTACCTCAAGGCGGGTTGCGCATGGCTCTGGGCCTTTTTCTTGTAATGTGTTCCTGCAAATTTGGGTAGATGTCGGTGAAGGAAATATGCCCTAGAGGCAATAATAAAGTTATTATTTATTTCCTCATATCATGATAAATGTTTATTATTCATGCTAGAATTGTATTAACCGGAAACATGATACATGTGTGAATACATAGACAAACATATAGTCACTAGTATGCCTCTACTTGACTAGCTCATTAATCAAAGATGGTTATGTTTCCTAACCATAGACATGTGTTGTTATTTGATTAATGGGATCACATCATTAGGAGAATGATGTGATTGACATGACCCATTCCGTTAGCCTAGCACTTGATCGTTTAGTATATTGCTATTGCTTTCTTCATGACCTATACATGTTCCTGTAACTATGAGATTATGCAACTCCCGTTTACCGGAGGAACACTTTGGGTGCTACCAAACGTCACAACGTAACTGGGTGATTATAAAGGAGTACTACAGGTGTCTCCAAAGGTACATGTTAGGTTGGCGTATTTCGAGATTAGGTTTTGTCACTCTGATTGTCGAAGAGGTATCTTTGGGCCCTCTCGGTAATGCACATCACTATAAGCCTTGCAAGCAATGTAGCTAATGAGTTAGTTACGGAATGATGCATTACGTAACGACTAAAGAGACTTGCCAGTAACGAGATTGAACTAGGCATTGGATACCGACGATCAAATCTCGGGCAAGTAACATACCGATGACAAAGGGAACAACGTATGTTGTATGCGGTTTGACCGATAAAGATCTTTCGTAGAATATGTAGGAACCAATATGAGCATCCAGGTTCCGCTATTGGTTATTGACCGAGAATAGTTCTAAGTCATGTCTACATAGTTCTCGAACCCGTAGGGTCCGCACGCTTAACGTTACGATGACAGTTTTATTATGAGTTTATGAATTTTGATGTACCGAAGATTGTTCGGAGTCCCGGATGTGATCACGGACATGACGAGGAGTCTCGAAATGATCGAGACATAAAGATTGATATATTGGGAGCCTATATTTGGATATCGGAATGGTTCCGAGTGAAATCGGGATTTTACCGGAACACCGGGGGGTTACCGGAACCCTCCCGGGGGATAATGGGCCTTAGTGGGCCATGAGGGAGAAGAGGAGGGCGGCCAGGGGGCAGGCAGCGCCTCCCCCTAGTCCGAATAGGACAAGGAAGGGGGCGGCCCCCTTCCTCTTTCCCTCCCCCTTTCCTTCTCCAACAAGGCAGAGGGGAGTCCTACTCCCGTGGGAGTAGGACTCCTCCAGCGCACCCCTTGGGGGCCGGCCGCACCTCCCCTCCCTCCTTTATATCACGGGGCAGGGGGCACCCCATGACACACAAGTTGATCTACGGATCGTTCCTTAGCCGTGTGCGGTGCCCCCTCCACCATATTCCACCTCGGTCATATCGTCGCGGAGTTTAGGCGAAGCCTGCGCCGATAGAGCATCATCATCATCACCGCCGTCGTCTTGTGGAACTCATCCCGACACTTTGCTGGATCGGATCCGGGATCGTCATCGAGCTAAACGTGTGCTGAACTTCGGAGGTGTCGTGCGTTCGGTACTTGGATCGGTCGGATCGTGAAGACGTCGACTACATCAACAGCGTTGTCATAACGCTTCCGCTTACGGTCTCGAGTGCGTGGACAATACTCTCCCTCTCGTTGCTATGCCATCACCATGATCTTGCGTGTGCATAGGAAATTTTTGAAATTACTACGTTCCCCAACAAAGGCATCCGAGCCTGGTTTTATGCGTAGATGTCATATACACGAGTAGAACACAAGTGAGTTGTGGGCGATACAAGTCATACTGCTTACCAGCATGTCATACTTTGGTTCAGCGGTATTGTGAGATGAAGCGGCCGGACCGACATTACGCGTGCGCTTACGAGACTGGTTTCACCGTTGCGAGCACTTTCGTGCTTAAAGGTGACCGGCGGGTGTCTGTCTCTCTCACTTTAGTTGAACCGAGTATGGCTCGCCCGGTCCTTGCGAAGGTTAAAACAGCACCAACTTGACAAACTATCGTTGTGGTTTTGATGCGTAGGTAAGAACGGTTCTTGCTCAGCCCGTAGCAGCCACGTAAAATTTGCAACAACAAAGTAGAGGACGTCTAACTTGTTTTGCAGGGCATGTTGTGATATGATATGGTCAAGACGTGATGCTATATTTTATTGTATGAGATGATCATGTTTTGTAACCGAAGTTATCGGCAACTGGCAGGAGTCATATGGTTGTCGCTTTATTGTATGAAATGCAAACGCCCTGTAATGCTTTACCTTATCACTAAGCGGTAGCAATAGTCGTAGAAGCATAAGATTGGCGAGACGACAACGATGCTACAATGGAGATCAAGGTGTCGCGCCGGTGATGATGGTGATCACGACGGTGCTTCGGAGATGGAGATCACAAGCACAAGATGATGATGGCCATATCATATCACTTATATTGATTGCATGTGATGTTTATCCTTTATGCATCTTATCTTGCTTTGATTGACGGTAGCATTTTAAGATGATCTCTCACTAAAATTATCAAGAAGTGTTCTCCACAGTATGCACCGTTATGAAAGTTCTTCGTGCTAAGACACCACGTGATGATCGGGTGTGATAGGCTCTACGTTCAAATACAACGGGTGCAAAACAGTTGCGCCGCGAATACTCAAAGTTAAACTTGACGAACCTAGCATATAACAGATATGGCCTCGGAACACGGAGACCGAAAGGTCGAGCGTGAATCATATAGTAGATATGATCAACATATTGATGTTTACCGTTGAAACTACTCCATCTCACGTGACGATCGGACATGGTGTAGTTAATATGGATCACGTAATCACTTAGAAGATTAGAGGGATGTCTATCTAAGTGGGAGTTCTTAAGTAATATGATTAATTGAACTTAAATTTATCATGAACTTAGTACCTGATAGTATTTTGCTTGTCTATGTTTACTGTAGATAGATGGCTCGCGTTGTTGTTCCATTGAATTTTAATGCGTTCCTTGAGAAAGCAAAGTTGAAAGATGATGGTAGCAATTACGGGATTGGGTCCGTAACTCGAGGATTATCCTCATTATCTGCATGGAAGAATTACGTCCTGGAAGCACCGCTGGGTGCCAGTGCTTGCTGATGATGTAACCGCGGCGTTAAGAACGTCTGGCGAGCAAAGCTGATGACTACTCGATAGTTCAGTGTGCCATGCTTTACGGCTTAGAACCGGGCCTTCAACGACGTTTTGAGCGTCATGGAGCATATGAGATGTTCCAGAGTTGAAGTTAATATTCAAGCAAATGCCCGGATTGAGAGATATGAAGTCTCCAATAAGTTCTATAGCTGCAAGATGGAGGAGAATAGTTCGACGGTGAACAATTACTCAAAATGTCTGGGTATAATAATCACTTGATTCAACTGGGAGTTAATCTTCACGATGATAGTGTCATTGATGAATTCTTCAATCACTGCCACCAAGCTACAAGAGCTTCGTGATGAACTATAATATGCAAGGGATGGACAAGTCTATTCCCGAGCTCTTCGCAATGCTAAAAGCCGCGGAAGTAGAAATCAAAAAGAAGCATCAAGTGTTGATGGTTAACAAGACCACCAGTTTCAAGAAAAAGGGCAAAGGGAAGAAGAAGGGGAACTTCAAGAAGAACAGCTGTAACATCCCAAATTTCCTATTTGGAATGTTTTACAATTATAGCTAAGCATCTATGCATATTGTTTGAATTTGAGTGGCATTTGAAGTTTCAGAAGTTTTTGAGTTGATGGAATTTGAACTTGAACTTGGCATTTGAAATTTATTTCAAAAACAATGCCTGACAAATACTTGAGAAAAAGTATGAGAGGAGTAAACATGACACTCCAAATATGTCAGATGAAAAACCCTGCCAAAAGTTTGAATTCAAAATTGGATTTTATTTGGAATTTTAGAAAAAATGATTTTTTATAAAGTTTGAGTTTTGCCCCTGGAAAAATGTTCAAATTATAGGGAATATTCCCCTAATCATTTATATATATATATGTCCTATATAAAATATTTATATTTAAATATATTTTTCCCCTTTCCCTAAATTCAAAAAAAAATAGAAAAAGGAAAAAAAACCCGGGCGCTAGCCAGGCCAACTGGCCCAGCCAGCGCCGACAGCCCACCCATGGGCTAGGCGCAGCCACAGGCGCAGCCCAGTGCCCGAGCCGGCCCACGCCCCAGCGCCGCACCCCGAACCCCTTCCGAATCGGTCAACCGACCGCAACGCCGCCTCCCTCCCCCGTTGACGGGTGGACCCCACCCCTCCTTCTTCCCCTCGCCCACGCCAACCCCGCCACCGCCGCCGGAATCCCGAAGGATCCGGGATCCTCCCCGATCCCCTCGCCCGACCTGCCCTCCTCCAAGTCGGTGCCCCCCCCCCCTATATATACCCCCCTCGCCCGCCCCCTCGCCCCTCGCCTGACCCTCTCCCTCGCCGCAATCCGTCATGGAGACACAGAAGCCGCCCGCCATTGCCACCGCCCGCCTGACTCCGACCACCTCGAGCTCGCCTGAGTCCACCACTGAACCCCTTGCTCACAAGACCACGGGAGGCCTCGCCGCCGCCCCGACCACCGGAGACCCCCGCACCGTCGCCGCCCGAGCCGCCGTCGCCGTCGACCCCGCGGTAAGTCGCCGGACTCCCCTCCGCCGTTGGATCTAGATCGTACGCGTTAGATTAGATCCCCCGAAGGGGTACGGTCTATTTAGGTTTTAGTTTAATAGGCCGGTTTTTGTTCCGGTTTAGTTCCGCTTTTATTTAGGTAGTTGGACCGGCCCGACGCGGTTATTTTTCTGTTAAACCACGGGCACGATTTAGTTATATTACGCCCGATGCGTTAAATAGGCCCATTAGCCCAGTTTTTCTTTTAGTTAATATTTTCGTTTCTGTTTTTTTTACAGAATAGTTTCAGTTTTGTAAAATTCATATCTTTTAATCTACTTAATATTTTTAATTGATTCTTTTTTGTTGGTTTGCAAATTTATTGTAGTTTGTGTAGAAAATATGATTGGCCATGTTTAAATTATTTAAAATTGCTTTATTTTAGTTTTAGACAGATTAGTAATTCTGCTATAAAGTGAGTTAGGAATATTATTTTTAGTGATTCTTTTGTCACTACTTTATTTTGACCTTGCCAAACCGTAGGGAATTTATTTAGGTATTTTAGAATTAATAAAAAATAGTTTTAATCAGAATCATGTTATTCCTATTTATTTAACTAGCTACTGTTTTCCTATTGTTTCATATAGCAAATAATTTTATTTTTCCTATGTGATAGTTTATTCTAGATTAGTTTCTGTAACTTTAGAGCATGAACTTTTATTTACAATGAATAAAACTTTTATTTTATTTTCCTTGCTAGGATTGTTTTAGGCATAATAGGAGTTTTATAATAGCTTTTAAGGTGATTCTTTTTGCTCCTAGTTGCATGATGAATTCTTTTCTGTTAGTTAGCAAAGACCCATGCTTAGGTTCTGTTAAGAAAAATTTTGATATGCAAAACTATTTCTTTGGTTGTGTTTGATGTGGTGAAAACATCGATTTGGATTTCTTCGAACTTTCTTTGGGTTTTGGTTCAATTGTTTTATGTGTTATGTTAGTATGTTGTTATGTTAAGTAATCATATGTGGTATGCTTATTATGATTGTTGTTTGTCTCGGTAGAATTTCCGGAGTGCGAAGCTTGCTACCACGAGTCCCTAGCTTTCGAAGATCGTCAGCAAGGCAAGTCATTGATCATATTTCTTTTACTATACCTATGATTTTATTTCATTAGAATTACACCTCCCCACCATGCATGCAGTAGGAGAAATTTGAAGTATGTTCTTGAGTAGTATCATGAGGTAGGATGAACCCAATTTCCCCTTGTTACCATTGCCCGGGACGAAGTAGTTTATTTTGCTATGCTCGTAGACGGGATTGGTTCAGTGAATCATAAGGGAGATGTGAGAGTCAAGATGATGACAACCCCATGACTTCAAGATCAAGATGGACTTCAAAATTCACTACTGGGTGGAGGACGGTTGACGGGCACCCTGGAGAACCCAGTGGTTGGCTGGGATGCATGGAGAAGCGCCATGACATCTTGCGGAAAGCTTCACCCAGCCATGAAGAGACGGATGTATACCCCATTGACCGGAAGCTTACCTGTGCAGCCGCAAGCCATTATGGGCTCTGGCTTGGTCAACCCTAGTTGTGACTCTGGCCGGACGGTGCTACGAGATGTAGAAGAACGGTAGGATTGGATGGGTACGGCAAAGTGGCGGAAGAACTCTTCGAAGACCTGTTTCGTTCGTCCGTCTTCAAACACCATGAAGTGCGAAGACTTAAAAGGAGGAACGATTCTTGCGGGTAAAGTCATAAACCTCAGAGAGTGAAGATCTAATCGGTTAGCCGTGTCCCGATTCTGGACAATTTGAGCCTCTGGAACTTGGAAGTATTTGAAATCTCAACACTGAAATTAATAAATTAATTGAGGGTTATTATTTAATAATTGGGAATGAGACATTGGTTGGCGGAACCATCTCAATAACTACCAACAATTTTGTAGTATTTGCAAACAAGTCCAATGTTGTAGGAAAAACTGGCTTTTCGCAAAACAATGAAACTTAGAGCCCCACACCAGATTGCATATAGTGTTAGTAATTTTATTGTTATTCTCTCTTCATGACTTGCCAAAGATATTCAAAATGCTGACCTACACAGCTGCAACGTCTTATGTTGCGAGGAGTATTTCGATCGGGTGAGGCTACGATCCGCGCTTGGCGATTGCCCTATGGAGTCGGATGGACTCGCTATTCTTCTACGCTTGCGGCTTTACTTAGTTTATTTCTCATGAGTTGGCCTTGGCCGAATTTATTCTATTGTAATAAAGACTCGATATGAGAATCGTGTAATAAATTCAGGTGTGATTGAACTTTGATTATTTCATCAATGTACTGTGTGTGCCAGCATGATCTTGGGATGGTACAGACACAGAGACTTGACCAATTTTGGGCCGGGTCGCTACAGAGATGGTAGTGCGCAAACCTCTGCAGAGTGAAGATCTAATCGGTTAGCCGTGTCCCCGGTTACGGACAATTTGAGCCTTTGGAACTTGGAAGTATTTCAGAAATCTCAACACTGAAATTAATAAATTAATTGAGGGGTTATTATTTAATAATTGGGAATGAGACATTGGTTGGCGGAACCATCTCAATAACTACCAACAATTTTGTAGTATTTGCAAACAAGTCCAATGTTGTAGGAAAAAACTGGCTTTTTCGCAAAACAATGAAACTTAGAGCCCCACAGCCAAATTGCATATAGTGTTAGTAATTTTTATTGTTATTCTCTCTTCATGACTTGCCAGCATATTCAAAATGCTGACCTACACGGCTGCAACGTCTTATGTTGCAGAGGAGTATTCCGATCAGGAGTGAGGCTACGATCCGCGCTTGGCGATTGCCCTATGGAGTCGGATGGACTCGCTATTCTTCTACGCTTCCGCAGCTTTACTTAGTTTATTTCTCATGAGTTGGCCTTTGGCCGAATTTATTCTATTGTAATAAAGACTCGATATGAGAATCGTAATAAATTCAGGTGTGATTGAACTTTGATTATTTCATCAATGTCTTGTGTGTGCGGATGATCTTGGGATGGTGCAGACACGAGACTTGACCGATTTTGGGTCGGGTCGCTCACGAGATGGTATTCAGAGCACACGCCGACCGTGGACGAACCCCTAGGATCGGAAAGCCATAGGAAGAGACTATTTAGTTTATATCCTTTCATTCCGTAATTCTCCCTGTTCATTTCGACTCCTCTCCGATTTTCAACATTTTAGATGGCCTTGAGTTCACCCTAGTTTTGCTACGGAGTTTTGCCACCAGATGAGACGATGCCTTTCGCAAGAAGCTGGTCCAGATCGTGAAGAAGCTGAAGATTGCTCGCCCTCAATCACCGGAAGCCTACCAATGCACTTCCGACGGATACCGCTTCTGATTGAGGTGCACATTCCAGGAGGACCTTCGGAGGACATTGAGCCTATTGACTTTGAGTTTACCGATTTCAACTGGATCCTCGGAAGAGACATGGCGATTTATCGTGCACTTGGACATCTCCGGGAAGAGTACAGGCCGAGCTCGACCCATCGAGACCTCGCCATGATTTCTCGCAGAGCTAGGAATGGAGATATCATCCATACAGAGAGGCGACTCCATTCTCTCATATGTCCAAGACTTAGAGTGTCTCCTCAGAAGCGGAGATCCGGACTCGCCAGAACTCAAGGTACACAGGAGGCTATTGTTCCGTGAACTGAATCGAGGAGGAAAGCACACCAGACTTCCTTGACCATGAAGAAGAAATCACAGACTTCATGGAGAGATTCGACAAGCTGAAGATGGATGTTGCGCATTAGAGGAGAAGATGGACTTGGGAGAGGACCTTTTCCGTGTGGAGATGACGGACCTCTCGTGAGCAATGACCAGGATTATGAAGGAGCTCCACCAAGAAAGCCGCAAGAGGAGGCGCCGCATCGAGGACGCCACACCGGAGGACGCCACACCAGAGGACGCAAGGATTATTAATGAAGACATTTAGTCGACCGCCATGTTATTTTATTTTTCCGTCGATCAGTTAGGCCGTTATTTTCGATTAGTCGTGAGAAATTGTAATCCGAGATTGAACCATGTTTGAGTTGATTGAATAAATGATTGGTGTGATTATGATTGTGCATTCATATGGGTAGTGATATTTCTCATTAGACCCTTGTTCTATTCTAATTTTCTCATCCACTCCAAAACACCAGATGCCTCTGAGACGTGACCCCGGTCTCAACTTCCCGCCGGCTCACCCAGCTGATCCAGCAGCAGAATGCCCTCATGCGGATGCTCATCCGAACTGAACAACAACAACAACAACAATCCACCGCCACCACCCCTGTTGACAACTTGACCCGCTTCCTAAGGCTGAATCCGCCGGTGTTCTCTAGCAGCCCGAGCCGATTGTGGCCGATGATTGGCTCCGCAAGGTCGGAAGGAGTTAGCCACTGCTGGATGCACAGATGCGAGAAGGTGCGCTTTGCCGACATCAACTTGATGGACCTGCAGCTTCTTGGTGGGAGAACTACACCGCCACTTATCCCATCGCCACCATCACGTGGGATCAGTTCCAGCAAGCTTTCCGCACCGCTCATGTTTCAGCTAGAGCCATGAGTGCGAAGAAGCGTGAGTTCCGCAACTTACGCCAGGGAACCGTCTTGTGGGGCGATGCGTGGATGAGTTCAGCAAGTTAGCTCGCTATGCCCCGATGATGTGGCCACAGATGCCGCAAAGCAGGAAAAGTTTCTCGAGGGACTCAATGACGAGCTAGGAATGCAGCTTATGGTGGCTACCTTCAACAACTACCAGGAGCTGGTAGACAAAGCCACCATACTTGAAGGCAAGCAGCAGCAGATTGATAGCCGCAAGCGAAAGTATGGCCAGGGAAAGTATAACTCTGGAGCTCAGCAGAAGCCCTGTTATGCCCCATACTCGGGAGGGCATACCCATCATAATCATGGAGGACATAACCATGGAGGAAATGGGAACAACCGCAACCAGGACAACAAGTGAGGCAATGGAAATGGCAATGGAAACGGCAATGGCAACCAGCACCGTCCTGCCCCGACTCAGAAAGATCTAAGTCACATCACCTGTTTCAAGTGCCAGAAAACAGGGCACTATGCCACCGACTGCCCGGAGGCCAAGCAGAGGAATGGAAACGGCAATGGAAGCTCATCAAAGAAGCCCAACCCTTTTCCTCGTGCTCAGGTGAACCACATTGACGTGGAGGATGTCTATGATCAGCCGGACCTTCGTGGTTGGTAAGTTTTATTAAATTCACATCCATATTGGTACTCTTTGATTACGGTGCAACGCATTCATTCATATCAAGGGTAGTTGTGGAAAAGTACGGGTTGCCCACTAGAACCCTTAGAAGCCCTCTTCACGTCGGTTCAGCGGGAGGAGAAATGATGGCGTGCTTAGGCTGTCATGCAACCCTCAACATCGAAACCATAAATTTCCGCAGACCTCATAGTATTGGAAACCCAGACCTTGGATGTAATCCTAGGCATGGATTGGTGACGAGTTTGAAGGAAACATAGATCGTGCCCGCAAGTCGATTCTCGCCACCACCCCGAGCGAAGAGGATCAAGTATGTATCGAGGCGTATCCCGATGAAGAATCAGTGCATTCCCTCACGGAGTTGTTCAGAGGAAGTGCCGATGGTGCAAGATTTTCCGGTGTGTTTAGGAGGAATTACCAGAATGCCACCGGACGAGACATTGAATTTCTGATTGAGTTATTGCCCGCACAACCCCAATATCCAAGAGACCCTATCGGATGCCCCGAGCGATTTAAAGAGATCAAGAATCAAATTAATGAGCTATTGGAGAAAGGATATATCCGGCCAAGCTCGTCACCTTGGGGAGCCCCAGTTCTTTTGGTAGAGAAGAAGGATGGAACCCTGAGAATGGTTGTGGATTATCGTTCGTTGAACGACGTGACCATCAAGAACAAGTACCCTCTCCCGATGATTAATGACCTATTTGATCAGCTAGTTGGAGCCAAGGTATTCTCCAAGATCGATCTTCGATCAGGGTATCATCGATTGAAGATCCGTGAAAAGGATATACCCAAAACAGCATTCACTACGGTATGGTTTATATGAGTATACCGTCATGTCATTCGGATTGACTAATGCCCTGCATACTTCATGAATTTGATGAACAAGGTATTTATAGAATATCTGGACAAGTTTGTCGTGGTGTTCATCGATGATATCTGATTTTCTCCAAGAGCGAGGAAGAGCATAAGGAACATTTGCGTCTAGTTCGGAGAAACTCCGAGAACATCGCTTGTATGCCAAGTTCAGCAAATGTGAATTTTGGCTGAAGGAAGTCGGATTCCTCGGACATGTTATTTCAGGAGAATGAATAGCGATTGACCCGCCAAGGTTGAATCGAGTCACCGATTGGCGATCGCCCACCTCGATCAAGGAGATCCGCAGTTTTCTCGGACTCGCAGGATATTATCGGAGGTTTATTGAGAACTTCTTGAAGATTGCCAAGCCCATGACTGAGCTGTTGAAGAAGGATGCCAAGTACATTTGGGTGAGGATTGTGAAGCCGCTTTCGTGAATTGAAGAAACGTTTGGTTACAGCCCCAGCACTGATTTTGCTGGACATACACAAGGATTACCAGGTATATTGTGACGCTTCTCGTCAGGGACTCGGAGGAGTACTCATGCAGGAAGGAAAAGTTGTAGCTTATACCTCCAGACAGCTACGACCACACGAGATGAATTATGCCACACATGATTTGGAGTTAGCAGCAGTAGTGCATGCACTCAAGACCTAGAGATATTTCCTTATCGGAAACCGTTGTGATGTTTACACAGATCATAAGAGCTTGAAGTATATTTTCACGCAGAAAGAGTTGAACCTCAGGCAGAGGAGATGGCTAGAGCTAATCAAGGACTATGACATGAAATTGCATTATCACCCAGGAAAGGCTAATGTTGTAGCAGATGCTTTGAGCCGTAAGAGTTATGTAAATACTCTTATAGCGGAGGATTACCTCAGAGTTAGTCGATGACCTCGAGATCTTCGATTGGAGATAGTTCGAGAGGATATGTTGCAACTCGGAAGTTCAGTCCACTTTGGCGAAAGAATTCGTGAAGCCCGTAAGTCGGACAAGGAAATTGATGAGATAAAGAAAAGATGAATGAAGGAAAAGCTAAAGGATTTCGTAAGGATGAATACGGAGCTATATGGTTCGAGGATCGATTATGTACCCAATGATCCCGAACTCGTGAAGCTAATTCTTCAGAGGCTCATGATTCACCGTACTCGATTCACCCGGTAACACCAAGATGTATCTGGATTTGAAGGAAAGTTTACGGTGGACGGTATGAAGAAGGATATTGCCGAGTGCGTAGCGATGCGATGTTTGTCAACGAGTAAAGGCAGAACATCAAAAACCAGCAGGGTTACTTCAACCTTTGCCGATTCCCGAGTGGAAATGGGAAAAACTTGGAATGGATTTTATCACAGGATTACCCAGGACACGTTCAGGTTATAATTCCATCTAGGTAGTGGTTGATCGATTAACCAAGGTAGCTCACTTCATTCCCGTTAAGACTACCTATACCAGTGCTAAGTTAGCCAAGATATACATGACCAGGATCGTATGTCTGCATGGAGTTCCGAGGAGTATCGTGTCAGATAGAGGAACACAATTTACCTCAAAGTTTTGGAATCAGTTGCATGAAACTTTGGGTACGAGGCTGGAGTTCAAGACAACTTTTCATCCGCAGATAGATGGACAGACCGAGAGAGTCAACCAGATTCTGGAGGACATGTTGAGAGCTTGTGCGCTAGACTATGGGTCTAGCTGGGATGATAATTTGCCCTACGCGGAGTTCTCATACAATAACAGTTATCAGACCAGTCTGAAGATGGCCCCTTTCGAAGCTCTATACGGAAGGAGGTGCAGAACACCATTGCTGTGGGATGGTGTTGGAGATCGAAGAATTTTCGGTTCCGATCTTATCAGAGATTCCGAAGAGAAAGTCAAGCTGATTCGAGATAGACTCAAGGTAGCTCAGTCGAGACAGAAGAGTTATGCCGACAGTAAACGCAAGGAAGTAACTTACGAAGCGGGAGACCGAGCATATCTTCGTGTGTCCCCACTTCGTGGAATCAAGAGGTTCGGTGTTAAAGGAAAGTTAGCACCCCAGTTCATTGGCCCCTACAAAATCCTCGAACGTCGTGGAGAAGTTGCTTACAAGTTGGAATTGCGGAAGGATTGTCCGAGTTCATGATGTCTTCCATGTTTCTCACCAAGAAATGCCATGCCGACATGGCCGATATTCCGTTGAGAGACACAGTGCCCCTAGAGGCCATACAGCTCGACAGTGATCTGACTTATAAGGAGAAACCCGTCCGTATTCTTGAGACTACGAACAGAGTCACCCCCAGCAAGATCATCAAGTTTTGCAAGGTGCTGTGGAGTCACCACTCCGAGGAGGAAGCCACCTGGGAGCGAGAAGAAGACCTCCGCCGAGACCACGCGCACCTATTTGCTAGCCAACCCGAATCTCGAGGGCGAGATTCATCTTAAGGTGGGTAGGTTTGTAACATCCCAAATTTCCTATTTGGAATGTTTTACAATTATAGCTAAGCATCTATGCATATTGTTTGAATTTGAGTGGCATTTGAAGTTTCAGAAGTTTTTGAGTTGATGGAATTTGAATTTGAACTTGGCATTTGAAATTTATTTCAAAAACAATGCCTCACAAATACTTGAGAAAAAGTATGAGAGGAGTAAACATGACACTCCAAACATGTCAGATGAAAAACCCTGCCAAAAGTTTGAATTCAAAATTGGATTTTATTTGGAATTTTAGAAAAAATGATTTTTTATAAAGTTTGAGTTTTGCCCCTGGAAAAATGTTCAAATTATGGGGAATATTCCCCTGATCATTTATATATATATATGTCCTATATAAAATATTTATATTTAAATATATTTTTCCCCTTTCCCTAAAGTCAAAAAAAAATTAGAAAAAGGAAAAAAAAAAAAGGCGCTTAGCCAGCTAACTGCCCAGCCAGTGACAGCCCACCCATGGGCGGTAGCAGCCACAAAGCGCAGCCAGTGCGAGCCGCCCATGCCCCAGCCGCACCCGAACCCCTTCCGAATCGGTCAACCGACCGCAACGCCGCCTCCTCCCGTTGACGGTGGACCCCACCCTCCTTCTTCCCTCGCCCACGCCAACCCCTTGCCGCCGCCGAATCCCGAAGGATCCGGATCCTCCCGATCCTCGCCTGACCTCGCCTCCTCCAAGTCGGTGCCCCCTATATACCCCCTCGCCCGTTTCCCCCTCGCCGCAATCCGTGCGCGGAGACCCGAAGCCGCCGCCATTGCCATTGCCACCGCCCGCCTGACTCCGACCACCTCGAGCTCGCCGAGTCCACCACCGAACCCCTTGTTCCGCCGCACCACGGAGGCCTCGCCGCCGCCCGACCACGGAGACCCCATGCAGCGTCGCCGCCCGAGCCGCCGTCGCCGTCGACCCCGCGGTAAGTCGCCGGACTCCCCTCCGCCGTTCGATCTAGATCGTACGCGTTAGATTAGATCCCCCGAAGGGGTACGGTCTATTTAGGTTTTAGTTTAATAGGCCGGTTTTTGTTCCGGTTTAGTTCCGGTTTTATTTAGGTTAGTTGGACCGGCCCGACGTGGTTATTTTTCTGTTAAACCACGGGCACGATTTAGTTATATTACGCCCGATGCGTTAAATAGGCCCATTAGCCCAGTTTTTCTTTTAGTTACTATTTTCGTTTCTGTTTTTTTACAGAATAGTTTCAGTTTTGTAAAATTCATATCTTTTAATCTACTTAATATTTTTAATTGATTCTTTTTTTGTTTGTTTGCAAATTTATTGTGGTTTCTGTAGAAAATATGTTTGGCCATGTTTAAATTATCTAAAATTGCTTTATTTTAGTTTTAGACAGATTAGTAATTCTGCTATAAAGTGAGTTAGGAATATTATTTTTAGTGATTCTTTTGTCACTACTTTATTTTGACCTTGCCAAACCGTAGGGAATTTATTTAGGTATTTTAGAATTAATAAAAAATAGTTTTAATCAGAATCATGTTATTCCTATTTATTTAACTAGCTACTGTTTTCCTATTGTTTCATATAGCAAATAATTTTATTTTTCCTATGTGATAGTTTATTCTAGATTAGTTTCTGTAACTTTAGAGCATGAACTTTTATTTACAATGAATAAAACTTTTATTTTATTTTCCTTGCTAGGATTGTTTTAGGCATAATAGGAGTTTTATAATAGCTTTTAAGGTGATTCTTTTTGCTCCTAGTTGCATGATGAATTTTTTCTCATTAGTTAGCAAAGACCCATGCTTAGGTTCTGTTAAGAAAAATTTTGATATGCAAAACTATTTCTTTGGTTGTGTTTGATGTGGTGAAAACATCGATTTGGATTTCTTTGAACTTTCTTTGGGTTTTGGTTCAATTGTTTTATGTGTTATGTTAGTATGTTGTTATGTTAAGTAATCATATGTGGTATGCTTATTATGATTGTTGTTTGTCTCGGTAGAATTTCCGGAGTGCGAAGCTTGCTACCACGAGTCCCTAGCTTTCAAGATCGTCAAGAAGGCAAGTCATTGATCATATTTCTTTTACTATACCTATGATTTTATTTCATTAGAATTACACCTCCCCACCATGCATGCAGTAGGAGAAATTTGAAGTATGTTCTTGAGTAGTATCATGAGGTAGGATGAACCCAATTTCCCTTGTTACCATTGCAGGGACGAAGTAGTTTATTTTGCTATGCTCGTGAGACGGATTGGTTGAGTGAATCATAAGGGAGATGTGAGAGTCAAGATGATGACAACCCCATGACTTCAAGATCAAGATGGACTTCAAAATTCACTCTTGGGTGGAGGATTTGTTGACGGCACCTGGAGAACCCAGTGGTTAGCCGGATGCATGGAGAAGCGCCATGACATCTTGCGGAAAGCTTCACCCAGCCACGAAGAGACAGATGTATACCCCATTGACCGGAAGCTTACATGCAGCCGCAAGCCATTATGGGCTCGCTTGGTCAACCCTAGTTGTGACTCGGCGGACGGTGCTACGAGATGTAGAAGAACGGTAGGATTGGATGGGTACCGGCGGTGGCGAGAAGAACTCTTCTGAAGACCTGTTTACTTCGTCCGTCTTCAAACACCATGAAGTGCGAAGACTTAAAAGGAGGGAACGATTCTTGCGGGTAAAGTGCGCAAACCTCTGCAGAGTGAAGATCTAATCGGTTAGCCGTGTCCCCGGTTACGGACAATTTGAGCCTCTGGAACTTGGAAGTATTTCGGAAATCTCAACACTGAAATTAATAAATTAATTGAGGGGTTATTATTTAATAATTGGGAATGAGACATTGGTTGGCGGAACCATCTCAATAACTACCAACAATTTTGTAGTATTTGCAAACAAGTCCAATGTTGTAGGGAAAAATTGGCTTTTTCGCAAAACAATGAAACTTAGAGCCCCACAGCCAAATTGCATATAGTGTTAGTAATTTTTATTGTTATTCTCTCTTCATGACTTGCCAAGATATTCAAAATGTTGACCTACGGCTGCAACGCCTTATGTTGCGAGAGGAGTATTCCGATCGGGAGTGAGGCTACGATCCGCGCTTGGCGATTTCCTATGGAGTCGGATGGACTCGCTATTCTTCTACGCTTCCGCAGCTTTACTTAGTTTATTTCTCATGAGTTGGCCTTGGCGAATTTATTCTATTGTAATAAAGACTCGATATGAGAATCGTAATAAATTCAGGTGTGATTGAACTTTGATTATTTCATCAATGTACTTTGTGTGCCAAAGATGATCTTGGGATGGTATGCATACGTAGACTTGACCGATTTTGGGTCGGGTCGCTACAACAACAAACAAGTTGTTGCTCAAGAGAAGAAACCCAAGTCTGGACCTAAGCTCGAGATCGAGTGCTTCTCTGCAAGCGATCGACACTTTGAAGCGGAACTGCCCCAAGTATTTGGCGGATAAGAAGGATGGCAAAGTAAACAAAGGTATATGTGATATACATGTTATTGATGTGTACCTTACTAATACTCGCAGAGTACACAGGTATTTGATACTGGTTCATTGCTAATATTTGCAACTCAAACAGAACTACGGATTGCGAAGATTGGCTAAGGACGAGGTGACGGTGCTGCGTGGGAAATGGTTCCAAAGTCGATGTGATCGCGGTCGGCACGCTACCTCTACATCTACCATCGGGATTAGTTTTAGACCTAAATAATTGTTATTTGGTGCCAGCGTTAAGCATGAACATTATATCTGGATCTTGTTTGATGCGAGACGGTTATTCATTTAAGTCGATAATAATGGTTGTTCTATTTATATGAATAATATCTTTTATGGTCATGCACCCTTGAAGAGTGGTCTATTTTAATTGAATCTCGATAGTAGTAATACACATATTCATAGTGTTGAAACCAAAAGATGCAGAGTTGATAATGATAGTGCAACTTATTTGTGGCAATCGTCGTTTAGGTCATATCGGTATAAAGCGCATGAAGAAACTCCATATTGATGGACTTTTGGAATCACTTGATTATGAATCACTTGGTACTTAAGAACCGTGTCTCATGGGCAAGATAACTAAAACGCCGTTCTCCTGAACTATGGAGCGAGCAACTGATTTGTTGGAAATCATACATACCGATGTTTGTGGTCCAATGAATGTTGAGGCTCATGGCGGTATCGTTATTTTCTCACCTTCACAGATGATTTGAGCAGATATGGGTATATCTACTTAATGAAACACAAATCTGAAACATTTGAAAAGTTCAAAGAATTTCAGAGTGAAGTGGAAAATCATCGTGACAAGAAAATAAAATTTCTACGATCTGATCGTGGAGGAGAATATTTGAGTTACGAGTTTGGTTTACATTTGAAACAATGTGGAATAGTTTCGCAACTCATGCCAACTCATGCCACCCGGAACACCACAACGAAATGGTGTGTCCGAACGTCGTAATCGTACTTTACTAGATATGGTGCGATCTATGATGTCTCTTACTGATTTACCGCTATCGTTTTGGGGTTATGCTTTAGAGACGGCCGCATTCACGTTAAATAGGGCACCATCAAAATCCGTTGAGACAACGCCTCATGAACTGTGGTTTGGCAAGAAACCAAAGTTGTCGTTTCTTAAAGTTTGGGGCTGCGATGCTTATGTGAAGAAACTTCAACCAGATAAGCTCGAACCCAAATCGAGAAATGTGTCTTCATAGGATACCCAAAGGAGACCGTTGGGTACACCTTCTATCACAGATCTGAAGGCAAGATTTTCGTTGCTAAATTCGGATCCTTTCTAGAAAAGAGTTTCTCTCGAAAGAAGTGAGTGGGAGGAAAGTAGAACTTGATGAGATAATCTGATCTGCTCCCTTATTAGAAAGTAGTTCATCACAAGAACCTGTTCTGTGACAACTACACCAATTAGTGAGGAAGCTAATGATATTGATCATGAAACTTCAGATCAAGTCTCTCTCGAACTTCGAGGTCAACCGAGTAAGATCTGCACCAGAGTGGTACGGTAATCCTATTCGGAAGTCATGTTACTTGACCATGGCGAACCTACGAACTATGAGGAAGCGATGATGAGCCCAGATTCCAAAAATGGCTAGAAGCCATGAAATCTGAGATGGGATCCATGTATGAGAACAAAGTATGGACTTTGGTTGACTTGCCCAATGATCGGCAAGCCATTGAGAATAAATGGATCTTTAAGAAGAAGACGGACGCGATGGTAATATAACTGTCTATAAAGCTCGACTTGTTGCGAAAGGTTTTCGACAAGTTCAAGGGGTTGACTACGATGAGACTTTCTCACCCGTGGCGATGCTTAAGTCTGTCCGAATCATGTTAGCAATTGCTGCATTTTATGATTATGAAATTTGGCAAATGGATGTCAAAACTGCATTCTTGAATGGATTTCTAGAAGAAGAGTTGTATATGATGCAACCGAAGGTTTTGTTGATCCAAAAGGGCTAACAAAGTGTGCAAGCTCCAGCGATCAATTTATGGTCAGTGCAAGCCTCTCGGAGTTGGAATAAACGCTTTGATAGTGTGATCAAAGCATATGGTTTTATATGAGACTTTTGGAGACGCTCAGTATTTACAAGAAAGTGAGTGGGAGCTCAGAGCATTTCGATATTATATGTGGACGACATATTATTGATTGGAAATGATATAGAATTTCTGGATAGCATAAAAGGATACTTGAATAAAAGTTTTTCAATGAAAGACCTCGGTGAAGCTGCTTACATATTGGGCATCAAGATCTATAGAGATAGATCAAGACGCTTGATTGGACTTTCACAAAGCACATACCTTGATAAAGTTTTGAAAAGGTTCAAGATGGATCAGGCAAAGAAAGGATTCTTACCTGTATTACAAGGTATGAAATTGAGTCAAACTCAATGCTCGACCACAGCAGAAGATAGAGATAAAATGAAAGATGTTCCCTATGCTTCAGCCATAGGCTCTATCATGTATGCAATGTTGTGTACCGACTGACGATGCTTAGCAATAAGCTTGGCAGGAAGGTACCAAAGTAATCCAGAATGGATCATCGGACAGCGGTCAAGAACATCCTGAAATACATGAAAAGGACTAAGGATATGTTTCTCGTATATGGAGGTGACAAAGAGCTAGTCGTAAATGGTTACGTCGATGCAAGCTTTGACACTGATCCGGACGATTCTAAATCGCAAACCGGATACGTGTTTTTATTAAACGGTGGAGCTGTTAGTTGGTGCAGTTCTAAACAAAGCGTCGTGGCGGGATCTACATGTGAGCGGAGTACATAGCTGCTTCGGAAGCAGCAAATGAATGAGTCTAGATGAAAGAGTTCATTTCCGATCTAGGTGTCATACCTAGTGCATCGGGACCAATGAAGATCTTCTGTGACAATACTGGTGCAATTGCCTTGGCAAAGGAATCCAGATTTCACAAGAGGACCAAGCACATCAAGAGACGCTTCAATTCCATCCGGGACCAAGTCCAGGTGGGAGACATAGAGATTTGCAAGATACATACGGATCTGAATGTTGCGTAACCGTTGACTAAGCCTCTTCCACGAGCAAAACATGATCAGCACCAAGACTCCATAGGTGTTAGAATCATTCTTGTGTAATCTAGATTATTGACTCTAATGCAAGTGGGAGACTGAAGGAAATATGCCCTAGAGGCAATAATAAAGTTATTATTTATTTCCTCATATCATGATAAATGTTTATTATTCGTGCTAGAATTGTATTAACCGTAAACATGATACATGTGTGAATACATAGACAAACATATAGTCACTAGTATGCCTCTACTTGACTAGCTCATTAATCAAAGATGGTTATGTTTCCTAACCATAGACATGTGTTGTTATTTGATTAATGGGATCACATCATTAGGAGAATGATGTGATTGACATGACCCATTCCGTTAGCCTAGCACTTGATCGTTTAGTATATTGCTATTGCTTTCTTCATGACCTATACATGTTCTTGTAACTATGAGATTATGCAACTCCGCTTTACGGAGGAACACTTTGGTGCTACCAAACGTCCACAACGTAATCGGGTGATTATAAAGGAGTACTACAGGTGTCTCCAAAGGTACATGTTGGGTTGGCGATTTCGAGATTAGGTTTTGTCACTCCGATTGTTGGAGAGGTATCTCCGGGCCCTCTCGGTAATGCACATCACTATAAGCCTTGCAAGCAATGTAGCTAATGAGTTAGTTACGGAATGATGCATTACGTAGCAGTAAAGAGACTTGCCAAGAACGAGATTGAACTAGGTATTGGATACCGACGATCAAATCTCGGGCAAGTAACATACCGATGACAAAGGAACAACGTATGTTGTTATGCGGTTTGACCGATAAAGATCTTCGTAGAATATGTAGGAACCAATATGAGCATCCAGGTTCCGCTATTGGTTATTGACCGAGAATAGTTCTAAGTCATGTCTACATAGTTCTCGAACCCGTAGGGTCCGCACGCTTAACGTTACGATGACAAGTTATTATGAGTTTATAAATTTTGATGTACCAAGATTGTTCGAGTCCGGATGTGATCACGGACATGACGAGGAGTCTCAAATGGTCGAGACATAAAGATTGATATATTGGAAGCCTATATTTGATATCGGAATGGTTCCGTGAAATCGATTTTTCTTTAACACCGGGGTTACCGAAACCTCCGGGGATAATGGGCCTTAGTGGGCCATGAGGGAGAAGAGGAGGGCCGGCCAGGGCAGGCCGCGCGCCCCCCCTAGTCCGAATAGGACAAGGAAGGGGCGCCCCCCTTTCCTCTTTCCTCCCCTTTCCTTCTCCAACAAGGCAAGAGGGGGGAGTCCTACTCCCGGTGGGAGTAGGACTCCTCCAGGCGCACCCCTTGGGGGCCGGCCGCACCTCCCCCTCCCTCCTTTATATACGGGGGCAGGGGGGCACCCCATGACACACAAGTTGATCTACGGATCGTTCCTTAGCCGTGTGCGGTGCCCCCCTCCACCATATTCCACCTCGGTCATATCGTCGCGGAGTTTGGGCGAAGCCCTGCGCCGGTAGAGCATCATAATCATCACCACGCCGTCGTGCTGACGGAACTCATCCCGACACTTTGCTGGATCGGAGTCCGGGGATCATCATCGAGCTGAATGTGTGCTGAACTCGGAGGTGCCGTACGTTCGGTACTTGAAGACGTACGACTACATCAACCGCGTTGTCATAACGCTTCCGCTTACGGTCTACGAGGGTACGTGGAAAATACTCTCCCCTCTCGTTGCTATGCCATCACCATGATCTTGCGTGTGCGTAGGAAATTTTTTGAAATTACTACGTTCCCCAACAGTCGGCGCTCTACGTCCTCGGGTCCCGGCCCTCGAGCGGGGCTCAGCCGTCGCTGGTATGCTAGGTCGTGATGCCGTGGACAAGGCCAGAGGGTGAGGGCTGGAGAGCCAGTAGGAGCCCATGAGTCGCGATGCTCAGGTACCCCCCCTTTAACGTGCAAGCGGCCGACATGAAGGAAGAGGGGTGCCGTGGACAGGCACCAAATAATGATCATGATGGGTCAAACGCACAACCCGAATAAACACAAGAGGGATACATGCCACTGGGTCTGGCCCGAGTGGCTTGGGGATGATGCAGCCCAAGGGGTGCCCCCAATAAAGTAAACTAGGAACATGAATCAAAAGGGATACACGCCGCAGGGACGGACCCACGCGGCCTGGGAATGATGTAGCCCTGGGGGGCGCTCCCAGCTGAAAATGAGACTCAAAGGATGTCACCTGATAATGTTGAAGATGAAGGGATGCTGAGGTAGCGGACGTCGTGCGCTGCGGAAGCCGATCTTCACGAGCCACCAGGCCCAGGATCCTCGGGAGGCTCCGGAGGCGCTGGTGGCTTCTTGCGGACCATCTCCATCTCCGCCAGGACTGCGGAACGCCTGGCCACTTGAGCCTCCAAGATGCTCCTCATGAGGCGCTGGCGCATGGCAGCCGCGTTCGGCAAGCCGTAAGGCATGCGAACGTAGCTGTGGGGTGGACCTTCACAGCGCCCCACGCGTGAGGGCTAGAGGCGCTCCTGAGAGGCGGCTCGGTTGAGCCCTGGTATGTCGATGTAGACGCGCAGCCCACCATCCTCTCCTGGATGGGGAGCTACGGCGGGTAAGCGGCGGCTGCCACTCATGACTCTTGACTCCTGCAGCTCCTGAATGATCTTGCTGACGAACTCCTGAGGGTTTGGCCCTCCTTGCATCGCTCCTTCCTGAGGGAAACATGCTTTGAAACACGCCTCCAAGTGGTGCCCGACCGCCTCCCTCGTGATATTAGCAAAGTCGGTGGCCCTCCAGGAGAGAGCCCCCGAGCCTTGCTCGAGGAGGGCGCCGAGCGCGCCTTCCTATGCGACAGAAGGAGGTGCCCCCTGAACAGGCGCGGACCCTAAGGGGCCTGCCTCTCGAGGGGTCGGGCCAGGCGATGTCTTCTTCTTCTTAGGAGCAGCCTCGGGGAGCCTCCCGCTCCTGTGATCTGGGTCTTCAATTGAAGCGGCTTGAAAAGCACGCTCCAGGGAACACACTGCGTCTTTCTCTTCACAAGGCACCGTGATGACTCCACCGCTTCCTGGCATCTTGAGGACATTGTAGCCGTGATGAGTCACGACCATGAATTTGGCCAGAGCTGGGTACCCGAGGATGGCATTGTATGGCAGGCGAATGTGGGCGACGTTGAAGTCAATGAGCTCGGTGCGGTAGTTGTCGCGCGCCCCGAAGGTGACAGGAAGGCGGACCTGCCCTATCGGAACCGTGGAGCCATCAGTGACTCCGGAGAAAGGCTTGGTTGGCTGAAGCTGATTGTATGGCACTTGGAGATTGTTGAATGTCTCAACGGACAGGACATTGAGCCCTGCTCCGCCATCGATGAGGGTCCTGGTGACTTGCACGTTGCTGATGATTGGGGAACAAAGCATCGGGAGGACTCCGGCTGTGGCTGCGCACTTGAGCTGATCCGCTGAGCTGAACGTGATGGCGCACGCTGACCACCTGAGAGGGCGCGTGGCTTCGAGCTTGGGGAGGACTGCATTCACTTCGCGGGCGAACTGCTTGAAGATGCGTTGAGAGGCTAGGGCTTGAGCTCCGCCCAGGATGCAAGCGATTGCGCGTGGCTCCTGGAAGCCCCCAGCCCCCTCGTCCTGATGATGGTCTTCATTTCTCTTTGTCTGCGGTGGCAGAGGAGGGAGGCCTGCGTTGCCTTGTGGGCGATCCTCGCGAGGCTGATCCCTCGAGCCTCCCTCGCGAGGCGGGTCCCTCAAACCTCCCTCGCGAGGCTGATCCTGCCAGCGGTCCTCGCGAGGTCGGTCGCGCCACCCTTGGCGAGGGCCATGGTCTTCCCAGCGTCCTGCGCTTCTTCCTCCTCCTCGGTCGTAGCCTCGATCATTGCGGTCGGGGCGTCGACCGATTCGCCCTTCTCGCACGGCTCTGAGCTCTTGGCATTCTTTGGTGTTGTGGGTGTGGAGGTCGTGGTACACGCAGTACCAGCTGCCCTTGGAAGACTCCAGCTGATCCCTGCCTCGCTTGGTGTCTGGTTCTGCCACGAGCACGGCAGCCCCCTTGCGCTTCACGCCCTTGACCTTGGGCTTCTTCTCTTCTGGGTCGGCAGCCGGCAGCTCGAGGAGGGAAAGGCGTCCTTCCTCAGCCCTGGAGCACTTGGTCGCCAAGTTGAACAGCTCCAGGGTTGTGCGCAGGTCTTCATGCATCGCCAGCTCCTCCTTCATCCAGGAAATTATTGGTCAAATCCCTCAAAAAACCTTTCTGGATATTTCAAGATTTTTAAATATTTACACATGAAATGTTCTCCATTAAATCCACGAAAATTCTACCTTGTCAAAAATGTCCAGCTTGAGGATATTGCCAAGTCTCATGTCATGGAGAACAGTATAACCCCATGAAACCCTATCAAAACCACTTCTGTCCTTTTTCAAGTTTGGACAACTTTGCACTGTCAAACATGTCCAAATGCTCTCAAACTTGGTGCACATGCTCAAATGGTCTAATTATCCATCTATACCAAATGGCACAAGTTGGAGAGAAGGTTATATTGATCAAAGTGCCCCAAAACACTCTCTGTCCAGAACCAAATTTGAACAACTTTACATTGGCAACTTTCTCCTTTTGATCTCAACTTTTGTGGACATGTTCATAACCTCAAATGATGACACTACACTAAGTGGTGCATCAAGGAGGATAGATTTGCATGACTAAATCTTGGAAAGTCCATTTACGTTGATTTCTAGGGTTTACAAAAGTTGCATTGGCAACTTTGCCCAAATAAACTCAATCTAGTGGAACCTCTTATTTTCTCAAGCCATTTGACCCTGTCAAGCCTCATGACAAGGGAAGTCCATTTGCTTGCCCAAACCAACATCAAACACCTTCTGGCAGAAATTTAAAATGCATCTTTTTACCACTTACACTATTCTCCTTGAGCTCAACTTTTTACCACAGCCCCTCCTAGTCCTATTCTACCTCCATTAACATTTGCAAGTCCACAGATCAATTATTGGGGGGGGGGGGTAAAACCACCTCTTTCTCTCTTTGTTCACCCATGGCAACGCCTCCTCTCTCTCTCACATTTCAATATTGAGTAGCCCACCTAGCATCTTTCCTCCCCAGGGCATCCAAGGCAACCCCAAGGCACAAGGGGACATGCCCTGGCCCTTTAAAAATGGCCATGCCAGCCATTTGCATGCTCCAGAACACGCCATGATGCGCCCATGCATCAGCCGCCTCCGCCTGACGCCCGACCACCTCGGGCCTCCCCAAAGACGCCAACCAACACTCGACGTCCGCCATGACACGACGCTATCCTCCTCTCTCCCCTCTCGCCCCTGCTCAAGACGCTGCATGGCCGCCTGAAGGCGCCAATGGCGCTGCTCACACGCGCGATGCTCTCTGGCCTTCCCCCGCTCTCTACCTCAGCTCCCCTCGGCGTAGTCCACACCCAGCAACACCCCAGACACAGCGCCAGCTCCTCCCAAGCCCTGTGGCGACGAGCAGGAGCTCGCCGGCGCACGGGTCCACGGCACCCCGCCGTTCGCCTATTTAAGGGCCTCCCCGAGCCCTCCTTCCCTCACCACTCGCTCTCTCACACCCCTATTCACCCCCTACACCGCCCGCTCCTCTCCAGAAGCTCTCGAGCTCGAGATCGAGCTCGAGCTCCGCCCCCTCGGGTCGCCGTCGATCTCGCGGTACATGCCTCCTTTGCCCTCTCTCTCTCGATCTAGAACCGCCTCACCTCTCTTACCATTTCCCCTCTGTCCCCCTCTCTATTGCAGCCGGAATCGACCGGGGAAAACACCTCCCGAATCCCTTCCGCCGGCTTTCTCGTCGTCAATGAACCCCTACACTCCGGTGACCGCCTCCACCTCCACCCGAGCGGCGACTCCGCCATGAGCACGCCGGTGCCCTCGGATCGCCTCGCCGTCGACCATAGCGACGCCGGTGAGCTCGCCTCCCTCTCTGGCCCGAGGTTGAAGACGACGGCCGTCGGGCCCGTCGGTCAGCCTCACGTTCTGACGGGTGGGCCCCACCTATCAGGTTTAAACACGCACGCGCGCATGTACCGGTTTGCCCGTCGGCTGAAGGCGTATTCTGTATTTATGCCTTCGACGTGGCTTCCTTGCGCGGGCTGGATCCTCTCCGGGCCTGCTGCACTGTGGTCCTTCTGTCCCAGTTGCACAGTGCTGCTTCTCCTTTTTCTTTTTCCATAAACTTGCAAAAATTCCTCAGGATTAAATATTAATCCAAATGAAATAATTCTAGTTCCTAAGTTCTTGTAAAAATCCTACCTATTTCATGGTATAACTTTCACACATGTCCAAACAACTTTTATGTACTGTTCATATTCAAATTCAAATTTGGATATATTTAAACCTCTCTAAAAATCCATTCCTCATATCCTACTACTCCAAATCCAAAACTAGGAATTTTATTCTTCTTGGTTTTCACCCAGCTATTTATTAAAAATAGGTTGACATTTTTCTGAGCACTTTGGTTTTTCTGTTTTGCTATTGCCTTATTTTCCCGTCATTTCTTTTGCGACAAATAGATCCCGTATTTGACAAAGTAGTGGATAAGAAGAAGGGGAATGACTTGAAGACTTTGAAGACCGAGGCAAGCAGACCTTTGACCATGTCTATGAAACCCTTTTTATGCATGTCATATAGCACCATATTGTTGTGCAACGGAATCATGATGAGGTGGTAACCACCTTGATGGGTTGCCTCTGTTACTTCCTTGTTGACACTTGCATTATGCATGACCCTACCTTCCTATGAGGGTTATGCCGGTGGGAGTAGATAGGATGCTAAAGTAGTTGCTACGCAAAAAGGGACGGGAATATGCATGGTTATGGAGACAAAGTATTTTCAAAAGACTTTTCGAAAACCCCGTTGGGTGCCACTTAGGCCCGAGGGAGATAATGAGATGGGTAACCACTTGATGACGAAGTGGTGTACCGAGGCAAGTGTGTGTTGCTTCCAAAACGGATTGATTTAAGTTGCGACCGTTATTCCAACTTACATGCGCAACCACTCTACCCTTATATGGGAAAGGGCATTATTGATTACCTAGGCCGATACTAGCTTGGAGCCCGCATTACTAGTGACGGGAGAGTTGTTGGTGCGCTCTCTCGGGACGGGGTCGTGCCAGGTAGGGCGGCCATGACTGTTTTCACAGGGCACCGGACACCCGTTGGTACCCTGTGCTTGTGGTATGTGATGAATATGGGAGCGAGGCTCCATAATTTTAAGATGTGAAATATTGGGCACGGGGGTTACTACCAATCAAGTGGACTCTATGTTAGTACCGTCTAGGGAAATATAGTGATCGGGTGCTTACCCCAGGTACTCGAGGTACCGCGGGTCGTGGATTACACGGAAGTTCCTTGGATCTTGTGGGTAAAGTGTGCAACCTCTGCAGAATGTAAAACTATTCGAATAGCCGTGTCCATGGTCAAGAATAGTGGGGTAACCGCTCTTGGGCTACGTCCACATGTTTACAAACCAGTGCGTGTGTTTGGGTAAGTGGGAAGAACTAATTGGGTCAAGTCAAAGGACTTGACATGATTGAGTTGGGTTTATGCCCACTCCATTTATGTTGATATCTTTAACCAGTTCCTATGGTTACTTGAATTCGTATGATGCATGTTTTACCAATTGTTGAACATGTCATAGCAAAACAAAACTAGCTTTCTGCAACATTTACCTATATCATGCATTGTTGTATCTTGAACCAAAACATGGGTTGCTTGCGAGTACATTCAAAGTACTCATTGGCTTGCCACTGGTTATTTAATTGGCCAGGCATGGAAGAACAGGAGTTCGAAGAAGAGTTATTTGGAGAGAAACATGCGAACTAGGAAGTTTCCTAGTCAGAATGCCTGTAGGGTTAAGGCAGATGGCATGGGTTCTACTTATCTACGAAGATTTCCGCTGCTTAAGTTTATTTGGTATTCATCCCTTGTGGCTTTATCTATGTAAGACCTGACCATAATGGTCATAATTTGTGTAAGACGATATGTATGGATGTAATACTCTTGTTATTCAGCTTCTGTGTGTTCAATGAGCATTGATCTCTGGGATCACTGTACACGTGCATTCGGTGATCACGACTTATGAGTCGGGGTCCCCACGCGCGGGCGCGGCGTGCGTCTGCCATGGAGACGATGAAGCGATGGGACGCGGAGCGACAAAAGGGAAGCTTCGGCGCACCCCTACCTGGCGCGCCAAATGTCGGATCACAGGTTCCGGCGAAACCCTCAAGGTTCGAACACTGGGGTGCACACGAAGATCTCCCCCTACCGATCCACGTCCTAGCATCGCTAAAATCTCAAGGACAAACTCGACAAACTCGCAACACAAAGGACACAAGATTTATTCTGGTTCGGGCCACTGTTGTGGTGTAATACCCTACTCCAGTGTGGTGGTGGTGGATTGCCTCTTGGGCTATGGATGAACAGTTACAAGGGGAAGAACAACCTCCTGAGGTTGAGGTGTTCTTGTGCTCAGTGTGTGGCTAAGGATTGGCTAAAGATCCGATGCCTGAGGCTCAGTTGTCTCTTGATGAGTTGCCTCCTACGGTGGTGGCTAGTCCTATTTATAGAGGCCCTGGTCCTCTCCCCAAATATTGAGCGGGAAGGGAGCCAACAACGGCCAATTCGAAAGGGGACAGCTAGTACAGCTTATCCTGACAAAAGCAGTCTTTGCCTGCAAAAGGCTCTGGTGGTGACGCCGCCTTGGGCTCCATGGTGACCTCCGTCCTACCGTCCTGCTGGTCTCGGTCTCGTTGCACCGATAAGGAAACCTTTGCTTGACGCCTCGGTACTCCGCGCCTACGCTTGCTTCCTTAGCACCAAAGAGGAAACAAGGACACTGCACGCACTAGCGCCCGCCTGGTCTCGATCGTCATGGCTCACGTCACGAAAGCCTCGCGAGGTTTGCCTTGCTTTGATCTCTCCGCCCCTCGCGAGCTAACCTGGTGAGGCTGCTACCGAGGAGGTCTTGTGTCGTCCGCCTCGCGAGGCTTGGCCCCTCCTGAGGGTCTTGAATGCTTGTTGGTGAAGATGGGTCGTACAGGCCCGCTTGCAGAGCCACGCCGTGGGCCGCAGGCAGGCAAGTCTGGGGACCCCCATTCCCAGAACACCGACATAGGTCAACCACATCAAACACAATCTTCTCAATCCGGCAGTTCAGCTCTCCCCAAACGTCACCGACAACGTGATCTTTCCCTTAGGATGACTCCTGCCGGGATTAACTCCTTGAAACGTGTCGGTGGCCTTCAACTCATCTTCTACTATCTGAAGTTTGCCGATGACTGCGGGGGAAATCAGATTCAACCCGGCCCTGCCGTCCACCAACATTTTTGTGACATTGAGGTTGCGAATTGTTGGAGAGACCAACAATGGCAAACACCCTACCGCTATGGTGTGATTAGGATGATCCTCTTCATCAAAGAAGATGGGCGTGTGTGACCATTTGAGCGGCTTCCGGGCCGTTGGCGTTGGTTCCACTGCATTAACTTCTCATGCCCACCGTTTGAGCTGGTGGTGAGAGGTGTGCAAAGATGCACCCCCGTCAATGCGCATGGCGTCAGTGGCCTTCTGGAACTCCTACTCATTGGTTTCCTCTTCATCCCCTCCATCGCTCTCATCATCACAGGTCTCCTTCTCTCGACCTCTGGCGGGTTTTCCTTGGTTTCGGAAGGGTTTGCCGGGGCGATTTACTTCACCGCCTCGGCCCTTACCGCCAGCAACATTCTGACCTTTTTCCTTGTCGCGCTTCTCATACTCTGCTCTCTGTCCCTTAAAAAGCTGCTCAACCTGATAACACTCTTGAAGGTCGTGGCTTTGGTCCGATGAATCTTGCAATACGGCCCATCACCTTTCCCGGCCTTCTCGGCAGCCGTGGCCTCCTGGCAGTTAGCGCACACTATAGCTTCCTTGCCGGGGACTTCAGCTTTGGCCTTCTAGCCGTTACTAGGCGTACATGATCCTTCAACAGTCGTCACTGCCTTATCCTTCCGCTTCTTACTACGCTTCTTGCTCTTCTTCTGACTGGTTGATTCATCATCATCCTCAGAATCGATGTTGGTGCAATCTTCCTCTCCGGGCAACTTCCTTCCCTCCTCCATCTGAGCACACTTATCCACCAAGGTGTAGAGCTCCTTCACAGTCTTGGGCAACTGCACGTTCATCTTGGAATGAATCCGGCGGTTGCGCACATTGGACTAGAAGGCAGCTATCACAGCTGCCGGATGGATATTTGGGATGTTCCTATGGACCTTGCTGAATCTCTGTAAATACTTATGGAGGGACTCTCCTTCCTTCTGTTGGAGAAGCTGCAAGTCACTGGGTCGACCTGGCTCTTGATGGCCGCCGGTGAAGGCGCCAATGAATTCATGGAATAGGTCAGCCCACGATGAGATGGAGTTCTCTGGCAGGTGCATCAGCCAAAACCTCACATTGGACTTGAGGGCCAAAGGTAAGTAGTTGGCAAACACCTTCTCATATCTTCCCCGGGTACCTGAACAGCGACAGTGTAGATGCTCAGAAACTCTGCTGGGTTCAGCCTCCCAACGTACTTCTCGAGTATCTCTGGCTTGAACGTACGAACGGACGGCCAACGGACTTGCCGCAGCTCACGAGTAAAGGCAGGGCACCCAACCTCGAAAGGTAGGCACCCGCCAATACCGAGCGCAGGCTCGTCAGCGTCGGGGCCATCGCACCCGTTAGTCTGGTAGTGGTAGTCACGGCGTCGCTCGACGACGACGCGTGCGTCTCCCCCCTCCCCCCACCCCCGCCTATCCTCCGGAGCTCGCCGTCGACCTGGACGCGCTCGAGGATCAGAAGAGGCCATGGAGACGTCGTCAGGGTCTTGATTCTGCTGCATTCGCGCTGGCTGCCATGGTGGGGACTACACCGTGGAGGTGGCCCCTTCTGTACAACCAGCAGCATGAGCCGTCGCCGTTGCTTGGGGAGGTCGTGGTGGGCCAGCTCATTGTGAGCCCCCAGCTTTGGCGAAACCGAGCAGACTTTGAATGGTGGCACGCCATTCGTCCATCTGCTCGGCCGCTGGCGGAAAGCACAGCAGCAGCTGAGCCCGCGCCATGGCCTCCGTGGCTGTACTTGGCATGGGTGATGATGAAGTAGATCACACCGTCGCTCGGCTCCTGATGGTGCTAGCGGCGGCAGCACCGCGCCCCCGCTGTTGCGGGGCGGACACCTGGATGGCAGGGTGGCGCGGTGAAGGCGCTCGAGGGCCAGCGGCTCCGTCGGGCACCGCGACTTGGTCGACCCATCCCGGGGGAGGCCCCCGCGCCGTGGCCGCTCCCGTGGTGGGGGCGGCCGTAGGGCGGCGATTCGTTCCGGACCAAGCGCCATTGCTATGGCTGTGCCTGTCGGTGGGAGGAAGGGCCGCGAACGGAGTAACCCCTTCACCCGTACCTTGCAGAGTGTGGCTGTCGGGGCACTGCTGATGCTGTTCTCCTCCGGTGTTTCCCGCTCTTGCGTCGGCTATGGGGCAAGTGGTGACGGTTGAGGGAGTCCTAGATTAGGGGGTATCCGGACAACCGGACTATGTACATCGTCCGGACTATTGAAGCGTGAAGATACAAGACTCAAGACTCTGTCCCGTGTCCGGATGGGACTCTCACTGGCGTGGAAGGCAAGCTTGGCGATCCAGATATTATATTTCTGAAAGTGCTAGTTATCGACTAGAGGGGGGGTGAATAGGCAATTTTTAGTAAAGTATTCAAAACACGGATGTTTCGAAGACAAACAATAGAAATGACCTAATTGATATGCAGCAGAAGATAAACTACAACAAGCAAACCATAGTCTAGTATGCAATAACGTGAAAGTACAAGACTAATAGCAGCTAGGTAGTAGGATCAAGATGGAAGATAGTGAGAAGCCAATCAACAAAAGTAGTCAAACAATGAAGTCAAACAGGTATGACAAATAGGCAATGACTTCACGAAGACAAACTCTAAGTAAGGTGAGGGAGAAGGTAGAACCAGTCACTTGTTGAAGACACAGGATTTGATGGACCAGTTCCAGTTGCTGTGACAACTGTACATCTGGTTAGGGAGGCTGAGATTCAACTCAAAAGACCGCGTCTTCACCTTATTCCCCTTGAGCTAAGGACACACAGTCCTCGCCCAATCACTCTGGTAAGTCTTCAAGGTAGACTTCCGAACCTTCACAGATCAAGTTCACCGCAATCCACAATGACTCTTGGATGCTCGAGAACGCGATGCCTAACCGGCCGGAGGATTCACAATCCTCAAGTGTAATAAGTCTTCAGTCACACAGCATGTAAAGACTTCATGATGCCTAACACTCTTTGGCTCGGGTGTTTGGGCTTTGTCCTCGCAAGGATCTCTCTCTCAAAGGCTTCGAGGTGGGTTGCTCTCAAACGACAAAAGCCATGCACTAACTCTGAGCAGCCACCAATTTATGTTGTAGGGGTGGGCTATTTATAGCCACTAGGCAACCCGACCTGATATGTCCGAAATGACCTCAGGTCACTAAGGAACCGACATCTGTTCCAACGGTCGATTTCAAACACACGGCAACTTTACTTGGGCTACAAGCAAAGCCGACTCATCAAGCTCGATAAGTTTTGCTCTCATTGTCTTCGCTCAAGACATAGGATTTGGGTTGAGCATCACTTGACCATTCGACTATGATCACTTGGACCCCACTTAACAAAGACGGTGGTTCCTATGACTCAACAAAGAAGAAAAGGAAACAACGAAACGACACGCCTTCAAGCTCCATAGTCTTCACTCAATGTCTTCTCATGTCATAGTCTTCAATGTGAATATCTTCACATACCACCATTGTCATCAATGTCTTCATACATTTTAGGGGTCGTCTCGTAGGTAAACCGAATCAATGAGGGACACCACCTGCGTTATCCTGCAATTCTCACAAACGATTAGTCCTCAACCACATTTGTCTTCAATACTCCAAAACCAACTAGGGGTGGCACTAGATGCACTTACAATCTCCCCTTTTGGTGATTGATGACAAACTGGTTGAAGTTTTCAACGGGATAAAATATGTGAAATTGTAAAGGATAGGAATTGTCTTCATAAGTGGCAAAGGCTCCCCACAAGATGTGCATATAAGTAGTTTGCTTTTGGAATGCAAATGCACATGGCAGGTTGTACTTGTGGAGATCCTCTTCAACTTATGAAGATAATTCATCATGCATGAAATGATATAGCTAAGAGAATGACATGCATAATGAAAATGGACGTCTGCAGAATGATCTAAGTGCGGAAGTTATCGCGCACATGCGGAATTTATCATCGCACTGCAGTAAAGCAAATAAGTAGCGATTTACCATCGAAGTTTAAGTGTTACAACTCAAAGAACCAAATGTATCAAAAGCGAGAGTTGTAAACACTAGGAAAAATATTATGCAACAGCCCTTATGAACCCGCTTGAAGACTATCAAACTCATATGCTTCTCCCCCTTTTGTCAGTAAGGACCAAAAAGGTTTGAAGACATAGAGCATCTACTCGTCCTCGTCAGAAGTAGATGATGCAGCAGGGTTGTCGTTGTTGGTTAGCGGCGCGATTTAGCTTGGTGCGAAAGGTCGATTCGTGCGGAAGTAGGGGGCGGTAAAGTAGCATCGGCTTCATCATCGATCACTCTGGCATTGACAGTTGCCGCAGAGGAAGAATAGTCAGAGTCTTCAAGAGGTGGAGTTCGTCGTAGGACTGCATTCCGTGGAGGAATGGAGTCAAACTTGAAGCGTTCAGTGAAGCCATCGTCTTGCAGATCTGCTTCAGCACTGAGCAGGGTCAAACTCTTCCATGATCGCCGACAAGTCTCGTGAGTGACAAAAGCATTCTTGGTGGCAAGGTTTCGAATGCGATTGACGTCCACCAAGAGGCTTTGCATTTGTCGCTTGAGCCAGGAGTGATGCTTATCTTGTTTTTGATGCAGTGCGACAAGAAGTTCTCGATCATTGAGGACTCGAGAGCGCTTAGAGGCCTTTGGCCAATTGTGCTCTCGGGGCTTCAGTTTATGACGGTGAGGCAGACGTATGTTCCCAGCCAGAGGATAGACACGAGATACTGCTGGGACGCCTTCCATGGGTGGAGAGAAGCTATGGTGATCTGCATTCTGTAGACAAAGTGGTGTTTTGGCAGGCTCAGGGTATATGGCTTCAACTGACATATCAACCTCTGGTAGAAAGATCAGATGATTGCGAGCAGAGGGCTGATAGTTGATAGCAGAGTGCATCTTGATGAGGCGCATGACCCATGGAGCATAAAATTTCAGACCAAACAGATCAGATCCAGACGCAGCCAATTGTCGGATGAAGAATTCTTGCGTATTGAAGTTGATGCCATTGAGGATGTAAAAGACCAATGTCTTCATTGCTCCTTCAAGTTTTGCAGATGATGAATGCCCTTTGATAGGCCATAGAGTTCGCCTGATGATGTGATATATTGTACGAGGCAGATACTCAAGGTCATCAACAAAGAAGTCCTGAGGGTATTCAGCGTCATGTGGCAGTGGCTTCATCATACTCAACATCTGACTCATGTTGGGTTCTGGCTTATGAAATATGCTCTCCAGTGCATCGCGGTGGAGTTGACAACCAGTTTCAAACAGCTCTCCGGGAGTGGGTAGGCCTGTGAGCTCAGTGACGTCAAGAGCTTTGGCTTCATGATGAACATTTCATGTCATCCACTCGAGAACCCATGTCTTTGTATCTCTGTTGTAGCCGCGGATGTGGAGGGTAGCATAGAATTGAAGCACTAGTTCTTCATTCTAGTGTTCTTTGTCTGTAACGAAGCCGAGCAGACCTGCATCACGAAAGCAATCAAGTGCTTCTTCTAAGCACGGCAGTCCGACAATGGCTTCAGCGTCGAGGCGCGTATGAGGGAAAATGCATCCTTGATCATACAGAACGCATGAGTAATAGCTTCGTTGCGGATAGCTCCAGAAATGGTCAGATGATATCCTTGGCCTTGTGTAGGGGTTCTTTGCTCTGTCAAAGAAGGTGTTGTGGGCTTTGAAGCCATTTGCATTGAGAGAACCTGTAGAGGTGGTAGTGCCAGGAAACCATGGCAGTCTTGTCTTTGGCTTCTGGACCTGAGGCCTATGCGCAATATGATAGTCGAACTGAGGACCAGAGGCATGAGGCGGAGGGACCAGAACGGGCCATCTTATCGTGACTAGCTCACCATAGTTGTATGCTTGCTCAATTGTGTAAGGCCTTGGTGGCAAACTGAGCAAGGGCAACAAGCGAGGCTTGAGCTGCTCGGCCAGATGCTTCGGGAGCAGCTTGCCTCATTGGCTTCGTGCACATTTCCTTCATTGGCTTCAGGAGCTGTTGGTGCAGTTCCACATTTGCTTCAGCCATGACCACGCCATTGGCTTCATTGGTGTTGGAGGTGGCAGCCTCAATGTTTTCAACCTCCACTTGAGGAGATGGAGGGTCGGGCACCGCACATTGATATCGTGAATAACTTCTTCAATTACAGGGGTGTAGGAACACGCTTCTTCTTCTTCTTGGGTGTCTTCGGTGATGCAGCCGGATTGTCTTCAAGAGCTTTGGCTTCGCACTCGAGACATTCACAGCTTGGAGTGGCTTCAAAACACTTGACGGCAACAGGTTGGTGGTGCACTTCTCCTTCCGAACGCCGAGAGAGGTACTTGAGGCCTTTGACCTTTGCGAAGCTCAAAATGTCAAGACGCCTTTGGAGATGGGGTTGCTCGGGCCTCAAAGTCTTCCTCTTCTTCTTGATGTTGTTGTTGGGGAGTGACTTGTTGTTGGGGAGTACTAGGGAGTCTTCTTGTTGCGGGCGATCAGCCCATGAAGCATCTGAGCAATTGGCGCCGAGGACGACCAATGCTTGATGAGTTCGTTGTTCGCATTTAACAAAGCGATGATACCACATTGTATTCAATTTGAGGAAGAACTTCATCATCTTCAACATTGTCATGGTGACCAATGTCTTCAGCAGTGATGGGATCAACTGCTTGAATCTCTTCACTTCGTGGAGCCTCTGTGGAAGCAGGCTCATGAACAGTCATGCGAAGTTCTTGGGTTGCGACGCGGGGCGAACCATCGAAATGGGTTCAACAACCAAGCGCCTGTGGGAGCAGCCCGATTCTTCTTAGTCTTAAGCTTCTTCTTGGAGGAGCAGCATCGAGGCGCCAGGATTTTTCCTTTTTCGGCTTCAACCTCGGCAGCCCTCGCCTTCTTCTATTCGTGGCGGTTGACCGGACCTTTGGCTTCGAGCCACCATGCTGCTTGGGAAGACTATGCGGGTTCTTCCTGCCTTGAAGGTGCAGCTTGGTCATTGAAGACTTCTTCCTCTTTGCAGCCATTCTGGGTCAATGCCAGACGGCCAAGAGCCTTGCGCTTCTCAAATCATTGTAGGAAAGCACACACTTGTCGGCCAGACTCTTCATGCGCCACGAGCCTCCGCTTCTTCACGCTTCTTGAGAAAGGCTTCCTTGAGGTCGTGCAGCATGACCTTGAAGTTTTTGACATCCTGCACGCTGAGTGCAGCCATATGCTTCTTGAACTGAGCCTTCTCATAGTCAATCTTATGCTTTAGTTCAACAATGCGCTGAGCAAGAGCTAGCTCAGAAGCAATGGCTCCATTGAAGGAGATGCTGAGGCTAATAGGAAGTTGCAGATCTTCAAAACTGATGTTTGGGGTGTCAAACCACTCATCAATGAAGTGATGGATGATTGCCACATCAAAGAGAGGCAAATTGTTGAAGATTTCTGCTTCTTCTTTGCTCTTGATAAGTTTCTCAAGGGCATCATCTGCCAGATCTTCATCACTGGACAGATCAATGTGCTCTTCACGCAGAATGGCAGCAGGAGTCAGTGTCAGTTTAGTATTCTTGACAATTTTCTTTCTCTTCTCCGTCTTCTTGGAGATACGGGATTTATCTTCGATCGCATAATCGCTTCGGGAGGTGCAAGAGCGATGGCTTCACACGTGAAGCTTTTGGAGGAGCAGTGACTTTGAAGCCTTGACTTTCTTTTGCTTCAGAGCTTTGGAGCAGGAGCAGGAGCAGGAGCTGGGCTTCATCGAATCAGCATCGCCATCGAGTGATCCACTTTGGCACCTTGGACCAAGATGTAAGTGATGAGGCCATCAAGGCTTGAAAAGGGACCGATGACATTGGGTTCAGCATCACGTGAGCCGTCAGCACGAGGAGCAGAGGGACCAGGGTTGAAGTCTAATCCCAATGACTTCTTGTTTTCCTTGGTCGAAGCCTTTGCGTGCTGGAAGTTGCGCTTGAAGAGATTATCATCACGATACCAGAGCAATGACGTTGGGTCAGCATTTTCAGGCTGAGGTCCACGGACCATACAAGGATAGAAACCTTGTGCAATAGCTTCAGCCATGTTCTTGGGTGGAAGGCCTCGAAAAAGAATATCACCCCAAGGGCTTCTGATAGCATTCTTCTCGGCATATTCCTGGGTGACGAAATTGTACTTGAACCACTATTCAGCCCAATATCGACGAATCCATTGGATTCGCCTTGCTTACCGATTGTAGTTCTCTTCGGATCTGTCTTGTACAACTCTGCGAGGTCATCGGCGATCTTTTGAGGTTCCTCACAACGCTGTCTGCCGCCCTTCCCGACTGATTTATCGCAGCCATGAACTTCAAACTGAATGGCTTCATCGCTCAAAGGCTTCAAAGGCTTGTGTTTGCTGGATGACAGAACCGGCTTCGGAGAGTTAGTTTGATGTCAGAAGAATTCTGCAAACTAATGCGCACTATGAGAACAAAGGATTCTCCCACGGACATGTACCGTGACAGCATTAGAGATGCGAGGAAGGGAAGAGGTCATATGCATTCTCGTAAGATTTTGAAGATAAATCAGTTTGAAGACATTGACCTCATGATGCGAAGACATTCACTTATACGCCGAGAGTTGGTTCCAGATTTGTACGAATCCGTGAATAAGTACAAGTGAGGAATCTAACTAGTTGTGAAGCTTAAGTGAATATACTAGGCAATATGAGATGCGCATGTAATAGATCTAACATTGTATGGGCGAAACCAATTTTGGTAAGTAGGATGAATCTTGAAGATCAAAAGATGGTAAAATAGAGTTATATTTACCACTCAAGAACTGCTAGACGGAAGAAAAGGAAGCCGAGCAGTTCAATCCACCGTGCCCTAACTTGGCAACGGAGGACACCTACGGCGGCGGCGAGATGACGATGTTCGTGGCGGCGTGAGGACGGCGCCGGAGAAGTCGCGGCAGCTAAGCGCCCATCGCCGGGCGTTGCCGAGAGCTAGCGGTGGCGCTAGGGTTTTGACAAGGTGGAGAGGTGGAAGAAGATTTTCTTTACCGCAGGGACATGTATTTATAAGGAGGTGTGCGGCACAGTGCAATTACACAGTGTGCCTCGCGGTTCACATCTCGAGGGGCACGTGGCAAGCATGCAACATACTCGAGTTGTCCCACGCTCCCACGCCCGCCAGTTTGTTTGATGGTCGCTCCGGCTTCTCGGATTTCAACAAGAAGGATGAATCATTTAAAACAGACTTAAAGTTTGTCTCGTGTCTTCTGGCGACAAGGACGCAGAGAAGACATTCGACAGCTTCAATAGAATGCATATGATTTGGACAGATAGAGTTTGAGATAGAAAGCATAGAGAGATTGGGGTCCCATCACATTCACTTAGTTCAAAAGATTCAACTTGGAAGACATAGCTATAAGTGAATGTTGTAGAGGATGAACATATATATATATATATATATATATATATATATATATATATATATATATATATATATATATATATATAATATAAATATATCGACAAAGAACCAAATCAACATAGTGAAGAAAATCATGAAGATAGGTTGAAGTTGAAGACAAATCAAATGCTAAGATATTGCGAAATAACGCCATGAGTGAAACACTTCAAACAAAGAAATTTGGTGGTGGCGTTACCCACCAGATAGGAAGTATTAGACCCAGACACGGCGCACAATTATCGTGGCGCTCAAGTCAAATTCCACGTTAATGTATTCACACTCGAATGTAAGTCTTCATTGATTGAAGATATACATTACTTAGTGTGTTGCACATCTAAGTCATCAACATGCATAAGTGTTAGGATGTGTGCTTGATCACGTGACATTTGAGGATTCCAAGATATTTAGCTCACACCGTAACTTGCAAAACCTTTTCTCATCCAAGGGCTTTGTGAAGATATCGCCATTGCTCTTCAAAGTTGACGTGAATGATGTCAATATCTTTCTTCATGACATGATCCACGAGAAAATGATGACGAATTTCAATGTGCTTTGTCTTCGTCTGCTGGACTGGATTGTTGGCAATCTTGATGGCGCTTTTGTTGTCGCAGAAGAGAGGTACTTGTGTCGATTGATGCCATAGTCCTTGAGAGTTTGCTTCATCCATAGAAGCCGAGCACAAGAAGATCCAAAGACAATGTATTCAGATTCAGCAGCTTGAGAGTGATACAGTTCGCTTCTTTGAAGACCAACAGACAAGTGATCGTCCCGTAAAGTGACATGTGCCCGATGTAGACTTGCGATCCACCTTGTCACCAAATAATCAGCATCCAAAATCCAACCAAATCAAATTTTGAGCCCTTTGGATACCATAATCCGAGTGTTGGGGTGTGAGCCAAATATCAAGAATTCGCTTCACAGCTAAGTGATGCGATTCCTTTGGTGCCGCTTGGAATCGAGCACACATGCAAACACTAAGCATAATATCTGGCCTAGATGCACATAGGTAAAGTAAGGAACCAATCATGGAGCGGTATACCTTTTGATCGAACTCTTTACCATTGTCGTCGGGACCCAGATGGTGTTTGGCTGGCATTGGCGTCGTGTATCCTTTGCACTCTTGCATTCCAAACTTCTTCGCATAATCTTGGAGGTATTTTTCTGAGATATAAAGATGCCATTCCTTTGTCGATTTAATTTGAAGACCAAGGAAGAACTTGAGCTCTCCCATCATGGACATCGATATTGTTCTTGCATCATGTATCCAAATTCATCACTATACTTCGGTTGGTGCAGCCAAGATAATGTCATCCACATATATTTGGCATACAAACAGTTCACCATCATATGTCTTCGTGAAGAGTGTGGGATCAAGGGATCCAGGTTTGAAGCCTTTGCTCTTGAAGTCTTTGATTGTATCATACCAAAGCGAGGAGCTTGTTTGAGGCCATACTGATTGCTTTATTTAGCTTGTACACCATATTAGGATGTTTTGGATCTTCAAAGCCGTGGTTGAGCGACATATACTTCTTCTTCAATCTTGCCGTTGAGAAATGCACTCTTCACATCCATTTGATATAGCAAGATGTTGTGGTGGTTAGCATAGGCTAGTAGTATGCGAATAGCTTCAAGCCTAGCTACAGGAGCAAATGTTTCATCAAGTCAATTCCTTCAACTTGAGTATATCCTTGAGCCACAAGCCGTGCTTTGTTTACGACGACTTGACCATGCTCATCTTGCTTGTTTGATATATCCATTTGGTGCCAATAATGTTATGCTTATGCGGGTCGTACGCTTGACAAGTTCCCAAACATTGTTTAGCTTGAACTGTTGAAGTTCTTCTTGCATAGCTTGTATCCATTCTGGTTCCATAAAGGCTTCAAAGAACTTTCTTGGGTTACGATATTGACACAAAAGAAAAGTGCCCATAGAAATTTGCTAGTTGTGTTGCTCTTGAGCGAGTAAGCGGACCAGTGCATTGATGCTATCGATTATCTTCTCAATCTGTACTTCATTTGCAACTCGAGGATGAACTGGATGAAGACTTTGCTCATGCCGATCATTGTCATCATTGGGAGGATTGTCTTGGTGAGCATTGTCTTCAGGTTGGTTAGGTGCGAAATGATAAGTTCCTCTTCGTGATGTGCTTGAAGGCATGATTTCACCAGTTCCCATTAGCTTGATAGATTCGCCGGGTGGAGCTTCGTCTAGTGTACTTGGCAGAACTCTCTTTGTGAACCATTGGTTTCATCAAATCGCACGCCTACTGCTTTCGACGATTTTGTAGAGATAAGGTTGAAGACTCAGAGGAGTGCGAGTCCTTTCCGAATCGAGCATGAAGCCTTCGTGAGCTTTAGGTTCAAATTTTGACTTGTGATGGGGATCCTTGATCCAAAGACTTAGCCCCAAATACTCAAGTAGCCGACATTTGGCTTCTTGCCAAGAAGGAGCTCATAGGATGTTTTGTTCGAAGCTTATGGATATAAACACGGTTGATGACGTGACAAAGCTGTATCAATAGCTTCAGCGCCGAACTTTCTTGGTGTCTTGTACTCGTCGAGCATTGTTCGAGCCATCTCAATGAGGGTTCTGTTCTTGCGCCCACGATGCCATTTTGCCGAGGTGTGTATGGAGCAGAGAACTCATGAGTGATTCCCATGGTATCCAGATAAAGATCAAGTCCGTGTTCTTGAATTCAAAGGTCGTTATCACTTCGATATGCTTGATCTTGACGCCATAATTGTTCATTGCTCGATTGGCGGCGTGCCCCAAGACATCTTGCACTTCAGCCTTGTAGAGAATTATGTGCACCCATGTGTATCTTGAGTAGTCATCAACAATGACGGCCATAGAGACAAGCAGTTGTTGTGAGGGTAGAGTAATGAGTAGGGCCAAACAAATCCATGTGTAACAGCTCAAGGGTTGAGATGTCGCCATGATTGTCTTGAGGGTGCTTTGCCCTAGTCATCTTTCCACTTCGCAGCACCACACAAATGATCCTTCTTGAACTTGACACCTTCGATGCCTATGACATGCTTCTTCTTGGCGAGTGTGTGTAAGTTCCTCATGCCAAGATGCCCCACCTCCGATGCCAGAGCCAAGATTCAAGCTTTTGCAAGAAGACATACGGCAAGTCAGGACCTGCCGAGAAATCTACCATGTATAGATCATCTTTCCTATACCCTTCAAAGACTAGAGACTTGTCGATTCCATTAGTACAAGGCAACGATATTTTCCGAATATCACAATCATGTTCAAGTCACAAAGCATTGAGATGACATCAAGTTGAAACCAAGGGATTCAACAAGCATCACTTTATCCATGTGTTGATCCTTTGAGATTGCAACTCTACCTAGACCCAATACCTTGCTTTTACCAAGGTCAAGAAATGTGATGTGACTCTTGTCCGATGGACGTAAGGTTGAGTCCATGAGAAGACTTGATCACCGAATCATATGATTAGTGCATCCACCGTCCATAATCCATTCTCAAGCATGAGGTGTCATACCCTCAAGATGCAGTTAGGGGATAGGCTTCACCAAGAGCATTGTGAAGCATAAACATTTGATGGGCAAGTGGATTATTGAAGCTTAAATCAAGATTAGGACTGATAGGATGAATGGCAAACGATTCAGAACAAAATACATAGTGAGACCATTTGGGCATTTGATCTTGTGCCCTACAAGATGTTTTAGGTCCCCAAAGAATAGCATCGACGCCTTTGATTTTCGTGGAGACCCTTTCTGCAAAAGAGAGTTAATTCTTCTTAACCACCCACATCTTCGGGGTGGCTTAGAAGCAATGAGTCTAAGTGCAGCATCTGAGAACTTCGCTTTGGAGCCCTAGCAAATAGCCTTGCGGAGATGAATGATACTCATATGAATAAGAAGAAAAGTTCTTAGTTCTATGAACATAGCGGTTTGAAGACACACGCCATATTCATAAATTTGAGTACGGTTTCCTGCAAAACATTGGCGTTAGGGTGACTCTGTGAGTCCTCCGTCTGTATGAAGCCTTTGGACCATATGACGCCTTAGGTCTGGGTTTGTCTTCTTCCTGGTGGTGTCATGATGACATTCACCGGAAGATTCTCAAGACAGCTTTTGGGAACCCAGATCTTCTTCATAGGTGGTCCATTCCTGCAGCTTAGTACCAATATACCCGCAAACACTTCACCATTCGATTCTTGAACAGCTTATAGTTTGCATCAAAGGATTCATCAATGATAATAGGGTTAGCACAGGTAAAGCCAGATAAGGTGGATGGATCCATCAAGGTCCCTTTGCAAAGAACCCATGTGGTTTTGGGATACCGCTCAAAGCTTCCAAAGAGGAACCATCAACATTCATTTTCCTCTCAACCCAACACCCTCTTTCCTAGGGTTTCGGTTCGAGAATCTGCTTTTGAGGACATCGCAAGTGTCCGATGCCCTTTCGCACTTTTATACATCCCTGTTTCAAGCAATGTCTTCAACCTAGCATTTTCATCAAGAATAGCAAAGTGGTATCCTCCGCAGAGGGTTAGTTACCACATTAGTAGTTGAAGACAATGCAACAGTAGCAGCAGCTTGAACATTCAGAACAGAGGTAGCGATATCACGCCAAGACATTTTAGACATGGTGGTTCAAATCCATCCCGAGCGGAACTGATCTATTGAGCGCGAAGTGACTCATTCTCTTTTTGAAGATCTTCATGAGCCGCCTCAATTTCTCAAGCTCTTGCTTCCTTTGAAGATAATCATAGGAGAGCTTTTCATGAGTAGTTGAGAGCGTTTCATGACGACTTTCAAGTTCTTGGTACTTAGCATGAAGATTTTTAATGTCTTCAACTAAGGACTGTGAACGTGTCATTTCCGCGTCCAACAGGTCATCGCTTTTGTCTAACAGTTTTTGAGTATGTTCCATAGCTCTTTGTTGTTCGGTTGCAATTTTAGCAAGTGTTTTGTAGCTGGGTTTGGATTCACAATCAGAGTCATCTTCACTTGATGTTTGAAAGTAAGCATCACGTGATTTTACCTTGGCACCATGTGCCATGAAGCAGTAGGTGGGAGCAGGGTCGTCCTTGTCATCAGCTTCAGCGTTGGTGTAGAAGTCATTGTCTTCATGTTGAAGATGGACTTGGCAACATAGGTTGTGGCTAAAGCCGACTTGCAACGCCAGGTCGGACTCCTCTTGACTCCACCTCCACCTCCTCGTAAGCATACTCCTCCTCCTAATCCATTTCCTTGCCAACAAAAGCACGAGCCTTGCCGATGAGCTCTTCTTATGAGATGAAGACTTTGATGAGGACTTGGAAGAAGACTTTGAAGATTTCTTCTTCTTCTTGTCATCGTAATCATATTCCTTGCTCTTCTTCTTCTTCTTCTTCTTCTTCTCATTGTCCCACCGTGGACACTCGTAGATATAGTGTCCAGCTTTTCTTGCACTTGTGACAGGTTCTCTTCTTGTAGTCATGAGTGGAAGCTTCATCATTTCTTGAGCTGGATCGTGAAGACTTTCAAGCCTTTCTTCCTAGTGAACTTCGGAACTTCTTCACAAGCATAGCAAGTTCCTTTCCAATGTCTTCGGATCATCGTAACCGCAATGATTCTTCTTCGATGAGGAAACAACTTTTGCCTTCAAAGCGAAGTTCGCCATAGTTGGGACCATAGATATCTCTTTTCTCGTAAAGATGGAACTCATGTGTGTTGAGCCTCTCAAGTATATCGACGGATCGAGTGTCTTGAAGTCGGGGCGTTCTTGTATCATGAGGGCAAGGGTGTCAAAAGAGCTGTCAAGTGATCTCGAGTGTCTTGACGATTTCATGCTTGGTGATCTCAAGGGCGCCGAGAGCATGAAGCTCATTTGTGATGTCGGTGAGGCGATCAAACGTGAGCTGGACATTTTCATTGTCGCTTCTCTTGAAGCGGTTGAAGAGGTTGCGAAGAACACCGATCCTTTGATCTCTCCGGGTTGAGACGCCGTTGACCTTGGATAGCCAGTCCTGCACTAGCTTCGACGCTTCCAGAGCACTCACACGGCCATATCTGTCCTTTGGTCGATGACCACAGATGATGTTCTTTGCAGAGAGTCCAGCTTGAATGAACTTCTTGACATCAGCAGGGTGACACCTTCACCAGATTTGGGAACGCCGTTCTTGACGACATACCGAGGTCGACATCATCGGCTTCAAGATGCATGCGCATCTTATTCTTCCATAGAGGGATAGTCGGTTCCATCGAACACGGGCAAGCAGCGGAGACTTTGATTATCCCTGCAATCGATATAGCTAAAACTCCGTGGTTAAACCAATCACACGTAACAAGGAGTACCTTGCTCGATACCAATTGAAAGTGCTAGTTATCGACTAGAGGGGGTGAATAGGCGATTTTTAGGAAAGTCTTCAAAACACGGATGTTTCGAAGACAAACAATAGAAATGACCTAATTGATATGCAGCGGAAGATAAACTACAACAAGCAAACCATAGTCTAGTATGCAATAACGTGAAAGTACAAGACTAATAGCAGCTAGGTAGTAGGATCAAGATGGAAGATAGTGAGAAGCCAATCAACAAAAGTAGTCAAGCAATGAAGTCAAACAGGTATGACAAATAGGCAATGACTTCACGAAGACAAACTCTAAGTAAGGTGAGGGAGAAGATAGAACCAGTCACTTGTTGAAGACACAGGATTTGTTGGACCAGTTCCAGTTGCTGTGACAACTGTACATCTGGTTAGGGAGGCTGAGATTCAACTCAGAAGACCGCGTCTTCACCTTATTCCCTTGAGCTAAGGACACACAGTCCTCGCCCAATCACTCTGTAAGTCTTCAAGGTAGACTTCAACCTTCACAGATCATGCTCACCGCAATCCACAATGACTCTTGGATGCTCGAACGCGACGCCTAACCGGCCGGAGGATTCACAGCCCTCAAGTGTAATAAGTCTTCAGGTCACATGCATGTAAAGACTTCAAGATGCCTAACACTCTTTGGCTCGGGTGTTTGGGCTTTGTCCTCGCAAGGATTTCTCTCTCAAAGGCTTCGAGGTGGGTTGCTCTCAAACGACAAAAGCCGTGCACTAACTCTGAGCAGCCACCAATTTATGGTGTAGGGGTGGGCTATTTATAGCCACTAGGCAACCCGACCTGATATGTCCGAAATGACCCTGGTCACTAAGGAACCGACACGTGTTCCAACGGTCGATTTCAAACACACACGGCAACTTTACTTGGGCTACAAGCAAAGCTGACTCATCCAGCTCGGATAAGTTTTGCTCTCATTGTCTTCGCTCAAGACATAGGATTTGGGTTGAGCATCACTTGACCATTCCGACTATGATCACTTGGACCCCACTTAACAAAGACGGTGGTTCCTATGACTCAACAAAGAAGAAAAGGAAACAACGAAACGACACGCCTTTCACGCCCATAGTCTTCACTCAATGTCTTCTCATGTCATAGTCTTCAATGTGAATATCTTCACATACCACCATTGTCATCAATGTCTTCATACATTTTAGGGTCATCTCGGTAGGTAAACCAATCAATGAGGGACACCACCTGCGTTATCCTGCAATTCTCACAAACGCATTAGTCCCTCAACCACATTTGTCGTCAATACTCCAAAACCAACTAGGGGTGGCACTAGATGCACTTACAATTTCCTTCCTTGTAACCGACTCCATGTAAACCCTAGCCCTCTCCGGTGCCTATATAAACCGGAGAGGTTGGTCCTTAGAAGGCCGATCACAATTACAATCATACCATCATAGGCTAGCTTCTAGGGTTTAGCCTCTACGGTCTCGTGGTAGATCTACTCTTGTACTACCCTTATCTTCAATATTAATCAAGCAGGAAGTAGGGTTTTACCTCCATCGAGAGGGCCCGAACCTGGGTAAACATTGTGTCCCTTGCTTCCTGTTACCATCACCCTAAGACGCACAGATCGGGACCCCCTACCCGAGATCCGCCGGTTTTGACACCGACATTGGTGCTTTCATTGAGAGTTCCTCTGTGGCGTCGCCGCAAGGATCGATGGCTCCTTCAACCATCATCAACATCACGGTCCCGGGTGAGACCTTTCTCCCCGGACAGATATTCGTGTTCGGCGGCCTCGCCCTGCGGGCCAATTCACTTGGCCGTCTGGAGCAGATCGATAGCTATGCCCCTGGCCACCAGATCAGGATCGGAAACCTGAACTACACGGCGGACATCCATGGAGACTGAATCTTCGACGGATTCGGGCCTATGCCAGGAGCACCGGACAGTCACGACGAGCACGGCTTAGACCTGCTATCGGACAAAGCTCAGGGTATCACCCCCGCAGTAGCATCGGACCTAAATCTGGAGCAGGCTGCGTTGCCTAAGGACGGAGGGCTAGACCCCGCCCCACAGGTCGCACACTCATCGGTGGTGGAGCCAAACACGGGCCTTACCCCCGTGGTGGCCTGTGACACCGGACCTCCGGATTCGTATCCGGATGTTGGTTCCGATCCGCGCACTCCCGAGCCAGTCGAGCCAGGTTGGGCTTCGGTAATGGAGTTCACCGCTGCAGATATCTTCCAAAGACTCGCCTTTGGTGACATGTTGAACTCGTTAAAACTCTCTCTTTGACAGAAAATTCTGGGCCAAACTATGTCCGCTCGAGGGAAGCAAAGCGACGAAGAAATTCGCTTCCCACCCACCACCCACTTCATAGCCACGGTCGATGATTTAACCGACGCGTTCGACTTCTATTCAAGGCATCGACGGTATGGACGACGATGCAGGAGAAGATTCGAATCTATGGGCGCTGGACTTACGCCTCGTCACACGACATATACATGGTGGATACGCCCAAAGAGGACAAAGGCGATAACTGAAGATAAAACTCCCGGCAAAAGCCAAAGCGACGGTGCAGACGCCGTTCTAAGTCCAGCAACAGTAAAAATAGTGACAAGAGCGCCGTAAGGATCGATACACGGTCAACTCCAAGGCAACAACGACCACTCTGAGACCAGCGATGGAGCAGGGCGAACCAGGCCACCCGAACACAGTTCGGAGCGGACGCCGAGGACAATGATCCCGACGGACGAGGTCATCAAACCGAACCAGCACAAGAAAACAGTCCGGATAACGATGCATTCATCATCCCGGTAAAATGCGTGGAACGAGATAACCTCCACAGAAAGCTTATGGCCACCGCAAGAAGTCTAAAGAAGCAGAAGCAATGGCTCAAAGCCGCACAAGAAACGCTCAACCATAGATGGAATAAAGTGCTAGACACTGAAGAAAGATACGGCGATGATCGCCATACAAAGAGCTATCCAAAACGCAAGCTACTGCCAGAATTCAACGATGAAGCCGTGCCACTTCATAACCTCAACAAAGCGGCTACCGATGCCGCGCACGATCTACGTGAGCACCTGGATAAGAAAGCTGGCACGGCCAGGTCCATTTATGGATCTAAAAGACACCCCCCATGGTCACCAAAACAATTATGCCAATCAAATACCAGTTCGGAATAAACACCGGAAACAACAACAGCTGACGGCATGCCACAACACGTCCAGACACAGAGGGGCGGCTCACCCCCTGTGCTTTACCGAAGAAGTACTGGACCATGAATTTCCACAGGGCTTTAAACCTGTGAATATAGAGGCATACGACGGAACGACAGACCCAGGTGTCTGGATAGAGGATTTTATCCTACATATACATATGGCTCGTGGGGATGACCTCCACGCCATCAAATACCTTCCCCTCAAACTGAAGGGACCAGCTCGACACTGGTTGAAAAGCCTCCCCGAAAATTCAATTGGGAGTTGGGAGGAACTCGAGGACGCTTTCAGGGCCAATTTTCAAGGGACTTATGTCCGGCCTCCGGATGCGGATGACTTAAGCCACATAATCCAACAGCCCGGAGAGTCCGCCCGCAAGCTTTGGAACAGATTCCTCACTAAGAAGAATCAAATTGTTGATTGTCCGGACGCCGAAGACTTAGCGGCATTCAAGCACAGCATCCGCGACGAGTGGCTCGCCAGACACCTCGGCCAAGAAAAGCCGAGGACAATGGCAGCCTTAACAAGCCTCATGACCCGCTTTTGCGTGGGAAGATAGCTGGCTAGCTCAGAAGGCACCAGCGACCCAAAGACATCCAAATAAGGGATGGCAACGGGAAGCCACGGCGTAATAAAAACAAACGCCAAAACAAGGAAGAGAGCCCGGATAACACAACGGTTAATGCCGGATTCAGGAGCTCTCGGCCTGATCAGCAAAAGAAGCCATTTAAAGGCAGTAAAGAGGGACCTCCAGTCTGAATAGAGTCCTAGACAGACTGTGCCAAATTCATGGCACCCCTGACAAACCTGCGAACCACACACACAGAGAGTGCTGGGTCTTCAAGCAGGCCGGCAAATTAAATGCCGAACACAAGGTAAGGGAAACACCAAGTGAAGACGAGGATGAACCTCGCCAGCCGAACACTGGGGGACAGAAAAAATTCCCGCCAGAGGTTAAAACAATGAACATGATCCACGCGACTCACACATCCATGAGAAGGCACGAACACGCGCATAGAGACGCGCTCGATATAGAGCCCATCGTACTCACACCTAACTACTGGATGTCTTATCCGATCACCTTCGATCACTTGGACGACCGAACTAGTATTTGGCACGGAGGATCAAAGGCCTAGGTGCTTGACCCGATAATCGACGGATACCGTCTCAACCGTGTCCTCATGGATGGCGGCAGTAGTCTCAATTTAATATACTAGGACACTGCCCGTAGGATGGGGATAAACCCATCCAGAATTAACCAAAGCAACACCACCTTTGAAGGGGTGATACCAAGTGTTGAAGCCCACAGCAGGGGCTCCGTCGTACTGGAGGTAACATTCGGCTCTCCAGGCAACTCCAGAAGCGAATAGCTACTCTTCATCATCGCACCCTTCCAAAGCGACTATCATGCATTCCTTGGAAGAACGGCCTTCGCCCGCTTCAACGCATTGCCGCACTATGGCTACCTTACACTCAAGATGCCCGGTCCACGTGGCGTCATCACCGTTAGCGGAATCACAGAGCGCTCTTCACGCGCAGAGGAACTCGCGACGGCCCTAGCGGCCGGACTATAAGCGGCCTCCAAAATCAGAAAACATGACTGGTCATTAAGACCACAGACACGGTTAGACGAGTCCGGTCACCCAGATAAAATTGAATCAGGACACCGTATATGTAATCCCATAGTGGACACCAGGAGCTATAAATATTTAATACAGCCCCACACTTGGCTCAAACTTATTGGCAGGCCAACATATTACACTTTTACTATCCATCGCATACTTACGTTGTACTCTCCTACGAGTTTTGTTTTTTCACAGACAACGTTTGCGCGATACCCTTCTAGGATACGGCACAACGGAGACAAAGGCGCAGACGTGCAGCAGGGCCCCGTTCAACAGGTTTCTTTTTATATTAAGCCCCTGTGTAAACCTTTTCTATTGCCTCTTGTTGTTTAACCATCCCATGGGTTCCATACCTACAGAGGATACTGCCGTTATTGGCATTTCGCCACGACAGATTAACGCACGTACCTGGAAACACAGGGTTAATGAATGGGCATTCTTGAGCCCATCGTCATTATAAAGTCCGAATACCTTCGGGGTGTTCGCGCCACGAAGTTTGGCCTTATATGCATCAGCTCAATCATGTCTTTGGTCAAATGTTGGGTTTGCCCGCTCCTGGTTTGCCGCCTTACATTCCGTTATTATCGGCTAAGGTGGCTAAAGGAGAACTACTGCGATTGTGCCCTAGTTATTCGGGACGAGCACCTCAAGAGAGAAAGCCGAAAACTGATCACATGATACAGCGAGAGACCTGCTCAACCACTCAAGACTTATCGGAATCTTTAGGATCCTCCAGATAACGAAGGACCGCTTTCGGCCATGTACACACGCCTCGTATTTGGATGCACGCGAAGGTACCAGGGCTACATAGTAGCCCCAACGTTAGACTCCCATGGCTAGCGAAAGTGTTACAGCTATATAGTCCGGTTGCCTAGTTCGACGTATGCGATCACCTCCTTAATGGACCAAGACGTTGGATCAAGTGTGATTAAGCATATTTTTGAACACCCCGCATTGTCTCGTGGGGGCTGAAATAACGATCGCTAACTTTCAGATTACATATTCATATATATATATAGGGTATGTATATATATATATATATATATATATATATATATATATATATATATATATATATATATATATATATATATATATATATATATATAGGGTAACGCTATTCTAAGCGTGAGTGTATAATAGCTTATTCTACACCCCAAGACGGTATGTACAAAATCTAGTAAAACGCTATGTAAAATGTAGTAATTATGAGATATATTTTTACTATCCAAGTTTTTGATTTCTTACATGGTCAAAAATTTACTATATTTTACATGTTACGTTACTATATTTTGTATAGAGCGTTACTATATATATATCTGGGCTATTCTGTTACGTGTAACAGAATATTATTTTGTTACCCTACTTGAACTGATAAATTCAAGCGGTTGAACTGATGAAAATCGAGCGGTTGAACTGATGCTTTCTGTTGTTGCTAAAAATCGTCTTCTTTAGTTCAAATTTTTTGCAAATATTTTTGTCGAAACAGGGCGTGTAATATATCGTTGGAAAGCTCTTGACATCCACATTACAATCTTATAATTTGTTTTTGCAAAATAATTATGATTTAAGAGCAGTTTTGAAAAAAACCGTTTTTTTCAAAACCGAAAACGTGAATCGTATTTTGGACTCAATTTTCAAACCGTTTGTCGGAATTGAGCAAATAAGATGGCGTTGGAAAGCTAGTGAAAATCCGCATCTTCCATATATGTACTGTTTTTTCTAATTCTATATGATTTAAAAGTAATTTGAAAAATGGTGAAATTCTGGGTGAAACGTATTTTCGTGATTTTTTGCAAACGGTCTGTCGGATTGACACAAATGATACGGCATTGGAAACCTATGGAAAATGCGCAACTTTTGCGTATAGAATGTTTTTTCGAATTCCTTACGGTTTAAATACGAATTCAAATACGGATAAAATTGGTTTTGAACGCGGTTTTTTTAAAAAGTTTATCGAAATGGGGCAAATAATATATCGTTCGATAGCTATCGAAAATGCGAAACTTAGTCATGTTGAACGTTTTCTCTACTTCGCAACCCTTTAAGAGTAATTTGGAATACGGCATGACGGATCCTACTGTTTTCTCGTCTGAAAAACAGAGTAGTCGTACTGATATATGTGTATGTTTGTAGTGAGCTATTTTTTTAGAGTAATTTTGAATTGCTCCGAAAAAGGGTACCTGTACTGATGTTTGCACGGGTTTGTACTAAGCATGTTTTCATTAACTGGACTTTGCTCTCTTTTGCTCGTAAGTTTTCAATAGTTTATTGTATCGTCGCCCCTCTACTTGCATGGTTTATATCATCGAACTGAATGATATTTTTTTCAAAAATAAAATGTTTTTTATTCTTTTTTGAACTAAACTTTTTTTACAATGATGCTCTGGACTTCTCTTATTTTACGACTTGTACTTTTCTCATTTGAATTGCATGGGGTTTCTTTTTGCTTGAGCTTTACAAGTTGAATTTCTGTCATTTCTTTTATTCCGAACGGACCACCATTTTTAACTCGTACTGATCAATATTTTTAATTCAACCATTTTTCCTTTCTAGAACGGACGAATATATGTTCAAGAAAAAGAGTACTTGAACGGATATATGTATGGTTTTATACTGAGTGTGTTTTCACATACTGAGCATGTTTTGTGACGATATTCTAGACTTCTCTCATTTTGGACTCAGCTCCTTGAGCGACCGGCCACAAAACAAGAAGTTGTACTGTTGAGCACAGCTCCTCGAGCGACCGGCCACAAAATAAGAAGTTAAGTTGTACTGTTGAGCAGGAGGCCCTCGACCCCGACCGCGCATGTACTAAGTATGACGATGTATTTGTACTGCCCAAAAACATACACGGAAGCACAAAGTAAACATTTAGTACATTGACGCTCACAGGAATAGTCACATGCACAAAACCTTTTTCTTTGATTTATTAACGAACTGATGATATAAACACACAGTGAACTCCTACACTTAGTGCATGTTTTCTTGTAGAAGTCATATACTGAAGCAGGGATCTGGCTCCCCTGATTTGTAGAAACGAAGTGAGGGGCTTAATTTAACTCCTCTATCCACAATCCAGTAGCATCGAACGTCCCTGCTTGCCTGTAGTATTCTACTAGCGCTTGGTCCCTCAATCATTCTTCCACGATTGTCGAGAGATTTACTCTTCAATCGCTTCAAAGCCGGAATTATCTGGAAAACACCATTCAAGAAAAGATTTAACATGCATTCAACCCATGAGTGCATTATTAACAGAAAAAAGTCTCACATGGTTTCCTTTGTTTTATCATAGGTTTTGACTCATACAATGTTTTGCTACAGGCCTATAAAGATTCAACAACAATGTGACATAGCAGGCATGGTCAGCACACTAAATGCCTCGACGAATTGCACTCGTTCAGTCCCCAAATGAAAAAATCAGAGGCTAGGAAGAGGCAAAGTCAACCAGCCACAACACTAGTCAGGAAACACTTCATACAGGTACAAGAAAAGAGAGAGAGAGAGAGAGAGAGAGAGAGAGAGAGACTAACCATTGCGCCGTTGAGCAGCGTGAATGCTCGTCGTTGAACGGCCTCGGTTGGCGATGATGAATGACTAGGGTGGCTGCTGTGAACACCACAGAGCTGCGGCGGTAAGTAGTAAATTAGGTCTTTAAAACTTCAGTCCAAGCTACACATTTCAGTCAGCAGTTGAATTAATACTCACAGAAGACTGAAGAGTTATTTGTGGAAGATCAGGGGCTGACCTGCGGATCCCATCGGCGAACTGACAAACTCACAAACGGATCATTTCTTTTATTTAGAACTAATCATTGTTTTTACTCTGTACTGGTCAATGTTTTTAAATCAAACCATTTTTTTCTTTCTTGCACACAAATTGAACTGGCACATACACTTCTGTTTTAAGAAGTGCACATTCACAAAGTTCATACTTGTGGAATTAAAAACTTCTCATTTTGTTTACAATCTAATGCAAAAAAAAATTGTTTGGAGTAAACCAGAAGCACAAAAGGAGCAGTAGCCGATGCATCAAACTTCCTACTTCCAAGCTCACTTTTTGTTTTGCCCACCTTTCATTTTTGTATTTGTTACATTTTTTGAACTTACATGGCAGTAATACATGAATTCTCCCTATTCAACATATTTTTTTTGTCCATACTTGTTCATCAAGAAAAACATCTGATGAAGTGGAGATAGCATTAGTTGCTGGAGAGTGGAGAGAGCACCAGGTACAGTAATACAGTGGGCTTCTGAAACAAGCTCGAGAAGCTTGACAGGGAGTGGAGAGATCCAGAGCACAAAATGTTTTAGGTGAGAAGGAGAGGAGTTCCATGCGCACAAAGAGGGCGACGGACCAATGATTCAGGATTTCCTCGATGTTCTGCACATTAAAGTTGATGTACTGAAAATAACGCAAAATTTGAACTGAAAATCAAGTAAAAGTAAACTCTTGTATAGTTCAAGTAACTGTTTTGTAATTATATGTGTCAACCATGTGCTACACACAACGAACTGATACATTTTTTATTAGCGAATTGTAGTAATATAGGTACTAGAACTTCTAGCAGTATATATATACATCATGTCATAAGCAAATAACATGCATGATCTCCACAAGACCATACAGTCCAACCAGCCACAATCATGCAAACATCCCACTCTCTCATATCTTGAGAACATAAATACTAGTCATGCATGATCTCCACGGTACCGATAAAATGAGCAGTTTCAATAACACAAATTGAACTTTTTCTATGATTATTTTTTAGCTAATGATAAAATACAGAGTGAACAGTACAATTATTGTATGATTCCTTGCAAAACCATGGAAGTATACTCTGTTCACATCCATTCTGCGACCTTGTTTCCAGAGAGTGGAAGAATTTAGGACAATGCAAATTTTTATCAATAACTTGGCCATTTTAGTGTGGTCAGAACTGAACATACCTGATCAGTGATTTTCCAGAGCCATGAAAGGAGTTGGAGGAGGCAGCGATGGGGAACAAAGGGTTCACGATGACACATCTGGGAGCTTGAGGGATGGAGGCACATGGGGGCTGGTGGGACGCTGCACCAGCAGCTCGTAGTGGTGGTGGCTGTCGCATGGCTTCCTGGGGACGCGGCGACCGGGGATATTCTGGAACTCTTTCCTGAACATCTTAGGTCAGAACACATATATTTTTGTTATCTTTTTTATATAGACAAAACTTCCAAGTAAGTACGAAGGAACTGAAATTTTGTAACTTTTTTGGTCGTGGACTGAAGATCTCATAAGTACAAAGGAACTGAAATTCTGTAACTTTTTGTCAATTCAAATGTAGATGGGCATTACCATCAGAGGAGTGTCTTCGTCGAACTCCGTGCCAAAGGTCTGCAGCAGCGAGTCACGACACTTTGACTCAACCTCCATCAGTAGTTGCTCCCATGCACCCGGATCACCGCCCTTAACTCCGCATACAAAGATTATTAGAACATGCAGGTTCTCCACACTTGCACCGAGATTTTTCTTTTCCTACTTTTTAACTTAATCAAACTTCCAAACTCGCTTATGACAATGATTGAACTTGTACCGCTCAATGTGGCATCAAGCAACAACTAGAAGTAAACAATTTTTACAGCACTAAAAAAGTTCACAACATCACTTAATAAGCACAATGGTGGATATCACAGTGACGCCGAAGAAGGCACATCTATCCACTAGCAGGGTTAATAGTCAGCCACCTCAAGTTGGAACTCCTGAATAAAATGAACAACAAAGCATAGTTGTGGGCTGAAGAAATTTGAAGGATGGTTCGGCTCAGCAAGCAGTAATTCATGGGCTAGAAGCAGAGCAATAGATAAACAAAAAGAAAGAACACTAGTGTACATGTCTATGGTGTATCCATGGCGAAGGAAGGAGCTGCCGGCGCCCAAAATGGTGCAATGGAGTCCAAGTTAGTTTGTTGTGGCGAAAAAGTTAAGACATTAGGGGAGATAGACAGAAATCAATGGAAAATTGGTATGCTTTGGAAAAGAAGTTCAGACCTTCTAGAATAATTGGTACGACTTGGATGTCGACCAGCAACCGGGATGAGGGAGGGAGGTCAGCATTGGGTCGAGGCGCCACACGCGTGGATGAGGATGGCGGGCGGCCGGGCATGCGGGAGAATGGAGGAAGCAAGTGGGTTGCAGACCTGTGCGTGGAGGAGCTTGCGGCGTCTGGCTGCGGGGGAGGGAGACGGCGTCCGGCTACGTGGGGAGAGAGGCGGTGGCGGGCGTGGGGAGGGTGGCGGTGGGCGTGGGGTGGCGGCGGCATGGGGAGGGTGGCGGCGGCGGGCGCTGGGTGGCTGGGCGGCGGCGGGCGCGGATGGCGGGCAGGGGGAGGCGGGTGGCTGGTGGCAAGGGAAGCGAGGTGGCCAGAGGCGGCGGGGCACCGGGCGTGCCAGATTGATGGGGAGTGAGGTGTGCGGATAAGAGAGTGAGGGGACGAGGTGGCGGGTGGGCCTCAGCCGAGCTGGTCATTTTTGCTTTAGTTTGTTTTTACGGGTCGGGAATTTGCAGATCGCTCCTATATAGGGCGGAGGGTAACAGAATATTATTCTGTTACGGGTAACAGAATAGTCCAGCCCTATATATATATATATATATATATATATATATATATATATGGCCGCACAGGGGACACAATCACATTTTCAGGCAAACAGTATAAATATTGCCTCATAATAAAAATAAACATTGTCTTTACAATGATTCGATTCATCACTCGAACAAGACATTCTTCGAGCACTGCACCTCTATTAGGCGGGCACCTTCTGTGACCTGCGCCAAGTAGTGCTTTCGGCGGATATTGGCCCCCACCGGATCTGAGGTCGCTATAATGGTGGCCTCCATATCCGTCCAATAGGCTTTAACGGGCAAGATCCATTCGTGCACCCTCTATACACGCCGACCTCCTCATGGCATTGATCCGAGGCACGGCCCCAAGGAATTGTTGCACCAAGCCAAAGTAACTGTCGGCTTAGGCCCTTGACCAAAGATGGTCTATCACGAACCGCATTACAAGCCCGGACAGCTTTGTGAAGCTCCTTCTGAGCAGCCATCTTGTCACTTAACGGCAGCGGGCGAGTGGGAGCATTGAATTGCGACGTAAAAGCTTCTCCACTTCCTTATCACCTGATCCTCGAAGAACTTGGCAGCGTCAATCTGTATCTTCGCCAAATCCGCGATCTGCGTCCGCGGACTCCGGCGTCCATCCAGAGGAGCATACTTGGATCGAAAAACTTCGTCCGCAGCAAGTAGGAGCCTCCAGCCGCGATTTTACCGGCCTGTTGAAGCTCCTCCCGCGCACCCCTGAGCTCGGTCTGTATTTCCTTGGTGGTATTAAGTGCCTTGTTCAGGTCGGCCAAACTATCCTTATGCTCCTTTTTAAGGAGCTCATACCGGTTAGCGGCATTTTTTAACTCCACAGCCATTTCGGCTATCTTTTCCTCGCCTCGGAGATGAGCAGCCTGTTCGGCTCTCAATTCCTCGGCCGCCTTTAGGGCAGCCGCATTGCTAACCCGAGCTTGTTCCTTGGCCTGGGCAAGTTCTGCCCTCAGGGCCTCCACGGCAGCAGCACCATCTGCAGTCCGAACATACTACATTAATATCATGCCGCCTCCATATCTTCCTATACAAAGGAAGGCAGAGCACATACCGTGTGATTTGTCCAGCCGCTCGTTCACCAGCGTGATATCGGCATCAATCGATCCAATCTGCCTTGTTAGTTCGGCAACTTCAACGGACTGGTCGACAGCCGGACCCACAGGTACCTGCACGTATTTACAACGCAATCATTGATTTATGATCCCCCGTTTGCCGCCTACGGCGGGCAACCAGAGTCTCAGGGGCTACTATCTATAAGGAGCACACCTAACGCGTGCCTCACAGCCAAAAATAGTGTATTCTTCACTACATACCTCAAAGCCTCTGAGCAGGCTTGTAAATGCCTCATTCAAACCGCTTGTAGCGGATGAAATCTTCTTGAGCACCGCGCTCATTAATGAGCGGTGCTCCTCCGAGAGCGCATCTCGCTCCAATAGGCCCGTCAGTACATCCGGCCGGACATTGAACTGTGCCGGACCCTTCCCATCGCCCCTCGTGGGAGCCAAACGCTCCGGGCTCAGGGCGGCTGACGCATTGGCTTCCGGCTTTGGTAGATCCGGACTCCTCCGTGACGACACCTCGGTGTCGCCCGCTTCATGAGCCGGAGAGGTGGGTGGGGTCTCGCTCTCCATCATCTCCGGAGGAAGATCCCCTGAAGACGAACTCTATTGAGAAGAGCTGCTAGCCGGACTGCAAAAGACGAATCCTGGTTATTGATCTAGGAGAAACACAGTACCTTCGAATTAACTATCGACTTACAGCTCGGTGCACGGCTGGCCCGTTGGCGGGCATGACGCGGTGAGGGTGCCCGTCGGGCCAGGGCCACCTGGGGATACCTTTTTCCCTGGTTTGGGCATTTCCGTCTCCAAGTCTTCGGAGGCAGCCCTCTTCTTCCCGCGCGGGGAGGAGGCCTTAGCCTCCCCTTCCCGACTATCCTCCTTAGGGGAGGCAACAATTCCCCTGGTTCGGATACGTAGCGTGTGGAGTTCGGTTTCTTCGCTCTTCCCCTTGTCCTTCCCTGAGGGCATTCTGCTGAGTACCCGGTCAAGCATCTTGGCCATGGTGGGACCAGGCGAGCGTACGGGAAGTGGCGCCGGACACCTGATTCTCTCCTCCTTGCTGAGCCATTCCTGGCCACGGATGATCTTCAGAATAAACAATTATGACAAATACAAAACAAGGTGTCCGGTATCAAGGTTACTTACTTGGGTATCTAGGCGATTGCAGCTTAGGCCCGCATCCTCGGTGGTGTCCGGACACTCTACTTTCGGTCCGAAGAATAATTTGCACATCCCTTCGAGCTTTAGGCCGAAGAAGTGCTTAACAGTCCGCGGACCCTCCGGATTGAACTCCCGCATCCGGAGAGGCCAGCGTTGGCACGGAAACATCCGTCGGATTAACATCACTCGCATTATACTGACAAGGTTAATGTCCCTCTCAAGAAGCTCTCGGATACGGCTCTGCAGTACTGGTACATCACCAGCGGGCCCCAAATTCCGTCCTACGTCGGTCCAAGACGCTAGCTGTGATGGAGGGCGCGAGCGGAACTCGGGGGCGGCCACCCACTTTGTGCCTCTGGGAGCCGTGACATAAAACCACCTCCGTTGCTATACATCGGATACTTCTGGGAAAGAACCCTCTGGCCATGGGGCATCAGCGTTCCTGCTTATTATGGCACCTCCGCACTCCGTGTGTCGCCCCTCGATCATCTTCGGCTTCACATTGAAGGTCTTGAGCCATAAGCCGAAGTGTGGGGTGACATGGAGGAAGGCCTCGCACACTATAATGAACGACGAGATATGGAAGATAGTGTCCGGAGCTAGATCATGAAAATCCAACCCATAATAGAACATGAGCCCCCTCACAAAAAGATCGAGGGTGAGGCCCAAGCCACGGAGGAAGTGAGGAACGAACACGACGCACTCAATGGGCTCTGGTGTAGGGATGACCTGCCACGGAGCAGAAGCCCGTGCCGGATGTCGGCGGTCGGATATCCGACATCCTAAGCTTCGCAATGTCCTCCTTTTGAATCGAGGAGGCCACCCACCGACCTTGAGGTTGGATCCGGACATATTGGAGGATCAGGGTGTTGGAGCTTAGATCTCGGGTGTTAGAACTTCGAGGTGCGAGAAAGGCGCGAGCGAGGTGGAAAAGAGGCATAGGCCTCGGCCCCTTTTATAAAGGGGGTGAATATCAAGAGTCCTTAGGGTGACCGCTTGAGGTTTACCCGACAGCACACGGAGTCATACCAATGGTCGTCATAGGGCTACGCACGCCCTCATTAATGGAAGATCCCGTAATAAGAGGAACACGATCTCTGCCTCGACAGGACGTGCCAATAAAACCGCCTCGGAGCGCAAGTCGAGGTGGGTAGCTTACGGTTCATGCTGAATCGGGCCATGATCTGAAAACACGACGTCATTTAAGATTGCCGGCCGGATCAGATTTATGCTATGTTCCCTACAATGGTATGTAAAGATCATCTCACAGATCCGGACACGGTTTAAGTGTTCGATAATTACTTTGGAGTACTCAGCGAAGGAACCCGCCCTGCAATACCGAAGACAAGATTGCGTGCCGGACTCATTGTCATTGAAGCCGGGTTCAGGGGCTACTGAGGGAGTCCTGGATTAGGGGGTATCCGGACAGCCGGACTATGTACATCGTCCGGACTATTGAAGCGTGAAGATACAAGACTCAAGACTCTGTCCCGTGTCCGGATGGGACTCTCCTGGCGTGGAAGGCAAGCTTGGTGATCCCCGGATATTATATTTCCTTCCTTGTAACCGACTCCATGTAAACCCTAGCCCTCTCCGGTGCCTATATAAACAGGAGAGGTTGGTCCTTAGAAGGCCGATCACAATTACAATCATACCATCATAGGCTAGCTTCTAGGGTTTAGCCTCTACGATCTCGTGGTAGATCTACTCTTGTACTACCCTTACCTTCAATATTAATCAAGCAGGAAGTAGGGTTTTACCTCCATCGAGAGGGCCCAAACCTGGGTAAACATTGTATCCCTTGCTTCCTGTTACCATCAGCCTAAGATGCACAGATCGGGACCCCCTACCCGAGATCCGCCGGTTTTGACACCGACAACGGCGCCGCCTGCTCCGACCACATCCCCCGCAGCGTCCACGTCCTCGCGTGCCTCCGTATCCCCCGCAACGTCAGAGGCCGCGGGTGGCGGAACCTTCGAGGTGGATGGATGGGCCGAAGCACCGGATTTCTTCTTGGGTGCCATGGTCGATGGCGCTGTCGGCGGTGAAGATGGTGATGAAGATGACGCGCTGCACACTCTTTCAGGTTCGCGCAAGCGATCCCCCTACCTGGCGCGCCAATGATGTCATGGGATATCACGACCACCTATGGGACCAAGGGCCCCTTGCTGTTTCGCCAGGGGGGATGTCGTGTTGCACAAAGAGCAGAAGAATGTGGGGGTAGCGCGGCAACGATCACACAAGCAATTTTACCCAGGTTTGGGCCGTCGTGAGGCGTAAAACCCTACTCCTGCTTTGGTGGATTGACGGTGGGAGAATGGTAGTGGAGCGTAGTATACTTGCCCGGCAGGGGCGGCAGTGGCTACACGCGTATGGGTGTGTGTGTGTTATCCAACCTTCTAACCCTTTCTAGGGTTGCCATGGGCCTCCTTTATAGATTAAGGGGTTACCACAATGGCAAAGTAGTCATTATGCACTGATAAGATAGCAACCAGTGCTATCATACCTAACTCTGCACGCTGACAAGGTGCATTAAATGCACCGCTTAACATCACATCACTGGTTGCCCGGCAAGCCTTGCCGGGCTGTCTCGCCAGCTCCACGCCTACTTGCTTGACACATCGCAGGACGGGTGTCATCTATAGGCATTTCCTGTAGAAAGATGCCGCCATGTGGCAAATAGCTGCCACTTAGTCACTTTGCGGCTTGACACCGCACTAATTGACGACGTGGGTCGTGGCGGAGTGGTTGGGTGAGGTGGTTTTGCCTCCATGAGCCTCGACAGGACGTCTTCTTCCAGGGGTGACCCCGTCCTTGTCGAGCTCGTCTGCCCGGCAAGGGAGGCTTTTCTCCTGGTGGTATCTTGCTTCTCTGGCTTGACCTTGGTCCTCTTGATCCGCAAGTTGGTCCTTCTATGATCTTGGTCTCTTGTACTCTGGCACGGCCCAGTGTTGTACTCTTGTTCCCGTGCCTGTGCATAGTCTGGGCAACAGACCCAGGGTTTGTTGCACCGACAATATCTTTCTAACTTGACCACAAGCATAGAAATAGCATCGACATAGCAATTTGTTTTATGAAGAATTGATCCTCTAGTTATGGGTATAACTCCCGTGCAATCAAAGAACTCCTAAATAATATTCTTCCCAATAATATTCCCGTTACCCACATGATAGATTTTAGTTTTGAAATTGGTGGGAGCTTTAGTTTCCAAAAGGATCATGATTAAGAACACAAGATTCAAGTTTTGGCTCAAGAGTCTCACTAATGTTGTCCTCACTAGCACTTTCAACTATAACATTATCAAATTCTGACATGATAGCTGAGGGAGTCCTGGATTAGGGGGTGTCCGGATGGCCGGATTATAACCTTTGGCCGGACTCCTGGACTATGAAGATACAAGATTGAAGACTTCGTCCCGTGTCCGGATGGGACTTCCCTTGGCGTGGAAGGCAAGCTTGGCGATACGGATATGTAGATCTCCTCCCATTTGTAACCGACTCTATGTAACCCTAACCCCCTCCGGTGTCTATAAACCGGAGGGTTTTAGTCCGTAGGACGAACAACAATCAGACCATAGGCTAGCTTCTAGGGTTTAGCCTCTCTGATCTCGTGGTAGATCTACTCTTGTACTACCCTGTAACACCCCGGATACAACTTTCCATATTCGTAACTCCGACTCTTGCCTTTTCCGGAGATGTGATTTATTGTTTCCTTCGTGGTTGGGTTTTGTCTGTTGTTTTGCATTTTGTTCTTGTTATGCATTTCATCTCATGGCATCATCTGCATTTCATCCGCATGTTTTTCTAAACTTGCATCCGTTCGGTTTCGCCGGTTCTCTTCGTTGTCCGTTCCGAGTCCGATACACTCGCCTGCGCCATTTCTCCGAAATATTATTTTATAAGTGGCATAATAATGTTCTCGGAATGGGTTGCAACTTGTCGGCGGTCTTATTATAGTGTAGACAGGCCGCTGCCAAGTTTCGTCGCATTCGGAGTCCATTTGATAGCCCAACCGTTAAACCTACTACCGCGATATAGCCGGTATATTCGTCGGACGTTTTCGGTCTCCGGAAACAGATGCCGGGTCGCTCTGTCCCTCTCTCTTCTCAGCCCGAGGCATTCTACACAGCCCACCAACCCCTCTCCTAGTCCCTCTCCGCTCCAGAGCCGTTCGATGGCGTCGTATGGTCCAGCGGAGAAAACCACTAACCCTAGCCCCCTTCCTTATATAAACACCCCCCCAATGCCATTTTGGGTCTTCTCCTTCCTTCCCCTCGAAATCCGTGCGCCCCAATCATCAGCGCCCGGCCGCCCTCATCGTTTTCCGCGCCGGTCCTCTCCTTCTCCGCCACTTGGCGCCGCCGCCACATCGCCAGGGCCAATGAGGCGCCGCCACGTCGCCCCAGCACCCGCCTCCAGCCAACCAGCGCCCTCACGCGTCCTTCCCCGCGCCCCACTTCCCAGCCCCTCAGAGGCCCATCCGCAGCCGCCCGGGCGATCTGGGCCCGGAGGAGCCAGCCGCCCGCCTGGATCCCTTCGAGGAGGAGTCGCCCGTCCCGACCACAGCTCCCGCGGCGGATCCGCCGCCGTGCCCGACCCTCGCCGCCCTCGCTGGAGGCGCCCGCTTGTCGTCGGCCTCGCCTCTCTCTTTTCCTTCTCTCTTTCTCCTCTCTCTAACCCCTCTCTCCGCAGGGTTCACGCCCGCCATGGATGGCCGTCGTCGGCCTCGCCCGCCGGTTGGATGGTCGCCGGAGCTCCACGCTCACCATTCCGCCCGGATCCACCCAGCGCCGCGCCCCGGCGCCCCACCACCTGCCTCCGGCGGATCCGGCATCTCTCGCCGGATCCGCCCTCCGGACCCTCTCCGGCGCCTTCCCGTCGCCCGCGCTACTGGGCTGTGTCCCCAGCAGCCTCCGTTCGCCAACCCCGCGTGGGCCCCGCCCGGCCGGCCCAGGCAACGGCCTGCCTCTCCTCCAACGCCTCCAAGGCCAGCGCCCCCTTCCAGGCGCAAAGGCCCAGCCCAGCACCTCCCCAGCCGGCCTGGCCCTCCTCTCTCCACCGACCGGCCCATGAGGCTATGTGAGCAGCTCCCCCGCCTCTGTGCTCTGTTGGGCCAGATCCTAGATTTGGCCCGTGCATATTTTTTTTCCCGTTCTGCGAATTTATCTATTATCCAGAGAATTACCGTTTTGCAGAAAAACCCTGGCACTTCATGCATATCCTAACTAATTAACCGTGCATCAGATCTAAATAGATTATATATGAAACTTGCTCAGAATTTTGTCTAGTTTCATAATATGCAGTTTTCATCCATGTTTAAAATGTTTAAAATGCTGTTTATTTAAATTTTGCATATATGCCATGTTAAAATGATTTATTTCATAACTAATTAACCGTAACTCCGATTTTATTAAACTTTATATGTAAATGGGGTGGAAAAATGCCTAGATTAACTTGGTCCACTTTATGTTGCTGTTTAACAACTCTAAAATTGTGTTTAGGGCAGAACAGTACCGAATCTAAAATATTGCTCATGGGGATTTTCCGGAATTGTTGTTCGTTGCTTCCGGCCTCATTTAAACTTGCCTAGATAGGTAGTTTTATCATGCTTCACCTCTTGCCATGTTTAACAACATTTAATATTGTTGTGTACCTAACCGAGAGAGAACTAAATAAGTGTTGTGGTGTTCCGTCATTATGCAACTCGTTGCATATTGGGCTCCATTTAACTTGTAGTTTTGTTTGTGCATATTGCCATGCCATGCATTTTTAAACCGGACATGCATCATATTTGTTTGTGCATCATGCCATGTTTATGCTTGTGCATTTATCATGCTGTTTGTTTCTTTCCGGTGTTGCTTCTCGGTTCCGGTAATGTTGCGATTGTGAGGATTCGTTCGACTACGCCCGTTTGTCCTCTTCATGGACTTGATCTTCTTCCTTGCGGGATTTCAGGCAAGATGACCATACCCTCGAAATCACTTCTATCTTTGCTGCTAGATGCTCGCTCTTTTGCTATGCCTTTGCTACGATGCCTACCACTTGCTATATCATGCCTCCCATGTTGCCATGTCAGCCTCTAACCTTTTCACCCCTCCTAGCAAACCGTTGTTTGGCTATGTTACCGCTTTGCTCAGCCCCTCTTATAGCGTTGTTAGTTGCAGGTGAAGATGAAGTTTGTTCCTCGTTGGAACATGGAGATGTTGTTCCTTGTTGGAACATGTTTACTTGTTGGGATATCACAATATATCTTATTTAATTAATGCATCTATATACTTGGTAAAGGGTGGAAGGCTCGGCCTTATGCCTGGTGTTTTGTTCCACTCTTGCCGCCCTAGTTTCCGTCATATCGGTGTTATGTTCCCGGATTTTGCGCCCCTAACGCGTCGGGTGATTTATGGGACCCCTTGACGGTTCGCTTTGAATAAGACTTTTCCAGCAAGGCCCAACCTTGGTTTTACCATTTGCCTCACCACCACCTACCTTTCCCTTGGGTCGGCCAACCCAAGGGTCATCTTTATTAGCCCCCGGACGGTGCTTTTCTAAGTGCTGGCCCGAACCGAGTAGATCATGGGGCCCTCGTGGCAACTCGAGGTTTGGTTTACTCGTAGGATGTCTCATCCGTGTTGCCTGAGAAAGAGATATGTGCAGCTCCTATCGGGATTGTCGGCGCATCGGGCGGCTTTGCTGGACTTGTTTTATTGCTGTGAAATGTCTTGTAGCCGGGATTCCGAGACTGATCGGGTCTTCCCGGGGAGAAGGAATATCCTTCGTTGATCGCGAGAGCTTATCATGGGCTAAGTTGGGACACCCTGCAGGGTTTGAACTTTCGGCCGTGCCCGCGGTTATGTGGCAGATGGGAATTTGTTAATGTCCGGTTGTAGAAAACCCGAAGTTGACCTTAATTAAAATACACCAACCGCGTGTGTAACCGTGATGGTCTCTTCTTGGCGGAGTCCGGGAAGTGAACACGGTGTTGGAGTTATGTTTGACGTAAGTAGGAGTTCAGGATCACTTCTTGATCATAGTTGTTCGACCGTGCTTTTGCCTTCTCTTCTCGCTCTCTTTTGCGTATGTTAGCCACCATATATGCTGGTCGCTGCTGCAGCTCCACCTCACTACCCTGTCCTACCTTTAAGCTTAAATAGTCTTGATCTCGCTGGTGTGAGATTGCTGAGTCCCGTGACTCACGGATACTTCAAACCAGTTTGCAGGTGCCGATGAAACCGTGCGGTGATGGACCCGAGCTCAAGGAGGAGCTCGATGAAGATCTTGTTCTTTGTGTTGTTTCGTTTGATTGATCAAGAGTGGAGCCAGTTGGGACGATCGGGGATCTGTAGCATTTGGGGTAGTCTTCTTTTATTTTGGTTCCGTAGTCGGACCTTGTTTGTATCTGTATGATGTAATGTTTTACTCATGTATTGTGTGAAGTGGCGATTGTAAGCCAACTATGTATCTCTTTTCCCTTATGTATTACAGGGGTTGTGTGAAGATTACCTCACTTGCGACATTGCTTTCAATGCGGTTATGCCTCTAAGTCGTGCTTCGACACGTGGGAGATATAGCCGCATCGAGGGCGTGACATACCCATATCATCAATATTAATCAAGCAGGAGTAGGGTTTTACCTCCATCGAGAGGGACCGAACCTGGGTAAAAACATCGTGTCCCTTGTCTCCTGTTACCATCCGCCTAGAGCCTTGATTCGGGACCCCCTACCGAGATCCGCGGTTTGACACCGACATTGGTGCTTTCATTGAGAGTTCCTCGTATGCGTCATCTTTAGGCCTGATGGCTCCTCCGATCATCAACAACGATGCGGTCCAGGGTGAGACTTTTCTCCCGGACAGATCTTCGTGATTCGCAACTTTGCTGCGGGCAATTAAGCAGCCATCTGGAGCAGATCGAAGCTCGCCCCTGGCCATCAGGTCAAATTTGGAAGTTTAAACTACACGGCTGACGTCCGCGGAGACTTGAACTTCGACGGATCCGAGCCACAATCGTGCGAGCCGCACTGTTACGATGGGCATGATCTAGCTCTGCCGCCCGAATAGTGCCACGAGGCCGCACCGTGTCGCTCCGGCGCTCAGCTCGGGCCGATCGCGCTGTCGAGGGCGGGTGGCTGGACACCGCCTCGGGGGCTGCAATCTCTACGGCGACCGAGCCGAACACCAGCCTTGTCCTTTGCAAAGCTTGTGACTTCAAGGTGCCGGACTCCCCTCCGGACTCCGAACCTTCCGCGCCCCTGCCAATCGAATCCGATTGGGCGCCGATCATGGAGTTCACCGCCGCGGACATCTTTCAGCACTCGCCCTTCGGCGACATTCTGAATTCACTAAAGTCTCTCTCTTTATCAGGAAAGCCTTGGACGGACTATGGTCAGCAAGGTTGGGATGCGGACGACGAAGAAATTCAAAGCCCACCCACCACCCACTTTGTAGCCACTGTCGATGATTTAACCGACATGCTCGACTTCGACTCCGATGACATCGGCGGTATGGGCGCCCGATGCAGGAGGCGACCAAGAACCAGTGCCTACGAGGGCACTAGAAAGCCACCTCGTCAGTATGACATATACATGGTGGACACCCCAAAAGAAGGGAGCGGCGATGGAACAACGGAGGATGACCCCTCAAGAAGCAGCCTAAGCGCGGCGCGGTAAGCCGCTCTAAATCCGCCAAAGCAAAAGCGGTAATTCGGCACGGAGACAATAACACCGGACGGTGCGAAGACAACCCCCTCGGCAGGATTCAGCGGGAGGATGGAGAAACCAGCCCTCATGAGAGAGCGGCAAGCGAGAGGTAGAGGGCGATAATTACATGCCTCCCTCCGAAGACGAGGCAAGCCTCGGCGGACAGCAATTTGTCGTGCACGAGGATCCCGTCGAACAAGAGCGTTTCAAGCGCAGGCTTATAGCCACGGTGAGCAGCCTCAAGAAAAAACAGCAACAGCTTAGAGCTGACCAAGACTTGCTAGCCGACGGATGGACTGAAGTCCTTGCGGCGAAAATCTGAACTTCGAGCGCCCTCAAGAGCTACCCAAAACGCAGGCTCCTACCCCGATTAGAGGAGGAAGCACCTAGACCTACATCACCAGCGCATGATGCGGCCGACCGGCCACCTCGTGGCCGCGACAGAGAGGCCTCTCGGCCCTCCACTCAAGCCGCACCACGGCGTCGCTCAAAAGAATACCAAGGCACGAAAAATCGCGGACCTGCGAGATATATTGGAGGACAAGGCAAGGCAAACAAGATCGATCTATGGATCGCGTGGGCGCCCCACGACACGTGACGATAACCGTCATGCCGGATATCGTAAATCCGGTCGGGCCGAACAAAGTAGACAAAGCTCGTTTGACCTACGTCGTGATATAGCCTAGTATAGAGGCGCCGCACACCCACTATGCTTCACAGATGAAGTAATGGATCATCAAATCCCCGAGGGTTTCAAACCCGTAAACATCGAATCATACGATGGCACAACAGATCCTGCGGTATGGATCGAGGATTATCTCCTTCATATCCACATGGCCCGCGGTGATGATCTACACGCCATCAAATACCTCCCACTCAAGCTTAAAGGACCAGCTCGGCATTGGCTAAACAGCTTGCCGGCAGAATCAATTGGTTGTTGGGAGGACACGGAAGCCGCATTCCTCGACAATTTCGGGGCACCTATGTGCGACCACCGAGCGCCGATGACCTAAGCCACATAATTCAGCAGCGGAGAATCGGCGGACAATTCTGGACATGGTTCCTAACAAGAAAAATCAAATAGTCGACTGTCCGAACGCAGAGGCCCTTGCAGCCTTCAAGCATAACATCCGTGACGAGTGGCTTGCCCGGCACCTAGGACGAAAAGCGAAATCCATGGCAGCCATCACAACACTCATGACCCGCTTTTGCGGGGGAGAAGACAGCTGGCTAGCTCGTAGTAATAACATGACCAAGAGCCCGGTAATTCGGATACCAAGGACAGCAATGGCAGGTCGGCGTCGCAACAAGCACAAGCGCCGCGTGCGGCGACAATGCGAGGATCTGGCAGTTAATGCGGATTCAGAGGCTCTAAACCTGGTCAGCGGAAAAATCCATTTAAAAGAAATACTCGGGCCCGTCCAGTTTGGACCGAATACTCGATCGCTCGTGCGGATACGGCACCTGAAAAACCAGCCAATCACACCAGCAGGGATTGTTGGGTGTTCAACGAGCAGCAAGTTAAGTGCAAAACGAGACAAGGGGCTGCATAGAGATGACGAGGAGGCCCGGCTGCGAACAATAGGGGACGAAGGGCTTCCCCACAAGTGCGGATGGTGAACATGATATCGCAACCCACATCCCCAAAAGGGAGGCGAGCGTGCACTCGAGGGGCGTATATGCGTTGGAGCGATCGCCCCAAAGTTCAACCCATGGTCCTCCTGCTCGATCACTTTTGATCGAAGGACCACCCACTAGCATCCGCCATGGCGGATTCGCGCGTGGTTCTAGACCCAATCATTGATGGATTTCACCTCACTAGAGTCCTTATGGATGGCGGCAGCAGCTGAACCTGCTTTATCGGGATCTGGTCACGAAAAATGGGCATAGATCCCTCAAGGATTAAACCCACAAAGATGACCTTTAAAGGTGTCATACCAGGTGTAGAGGCCAACTATGCAGGCTCGGTTACACTTGAGGTGGTCTTGGATCCCGAATAATTTCGAGCGAGAGTTAATCTTGACATAGTCCCGTTCATGATGGCTATCACGCCTTTGCTCGGACGAACCGCATTGCAAAGTTCAATGCGGTGCCGCACTAAGCATACCTCAAGCTCAAGATGCGGGCCCTCGAGTCATTACGGTCAATGGAAACACTGAGCGCTCTCTCCAAGCGGAGGAGCATACAGCGGCCCTCGCGGCGGAAGTACAAAGCGGCCTCTCAAAGCAATTCTCCAGTCCGGCTATTAAACGTCTGGACACCGTCAAGCGCGCCCGGAGTAACCTACAACAAGGCCTCCTGGCACGTTCCGAGCAAGCATAGCAATGCGGCCCCAACCCCAGCCCTCGCGAAATTGCGAAACCAGTACTACGCGTACATAACAACGCTCTGGAAATACCATGGGCATAGGGGGAGGGGCACGACCACGGCTTGCCCAAAATGCGGCTCAACCGCACTAGGGGCTCTCGATTTTGTCATTCTTTTTCTTACTTTCAGGACTCCACTCTACAGAAGGCCTGTCCGGCAGTACAATCGCCGAACACACGATGCAACAGCCAGGGAGGCAGAAAGCTATGTCGAGTGTCCAGGTGGTCTCTATAATGAGTAGTATACTTGTTTCACATATCATCTCGCAGCTCGCCCCTGGAGGGGGACATGTCAAATAGTCCCATCTCTTGCTTATCGCACTATTTGTATCGTCCTGCTTTTACCGCAATCTTTTCGAATAAACAATACATAGCTTTTGTCTATTATTGCATTCCCTTTTTTTATCTATATATGTTCATTAATGACATGTTGCACCGTACACTTTAGTGCGGCCAAATACACGAGGGCTTAAGTACCCCAACATACGGTGTGATAAGTCCGAACACTTTCACAAGTCGGCACCCGAACTTATAGCATTATATGTATCGGCTCGAATCATGTCTTGGGTCAATTGTTGGGTTTGCCCGCTCCCATGTTTTGGTACCTTACGTTCCGTTATATCGGCTAAGGTAGCACTGGGAGAACCACTGCGATTGTGCCCGGTTGAGCTGGGCTAAGCACCTCGATGGAAAGCTAAAACTGAGCGTCATGATAGGGTGAGAGCTGGTCGTTGTTCGAGAGGTTTTGAGTCCCTAAAGACTCATGCCGCTTAGGCGAGTCGGCTTTGTCCGGCCTAGGCGTGGATAGCGCCCGAACTCGGTCTTCGAATACTAGGGGCTTCGCGAAAATTTAAAATTATAGAATTCTATGGCTAAGTGAGAGTGTTCAAGCATTATAGTCCGATTGCCTTGTTCGTTGTGTTGGCGCCTCCCTCGAAGGACCCAAGAATGGGAAAAAAGCGCTCAAGTTTATCCGAACACCCCAACATTCGTGGCATGGGGCGAAGCGACGACTTGCCATCTCTCAAATTTAATAAGCGGCCGCCTGAAGGTAATATTTTAAATTCAAAAGCGTTGCTTAGCGCATATGAACAAGTTTTCAGCGTCTGAGGATCACAAATGCGAGTTTACTCAAAAATACATCTTTGGAGCACTCATCCGCTATAAAGCGGGCACCCTTGAGGCGCCCTCATAATACATCTCGGGCTTGCGATGCTCCTTGCAGGCGGTGGTCCATCCGTCACAAGCTTCTCGGCGTCCATCTTGCCCAGTGCAGTTTAGCATGGGCAAGGGCCCTCTGAGCACCTTCGATGCATCTGGAGCGCTTGATGACTTCAAGCCATGGGCAGGCATCCACCAGCCGCCTCACCAGGCTGAAGTAGCTCCAGGCATGGCTTCCCGAGGACACTGCGGACTCTGAGACCCTTCATGGCCTGTTCGGCCACCTTATGGAGCTCGACCAGCTGCTTGATTGGTCGCTCAAAAACACCGGTGTCCGACCTCGGCATCTGAGACCAGAACACCTTCTCCGTCGAGCTCCCTCTTGGCTCGGTAGAATCTGGCAGCGTCGGACACACTCGGGGAAGATCTCTGAATACTCTGGAGAGCTCGGGACTCGGGTAAGTAACAAGTAATTCACTTTCACGTGCTTGCTTTGCATAAAGAATGCCTTACCCGCCGCTACCTTCTTCATCGCCTCAATTTCCTGGAGGGCTTTTTGAGCTTCGGCCTTGGCAGATTTGGCGCTCTCAAGGGCCGAGGCGAGGTCGGACTCTCGAGTCTTTGAGTCAAGCTCCAAACTCTCATGTTTTTACACGAGAGCCTGGAGCTCTTGCTGCACCTCCGCCACCCGCGCCTCCTGCTTTTCTCGCTCGGTGCGCTCCACGGCCGCATTGTCTTCGGCCTTGGACGGCGCTTCCTTCAGGGTCGCCACCTCGGTTGTGGCCCCTGTAATACTCACGTTGGTCCCGTCATTTTTTGCAACCACATCTTTTTTATACATACTTAAATAAGGTATTACTTACCTTCCTTGTCCTCGAGCTGCTTCTTGGCAAGGCCGAGCTCGTTCTCGGACCGCTCGAGGCTCTGCTTCAATGCATCGACCTCCATGATCGGTCTGGCGAGATGTCGGCAGCGCAGCCTGCATTCCCATATTGACATACTTATGTTAGACTCCTGCGTATATCTTTTAGATCCTCAGTTCGGCTTTTCTTTCCGAACACCAAACTGAGCATCAGGGGCTACTGTCTATGCGGTAATATTTTACATATCTTAAATACATACCTCAAAGCCTGTTAGAAGGCTGGCACAGGCTTCAGTCAGCCCGCTCTTGGCGGACTGAACCTTCTGGATCACCACACTCATAATAGTGCGGTGCTCCTCGTCGATGGAGGCGTCGTTAAGCACCTCCAGCAGATTATCCGGTGCCTCGGTTGGGCGGAGGTCACGGTGTCGTAAACTTGCCCTTCTTACTAGGGGCCGCCTGCGGATTCGGAACCGTTGAAGGTTCGGTGCGGTGTCGACCAGGGCGGACTTGGAGCCCTTGGGGTTTTATCCCCTTTCGCTGGAGTCGGGAGGTGCCTTGCGGCGCCTCGAGACCACGTCCTCCTGGCTTAGACCCTTTGGGACTCCACCTCGGCATCGTCCGTGGGGCGAGGAGGTAGCGATCGGAAGTGAAAGGCTATTCACATCCGGCGAATCCGAGATCCGCTCGTGAAGCGTCGAGCTGGGCGCATGTACTACATGATTATATTCGGCGTCAGAAGATACTGTGCAATAAAGGAACGCCATGAGTTATTCTGGTATCCGGATACTTTGCCAGGGGCTTAGCCCTGGATGGCCACTCCTCCTTGCCGTCGTCGGTGTTGGTGGAGTAGTCCGGAGGAAGGGTCCTTTCCTTCTTGGACCCTCCGGCCCCCCAGTTGGGGCGGCCTTCCTTTTCTGTCCTCCCCCCACTGGAGGGGGAGAGGCCTCTTCTTCCTCCTCCTCGTCTTCGTGGGAGGAGTGCGCCTCGGAGTCATCGGACGATGAATCCGACACTACCGAGCGTCGGGAACTCTTTCGAGTTCCACGCGGCCTTCTTAGCCTTCTTCTCGGCACCACGTAAGGTGCACCTGGAACCAGCACCCGTCAATTTTGCGGCGTCCGCTGGATCTTGGGCAAAGGAGGACGGTCGATCTGTCGGTCTTCTTCTGCCATTCTGTCAAAGGCAGGAGCTTAGATCCCGCATAGAGTCAAACTATGAAAAACAAGTACCCCGTAAAGGGTAAAATAAGCTTACTACGCTGGCTTGGCGCTTCACGCGGAATCTGCGATCCTCGGTGATGGGAGTGGGAACCACGGCGCCCTTGAATAGCACCTTCCAGGCATCCTCGTGTGTTGTGTCAAAGAGCCTGGTCAGAGTTTGGTGCTGGGCCGGGTTGAACTCCCATAAGTTAAAAGCCCGTCGTTGACACGGGAGAATCCGGCGGATGAGCATGACCTGGACTACGTTGATGAGTTTAACCTTTTTTTCCACCAGGTCTTGGACGCAGGTTTGGAGTCCGGTCCGCTCTTCCGAATTACCCCACGACAGGCCCTTCTCTTTCCAGGAGGTGAGCCGTGTGGGGATGCCAGATGGGAATTCGGGGGCCGCTGCCCATTCAGGGTCACGTGGCTCGGTGACATAGAACCACCCCGATTGCCACCCCTGTATGGTCTCCACGAAGGAGCCCTCGAGCCATGTAACGTTGGGCATCTTGCCCACCATGGCGCCTCCGCACTCCGCTTGCTGGCCGCCCACTACCTTCGGCTTGACATTGAAGGTCTTCAGCCATAAGCCGAAGTGGGGCTTGATGCGGAAGGCCTCGCACACGACGATAAACGCCGAGAAGTTGAGGATGAAGTTCGGGGCCAGATCGTGGAAATCCAGGCCGTAGTAGAACATGAGTCCCCGGACAAATGGGTGAAGTGGGAAACCTAGTCCGCAGAGGAAATGGGTGAGAACACCACCCTCTCATGGGGCACTGGGGTGGGGATGAGCTGGCCCTTATGCAGGGAGCGGTCTGCGATGTCGTTAGACAAGTATCCGGCCTCCTTAGCTTCTTGATGTGTCCCTCCGTGGCGGAGGAGGCCATCCACTTGCCTCCCGCTCCGGACATGGCTGGAGAAGGTTGAGGTGGGATGTGCGGACTTGGGCCTTTGGAGCTCGAGTCTTGTGAAAATGGATAAGCAAAGAAGGAAGAAGGCGTAGATGGAAAAGGTGGATCCTTGTCCCCTTATATGGGCGCACGAAACTATGTGCCCCACCAGCCTAGTAAAACTCGCTTATCTCCCAAGCGCCGTAAATTAATGGAACGGTTGGGTTACCCACGCCCGTATTGATGAGAATCCCGGAATAAGGGGACACGATCTCTGCTTGACAAGGCGTGCCAAGAAACCGCCTCGCTAAGTCTTGTTGAGGTGGGACAATAAAACGATTTGAATAAAGGCTTGGCAGGTGGTGCGATGTCACGCTGCGGAATCGTCGTGATTGGATTTGTGTAAATATTATTCTCTCTCACGGTGGTATGTGGAACTTATTTTGCGAGCCGTACACTATCCTTGTGTTCAAAATCTTCTATGAAGTATTTGGAGGAGAACCCACCTTTCCATGCGAAGACAATCTGCACGCGCGGACTCGTCGTCATTGAAGCCTGGTTCGAACTCTTGAGGAGTCTGGATTAGGGGTGTCCGGATGGCGGATTATAACCTTTGGCGGACTCTGGACTATGAAGACACAAGATTGAAGACTTCATCCGTGTCGGATGGGACTTCCCTTGGCGTGGAAGGCAAGCTTGGCGTCTGGATATGTAGATCTCCTCCCATTTGTAACCGACTCTATGTAACCCTAACCCCTCCGGTGTCTATATAAACCGGAGGGTTTTAGTCCGTGGGGCGAACAACAATCAGACCATAGGCTAGCTTCTAGGGTTTAGCCTCTCACGATCTCGTGGTAGATCTACTCTTGTACTACCCATATCATCAATATTAATCAAGCAGGAGTAGGGTTTTACCTCCATCGAGAGGGCCCGAACCTGGGTAAAAACATCGCGTCCCTTGTATCCTGTTAGCATCCGCCTAGACGCACAGTTCGGGACCCCCTACCCGAGATCCGGCGGTTTTGACACCGACAATAGCAACTTCAAGAAAGCAAACATGCAAAAGGAAAACGGAAAATATTTTTGTGTTTTTGTAAAAATGTTTTAGAAGTGGGGGATATGAAAACAAGAGGCAAATTGAAAATAAAAGTAAATGCAAGGAGATGAAAGTTTATGCGATGGTACTTGATAGGTGTTGGTGATGTCTACCCGGCAACGGTGCCAGAAATTCTTCCTGCTACTTGTGAGCTGCGTTGGGATTTCCTCGAAGAGGAGAGGATGATGCAGTACAATAGAGATAAGTATTTAACTCAGTTAAGAACCAAGGTTAGCAATCCAGTAGGAGAACCATGCGACACCTCATGAACAGCACCTACACACAAAATAACAAATACTTGCACCCAATGCAAACAAGCGGTTGTCAATCCCTTAGCGATTAATTGCAAGGATCAAATCTCGTGGTAATAGATAGATCAACAAAAACACAAAATAAAATAGAAGTAAATAAATTGCAGCAAGGTATTTTTGGATTTTTTAATATATGATAAGGATAGACCCAAGGGCCATACTTTTCACTAGAGGCTTCTCTCTCGGACGAAAAGCATACGGTGAGTAAACAAATTACTATTCGGCAACTGATAGAAAAGCGATAATTATGATGATATCCAAGGCAATGATCATGTATATAGGCATCACGTCCAAGGTAAGTAGACTGACTCCTACCTGCTTCTACTACTATTACTCCACACATCGACCGCTATCCAACATGCATCTAGAGTATTGAGTTCATAAAGAACGGAGTAAAGCCTTAAGCAAGATGACATGATGTAGACAAAGTAAATCCAATCAATATGAATAAACCCCATTGTTTTATACTTAATGGCAACATACAAATATGTGTCATGACCCCTTCTATCACTGGGACTGAGCACTGCAAGATTGAACCCATCGCAAAGCACGTCTCCCATTGCAAGATAAATAAACTAGTTGGCCAAACCAAATGGATATATAGGAGAGAAATACAAAGCTATAATACTCATGCATAAAAGAGTTAAGAGAAGACTCAAATAATATTCATAGATAATCTAATCATAAACCCGCAATTCATCGGATCCAACAAACACACCGCAAAAAAGGATTACATCGAATAGACCTCCAAGAACATCGAGGACAACATTGTATTGAAGAGCAAAGAGAGACAAGAAGCTATCTAGCTACTAGTTATGGACATGTAGATCAGTGGTAAACTACTCACACATCATCGGAAGGGCAGCAAGGTTGATGTAGAGGTCCTACCTGATTGATTCCCCCTCCGGAAGAGTGCTAAAAAAGTACTCCAGATGGGATCTCACGAGAATAGAAGCTTGCAGCGACAGAAAAAGTATTTTGGGTGGCTCTCCATTTGTTTCCCAATTTTAGAGAATTTATAGAGTTGGAATTAGGTCAAACGGAGGAACAAGGGGTCCACGAGGCACATGAGCGTGCCTACCCCCTCGGCGCGCCCATGTGGCTCGTGGCCCACTCCTTCGTCTTCTGGCCTCCTCCCGAAGCTTCTAGTGTCTCTTATGTCCAGAAAAAAAATCATCAAAAAGTTTCGTGGCATTTGGACTTCGTTTGGTTTTGATTTGCTGGAAAACCAAGAACAGGAAAAAAACAGCAAGTGGCACTTGGCACTAAGTTAATAGGTTAGTCCCAAAAAATCATATATAATTGCATATAAAACATCCAAGATTGATACTATAATAGCATGGGAAAAACAAAAATTATAGATACGTAGGAGACGTATCAGTGCGACGGATGAACTCGAAGCACCGGGTACGCGAGATGACCTCCATGTAAACATCTATAAAACAAGTTTTCAGTCCAACACATATAAGCAATATTGATCCTATGTCAATCATAATGTCGTACTCCTCTAAAAACATCAAAGAATCCAGGCTAAACTCAAATTTGAATCAAAAAATGCATCTCCTAGTCATGGCAATCATAGGCATGTAGAACATGGATTCGAGAAAAATAACTTGGGGATCGGAGGAGAAACATACCATAGATCAATCACATGGAAGGACTGGAACTGAAATCGAGTGAGTAGAGAGATCGGGCGAAGTTTTGCTAGGGTTTGGAGAGGTTTGGAGGAAGAAAAGGAAGAAAAGAGAGAGATGGGGGAAAATACCTCCTTCCTCGGGCTTATTGGGGTCGCAAAGATGCCAAACGACTGCTCATGCAGGTGCAAGCATCCGCATGGAACGTCGTCATTCTTCCTGATGACTTACCTACGTCTGTGCTCATCTCATACGACCGCTTATACGAGTGGCGGCCGTTTAAAACGCCGTCTTTTGATCTATTGTTTTTCTCGTCTTGTCGATGGTGTGAAACGACCGCTCGGACGGGAACACGCGCCTGTTTGGAACACCATCTTTTACTCTGGAATTTCCTTCATTTCCTACAAAAGATTTAAAAACCGCTCGAATGGGTGCTCGTGCCCTTTAAAACATCATCTTTTCTTCCGATGTCTTTGGTTGTTTTGCGTTGGAACTTCCAGCAGGTCATGCGACCGCCCATATGACCGCTCACAGACATTTGGAATGTCGTCTTTTCATCTATTTCTCGTGAAACTTTCATTTTCCTTAGCTCTTCTGCGAGGTTAGTTCCAAAATAATACATAGAGAATTTTCCAGGCATCCAAACATCGATTCAACACATAATTCAACTTGCACAATGGAAAGCCTTCATTAGGACCACTCTTCCAAACTTACTTCTTCACTTAGAATTTCAATCACTCTTTTTATTGAAACAAAAATTAAAAACTTACTTGTCTACTTTATTCGCGTGGGTTTCCTCCCACGAAGCTCTTGTTTTCAGTCGGTTAGCTCGACTGTAGTGATGATCAAGGTGGTGCAAACACACCGAGACCATACTTTCTAGCATTCACAATGATGTCTTCTCCTGAGTAGATCTTTGTTATATTTTTCCTAGGGAAATGTGTCAGGACCCCGATTCAAAGTCACACCGATCTAGCATGTAACACATCATATCACTTTGCGGCCTCACGCACGGTATTCCCACGGGTGCCACCTTACCTGGCCCGGGACCGTTTGAGCCTTTTGGCTCACGTATATGATAGTGTCGCTAATATCCATATGACAGAGAACCCGGGCCGACATGACTAGTCGTGAACCCAAAGTGGCACTAACTTACGGGGACAGACATACATGAACCAGCATCGAACGTGTCGGTCATCAGCATGTGAATCCGGGCTATAGCAATTGGGCTAACAGGACTCCAGGAAGCCAGGCTGTAGCAAGCTAGCAGGACTCCGGAAGTCACCGCGTGACATTTCCCCGAAGGGACAGACACAGGAACTAAGTGGATCACATGCCGGCCAGTCTAAGTGTTCCGGAGCAGTTGTAACTGGGCTAGCAGGACTCTGGTAAACCGGGCTGTAGCAGACTACCATGGCTCAGTGGAAGCACTAGACTACATTTCCCCATAAGAGAGGCTACCAAGGATAAACAACTAGATTGTTGGATCCCACACATACCAAGAATTTCAATCATACACACAATATGCCTGATATGTGTAAATACAACATGGCATCACAATAAAACTCTACAACTCAAAGTATTTATTCATTAGGCTCCGAAGAGCCAGATATTACAAACATGGGTCTGATGACCCAACATACAGAGCATACAAGCAACAAGCGGAAGCATAAACATGTCTGAGTACAGGCAACTACAAATGAAAAAGGCTGAGAAGCTTGACTATCTACAAGACCCTCCCAAGGGTACAAGATCGTAGCTGAGGTAACAAGCTAAATATCGAAGTCCACGCAGAACTACTAGTGAGACTGAAGTCTCTCTGCAAAAACATAAATTAAGCAAACGTGATTACAAATGTACCCAGCAAGACTTGCATCAGAACTAGCTACATATGCATCAGTATCAACAAAGGGGTGGTGGAGTTTAACTGCAGCAAGCCAGCTTTGACTCGGTGGCTATCATGTACTACGATTGCAATTAACTCTTTTGAGGTGGCGCACACGAGTCCACATATTCACCATAACAATACACCACTATGGATCCGCTCCCGTCTCCCTACGAGAACGCCATCCATAGCACTCACGCTTATCTTGCGCATTTTAGAGTATCCACTTTCACTTGTCTATGAACTGCAGGCGACCGAAGTCCTTTACATGGACGCGCTATTCGAATAGATGATGTTAACCTGCGGGTGTACTTCTTCACACACGCTCTCGCCACTTACCACCATGTACCGTCATGTATCTCGGCAACCTTCAAGCGGAAGCTTTGGCGAGGGAGTCGGCCCACGACCTAACTAACCACACAAGTCTCTAGTCCAGGTTTATCGCCTATTCGGGTTCCATCCGCAAGGAGATCCGGCGAGGTGTCGCTCACGGCCCCAAGCGATGAGAGAAGGGTTCGAGGCACCAAGCAGGCGTCGGTACACGTGCCTCGTGTCTCTACCGCATCATAGCCCACCCCTAGGGTCAGCGCTACATACGGCCCCCAACACATATCCTACAAACACGAGAAACTAGTTGCAACTCCTGAAGCGGAGATCAAAGGCGATTAATAAGTCGAGAGGGTACTTAAGCATTCAATGCGTGGTAGTAGCTATTCATGGATCACAAACATAGAACTCAGTTCACGAGGGCGGCTGCAATGAGACAACCCACCATGTACTCTGCATGGCCTCTCACCGCTACCTTTACCAAATCTTGTTCACACACTTAGCTCTCAACAATAGGACATGTTCACCACATTCCAATTCACCCCGATGAATCGACCGACTCAACTCTAAGCGATGGCAGGCATGACAACAAGCATGAATGAGTAGGCACATCAGGGCTCAAACAACTCCTACTCATGCTAGTGGGTTTCATATATTTCTTGTGGCAATGTGGGTCATGCAGAGGAAAGGGGTTCAACTACCGCAGCATGTAACAGTTGAATCGTTGTTGTCCTAATGCAGTAAAAGAGACCAGGAGCGAGAGAGTGGGATTGTATCGGAATGAACAAGGGGGTTTTGCTTGCCTGGCACTTTTGAAGATAGTATAGTTCTTCATCGGTGTCATCGATCTCATCGTCAGAACCACGTCTACTTAGAGGGGACAAATACCGGCAAACAAAGAAGAACACAATCAATGCAATGCACAATATGATGCATGATCATGACATGTCAATATGTTGTGATTTAAGCTAATGCAACTAGCAATAGGTTAAATGAAGTTGGTTTGAATCCAAGATTCAAATTCAAACTCCATATGTGGATATTCAAATGACATTTATATGATTTGTCCTAAACATCAGCTATAAGTTGTTCTAACATGCATGCAAATGGTACAGATGGATAGATTGGATTTTTCTGATCATTTTTCATATATAACTTATTTTATTTGGAGTTGCGGTTTATTTTCTATGAATTTTCGAAGTTTAAATCATTTTCTGGAATTTCCTAGTTATTCTAATTTAAACTAAATCCAGAAATGACTTATTGCGTCAGCACGACGTCGGTGTGACGTCAGCAAGTCAACGAGCATGGTCGAGTCAAATCGACTGTGGGTCCGTGGTCGATTAATGAACGTCGTCGGCAGAGGCTGACTAGTGGGGCCAGGTCAACGCTGAGGTGGCAAGGTCAAACTGAGCGGTGGGGCCACGGGCATTAGCTTAATATAAACAGGGAATAACCTTGTGGTTATTTAAGGGGAGGGGCCCGTCTATCAGTGAGCTAGGGGGTTAGTTAGTGGCGTCATTAGCCGCTAATGATGGTGCCACGTCGGCACGGCCGGGGTTGGGCTGCTGGCGACCATCCAGTGCGGCGGCGACTCGCCGGGGTGGTGCTAGGGGCAGCGGCTGGTTGCGCCGAGGGCACCAGGAGGGAGCCCGTTCTCGACCGCATCCAACCGAAGAATCTGGAGGGTGCGGGGTGACCGGAAACACGTCGGAGATGAGCTATGGCGGCGGCCGGAGATCGGGCGTCAGTGAAAACGACGCTACAGCGAACGGCAGGAGCAGTGGGTGGGGGTTTTGGGCTTCTGGCATTGCGCTGAGCACGGTGGTATGCTTAGACGCGACGTGCGTGAGCTCTAGCCACGGCGGCGACACGGCCGGCAGCGACGGGTTCTCGGTTCGACAGAAGTGACGGCTACGCGGCGAAATCGAGCACGGCGAGAGAGAGGGGCGGCGTAGGAGCTCACTGTGAGGTAGTAGAGCAGCTCAGTGGCCTCAGGGAGGCAGCGGAGACGGTGAATCAGACGGCGGCATCCGGCGGCCGTGGACAGGGAAGAAAGGTCGCGACGTCTTATTGGGGTCCTCCGGCCTTGCGTGGCTCGGCAGAGAGGTGCTCGAGGTCTAGGCGGAGCTCGTGGGCCGGTCAGAGAAGCGAGGGGGAGGCGGTGGCTGCGGCAATGACGAGCGGCGGCGACGGGCGCGCTCGGTGGTGCTGCGGGGAGAGAGCAGAGGAGGGGTAGGGGGTCCAGAGAGAGAGAGGGAAGAGGTGCAGAGGGTCCGAGGCGGTCCAGGGCGGTGGAGCGGGTTGAGGGGAAGCAGTTGCGTGGCTAGCAGGAGGTGGCTGCGGCTCGGCTGTGCGCGCAGCACGCACAGTGCCAGTAGGTGTGGGGAAGACGTCACGCTAGTAGGTGGGCTAGGCCGTCCAACTGGGCCGGGCTACAGGAGCGCCAGGTAAGTTACAGGTAAGCTCTCTTTCCTTTTGTTTCAGTTTTCTTTTTCTTTTTCTTCTGTAACTTTGTGGCTTTATTAAAAATACCTATCCATTCTCAAAAATCATTAAACTGCTCATGCCCACTGTTTGGAATATTTCCAACAGTAAACATTTTAGATTATGATTATTTGGACATTTAAAATATTTTATAGCATTTAAATGTCCAAATGCAAATAACATATGATTTAATCCAATGACCTTATGTTGTCCTAGAAAAGTGTGCACCATTTTTGTCAGAGGTTCTAGACCAAGGCAAAGATGATGAACATTTTAGAAGGGCATTTTAGGTTCATTGAAAAAGATTTTTAGTAAACCCTAGTTGAATTTTCAAGGTGCTAGGGGTTATGTCATCCCCATTTCCAATTTCAGAAAAGTTAAACATGATGCACACATGAAGCTAGCCTAGTGCATTTCTAGAAGCTAGAGATTTGACAAAATGTCTCACGAAAGGATCTTTAGCGGGTAAGTCAAATCTAACATTTCCCTCAAACACATTTATCATGACCTTGATAGTCCTTAAAAAGGGTCTGGCGAGAATTATAGGAGCTATTGGATCTTCAGGCATATCTACTATAACAAGATCAATCATGACAGGGCAATCATTAATTTCAACTATAACACCATGCTTAATGCCTACTGCCCGTGTAAAAGTAGAATTAGCCATATTCAAAAGAATCTCGGTATTAGCATAAGGTCTGAGATTAAGAATATCATAAATTAACTTGGGGATGGTGGAAACACTTGCCCCAAGATCACATAAAGCATTGAATTTATTCAATCCTACCTCAATTTCTATGGTAGGTTCAAAATCGTCCTCTTGCTTTGCTAGGAGATTACTGTCGGCATTCTGGGAACGGGGGTCCTCAGACTTCCCTGCCTGCGGCCCATGGTGTGGCTGTGCTAGTAGGCCTGTACGGCCCAACTTCATCAACAAGGCATTCAAGACCCTCGCGAGGGGCCAAGCCTCGCGAGGCGGACGACACAAGACCTCCTCAGGAGCGGCCTCACCAGGTTGGCTCGCGAGGGGTGGAGAGATCAAGGCAACGCAAACCTCGCGAGGTTCTCGTGACGTAAGCCATGACGATCGAGACCAGGTGGGCGCCAGCGCGCGCAGCGTCCTTGTTTCCCCTTTGGTGTTTAGGAGACAAGCACTAGCGCGGAGTACCGAGGCATCAAGAAAAGGTTTCCATATCAATGCAACGAGACCAAGACCAGCAGGACGGCAAGACAGAGGTCACCATGGAGCCCAAGGCGGCATCACCACCAGAGCCTTTTGCAGGCGAAGACCGCTTTTCTCAGGATAAGCTGTACTAGCTGTCCCCTTTCAAATTGGTCGTCGTTGGCTCCCTTCCCGCTCAATATTTGGGGAGAGGACCAGGGCCTATATAAGTAGAACTAGCCACTACCGTAGAGGGGATCGGGTCGAGAGCTCACAAGCAAGCCCGAGCAGCAGGGCGTCATGACGGGTCGGGCAACATGAAGCGTGGGGCACTTCGGCGAGGTCTTCGAGGCAGCGGCCTCGGAGGCCTATGTGCCCCGCATGATGGACCAGGAGTACACGTCGGAGGACGACCCTTGCTCGTTCCTTGGGCCAGGATGGGAGGAGGAGGCGTTAGGAGCTGAAGCCTTCCAGGAGCCGTCAGAGAGCCCCGCAATCCGCACCATCGACAACAGATATAGGGTACCACTAATCCCTCAGGAGCAAGCTTACGCTAACCATGAGTCGCAGGGGAATCAAGTCACCACTGCAGCTGGCGGCCCCAGCTCGGCGACCTCCCTTCCGCCATGGGGGTCGCGCTGGGCTTCTACACAGGGTCGGGAGCAGATCCTCCCCCGCCTGCGGAGAAAGCGCCCGAGGTAGGCCTCTGCTAGGGAGGTGCTGAAAAGCCTACCCCTGGCAGAGGACTTGTGGTCGGCGAGAGCGCCGCTGGCGTCCCCTTTGCCCCTTTGGTGGCGTCCTGGTTTCCGGTCGTCTCCAACGGTGACGAGGGAGGCGCAAGGCGGTGCCCTCGTCTGGCGATATGAAGTAAGGCTCACGCATGTGAAGATCGCCACCCGCGACACTCTCACGTAATAATGAGTGGGGTTGTACACGCCCCGGAGTCTCCAGAGAGCCGCCCTTGGGCCTCGGGGGCTTCCTCCCACACCCTGGTGCCAGCACTTAGCTCCGTGCTGGTGAGAAGACTTGAAGACCAGAAGACTAGACTAGGTGCCGGACGCGGCCATTTTCTTTGGATCCCTTTTCTGTAGCCTTGCCTTTTGGATTTGGATTTAAGCTGAAGTTGATTTTTTATCGATGCGCGTGGGGGTGCCTTTTCTCGTTCAAGTGGTTTCTTGCCTCTGGTTCTTGCCTTGTTCTGAAGCTCACGCTCGCTGCCTCCCCCTCGCGAGCCCCTCGTGAGCGGGGCTGGGCGCGGCACACGCACCACGCACGCCAGTCGGCGCCAGATCCTCGCGAGGCCCTCTCGGGCGGATCGGCAGATCCTTCAGGAGCTCCGCGGCAACTCACGACCTTACAATCCAGTTCGAGGCCCGCCTCAGCTAAGGTAAGCCGCAACAGCAAAACTTGCTGCCAAACTCATGGATCCACGAAGGCGTACACTCGGCTTGGCATAAGAGAGTAAAAATTGCGATTTGTTTACATGAGGGGCTCCCCCTCTCAAAATGCTCTCACAATCTTTAGGGGCCACGCCCAAGTTTTTGCATGCAGGGTAAAACAGTAAGGGAACGAGGGATCAGCTAGATATGTCGCTCGCTGCGTCCTCCATGTCGTCTTCAGACGCACCACTGGCGTCGATGTCACCATCGTTGGCGTCGCCTCCACCTTCACCGACGCCGGCATCGTCATCGTCAACCACGTCGCCTTCGTCTGCAGCGACCACCACTGCGTCGTCTTTAGAAGCAAAGGCTCTGACCAGCGCATCCACGTTGTCCTCCACCCACCGCGCCAAGTCGCCACGGATGGCTTCGGTACAGGGGCAATGGCGGCGCCGAAGTCGAAGTCGGGGAAGGTGTTCCAAAGATGGCTGAAGACACGGGAGAACGTGCGCCCGAGCAAGCCCGGGCTTTTCTCTTCCACAAGCTGGTGAGCTCTATCAGACCAAGTGTCCAGGCGCGCCACCACGTCAGCAAAGAAGCGTAGGTGACTGGCATAGTCATTCGAGTGAGGGTGCAGAGCATTCTCGTCGCAGATGTGGCCCAGCGCCGCGTTTGCCCTGATCCTGAGGTCCTGGAGCATGGGGGCGTGCTCACGCTCCAGCGTCCGCCGCTGAAGCACTTCCTCCCTACACTGTCGCGCAACGGACTCGGCGTCATCAACCCACTTCTGAAGAGAGAGCAGCCCGGCGTGGGCAGAGGCCAACTCCGCCTGCGCTGTGACCAGGGCGGCTGTCGTAGCCTCCTCGCACCTCTCCACTTCAGCCAGCTTGGGCCTGAGGGCGGTGGCCCTAACCACATCCTCCGTCCCCGCAAGCTTCAACCTCAAGTCCCACGTACCTTCAAGATCCGTGCGAGCCTCGGCCACCCGACGATCCACCTCCTCCTAAACCCTGGCCTCGCGCGCACCAATGGCGTCCTCCGCTTGGATGACTTGGCGCTCCCTCATCTCCAACCGCTCTAGCTCGAGGCTGTGTTCCGCAGCTTCCAACGCCATCGCTTCCTCAAGCTTCCGGACCTCTTCCTCCTCGGCGGGTGCCCCCCTCATTGACGGAAGGGCGGCTTTGCGCGCCTCCACCTTCCGCTCCAGGGACGCGCTCCAGGCCTGGAGCTCCCACGCGCGCTTCTCTGCGGCCTCACGACGGCGGTCAGCCTCGCGAGCCTCCTCCAAAGCTCGGGAGCAAGCTTCACAGGAAACCTTGAGGGATGCCTCGGCCTTCGCATTATCAAGATCACGCTGGTAACGGCCAAGGTTGATGGCCACCTTTAGCTTACGTCGTTCCTCCGCCAGCCGAAGACCCTCCGCCTTGAGGCACGCGTCAACGTCCGCGAGTTCACCACCGAGTCGGTTCATCTCGCCCATCGCCTCCTGGAAGAGCTCATGACGAACAACGCTCCGCCCGTGCTCGAACTCAAGCGCACGGCCCATCTCGTCCTACGGCGCGGGGGCTGTGGGCGAAGCCTGGAGCGGTGCGCCCCCTCTCAGTAGGGGGCTGGGCGCTGGCGCAGCCCCAGGCGCTAGCCGGACCTCGTGAGGGGCCTGAGCCAGGCGGGGCCCACTGCCTGAGGAGGAGCCGAAGATCGAAACCAGCCAGCTGTTGTCCATGGCCAAAGGAGGAGACCTGGGCACGCCCGCCAAGCTCCACGCCAGATCATGGGGGAAGGACTGTTGGGGAACGTTGCAGAAAATTAAAAATTTTCCTACGGTTTCACCAAGATCCATCTATGAGTTCATCTAAGCAACGATTCAAGGGAGTGAGTTTGCATCTACATACCACTTGTAGATCGAGTGCGGAAGCGTTCAAGGGGATGGTGATGATGGAGTCGTACTCGGATCACCGATGACCAAGTGCTGAATGGACAGCACCTCCGCGTTCAACACACGTGCAGTGCAGACGGCGTCTCCTCCGTCTTGATCCAGCAAGGAGGAAGGAGAGGTTGAGGAAGATTGCTCAGCGGCAGCTGCAGGCGTGGTGTTGTTGGTGCAGCGATAATCCGGCAGAGCCGCCAAGCACGTCACGGAGGAGGAGAGGTGTTGGGAGGAGGGCTGCGCCTTGAGTTGTGTGCAGCCCTCCCTCACCCCTCTATTTATAGGGGGAAAGGGCAGGGGGGCCGGCCCCTCTAGATGGGAATCTAGAGGGGGCGGCCAGGAGGGGTGGCTTGCCCCCCAAGCAAGGGGGGCGCCCCCTTCTAGGGTTCCCCAAACCCTAGGCGCAAGGGCCCAAGGGGTGCGCCCAGCCACGAGGCTGGCTCCTTCCCCACAGCCCATGTGGCCCCAGGAGGTGGCCTCCCGGTGGACCCCGGAACCCTTCCGGTGGCCCGTACAATACCGATATGCCCCAAACTTTCCGGTGTCCGTTTGACAACTTCCCATATATAAATCTTTACCTCCGGACTATTCCGGAACTCCTCGTGACGTCCGGGATCTCATCCGGACTCGAACAACATTCGGTAATCACATACAAGTCTTCCTAATAACCCTAAGCGTCACCGAACCTTAAGTGTAGACCCTACGGGTTGGAGACATCTTGAACATGACCGAGGCGGCTCTCAGGTCAATAACCAACAGCGGGATCTGGATACCCATGTTGGCTCCCACATGCTCCTCGATGATGTCATCGGATGAACCACGATGTCGAGGATTCAAGCAACCCCGTATACTATTCCCTTTGTCAATCGGTACGTTACATGCCCGAGACTCGATCGTCGGTATCCCAATACCTCGTTCAGTCTCGTTACCGGCAAGTCACTTTACTCGTACCGTAATGCATGATCCCGTGACCAAGCACTTGGTCACTTTGAGCTCATTATGATGATGCATTACCGAGTGGGCCCAGAGATACCTCTCCGTCATACGGAGTGACAAATCCCAGTCTCGATCCGTGTCAACCCAACAGACACTTTCGGAGATACCTGTAGTGCACCTTTATAGTCACCCGATTCGTTGTGGCGTTTGGTACACCAAAGCACTCCTATGGTATCCGGAGTTACGATCTCATGGTCTAAGGAAGAGATACTTGACATTGGAAAAGCTCTAGCAAAACGAACTACATGATCTTGTGCTATGCTTAGGATTGGGTCTTGTCCATCACGTCATTCTCCTAATGGCGTGATCCGTTATCAATGACTTCGATGTCCATAGTCGAAACCATGACTATCTATTGACCAACGAGCTAGTCAACTAGAGGCTCACTAGGGACGTATTGTGGTCTATGTATTCACACATGTATTACGATTTTCGGATAATACAATTATAGCATGAATAAAAGACAATTATCATGAACAAGGAAATATAATAATAATGCTTTTATTATTGCCTCTAGGGCATATTTCCAACAGTCTCCCACTTGCACTAGAGTCAATAATCTAGTTACATTGTGATGAATCGAACACCCATAGAGTTCTGGTGTTGATCATGTTTTGCCCGCGGAAGAGGTTTAGTCAACGGATCTGCGACATTCAGATCCGTATGCACTTTAAAAATTTCTATGTCTCCATCTTGAACATTTTCACGGATGGAGTTGAGCGACGCTTGATGTGCTGGTCTTCTTGTGAAACCTGGCTCCTTGGCAAGTGCAATAGCTCCAGTGTTGTCACGAGAAGAGTTTGATCGGCCCGACGCATTGGGTATGACTCCTAGGTCGGTGATGAACTCCTTCACCCAAATTGCTTCATGTGCTGCCTCCGAGGCTGCCATGTACTCCGCTTCACATGTAGATCCCGCCACGGCGCTCTGCTTGCAGCTGCACCAGCTTCTTGCTCCACCATTCAACATATACACGTATCCGGTTTGTGACTTAGAGTCATCCAGATCTGTTTCAAGCTAGCGTCGGCGTAACCCTTCTGACGAGCTCTTCGTCACCTCCATAAGCGAAAACATGTCCTTCGTCCTTTTCGGTACTTTAGGATATTCTTGACCGTTGTCCGGTGTTCCTTGCGGGATTACTTTGGTACCTTCCTACCAAACTTACGGCAAGGTTTACATCAGGTCTGGTACACAGCATGGCATACATAATAGATCCTATGGCTGAAGCATAGGGGATGACACTCATCTCTTCTTTATCTTTTGCCGTGGTCGGGCATTGAGCCGAGCTCAATCTCACACCTTGCAATATAGGCAAGAACCCCTTCTTGGACTGATCCATTTTGAACTTCTTCAAAATCTTATCAAGGTATGTGCTTTGTGGAAGACCTATGAGGCGTCTCGATCTATCTCTATAGATCTTGATGCCTAATATAAGCAGCTTCTCCAAGGTCCTTCATTGAAAAACACTTATTCAAGTAGGCCTTAATGCTGTCCAAGAATTCTATATCATTTCCCATCAAAAGTATGTCATCTACATATAATATGAGAAATGCTCTGAGCTCCCACTCACTTTCTTGTAAATGCAGGCTTCTCCATAAGTCTCATAAACTAAAACGCTTTGATCATCTCATCAAAGCGAATGTTCCAACTCGAGATGCTTGCACCAGCCCATAAATGGATCATTGGAGCTTGCATACTTTGTTAGCATTCTTAGGATCGACAAAACCTTCTCGGCTGCATCATATACAGCTCTTCCTTAAGATAACCGTTAAGAACGCTGTTTTGGCGTCCATCTGCCATATCTCATAATCATAGTATCGCGGCAATTGCTAACATGATTGAACGGACTTAAGCTTCGCTACGGAGAGAAAGTCTCATCGTAGTCAATCCTTGAACTTGCCGATAACCCTTAGCGACAAGTCGAGCTTTATAGATGGTGACATTACCATCGCGTCGTCTTCTTCTTGAAGATCCATTTATTTTCTATCGCTCGCGATCATCGAACAAGTCGGTCAAAGTCCATACTTTGTTTTCATACATGGATTCTATCTCGGTTTCATGGCTTCTAGCCATTTGTTGGAATCTGGGCCGCCATCGCTTCTTCATAGTTCGAAGGTTCACGTTGTCTAACAACATGATTTCCGGGACAGGGTTGCCGTACCACTCAGTGCGAGCGTGTCCTTGTGGATCTCTGATTCAAGAGCAACTTGATCCGAAGTACCTTGATCATCATCATTATTTTCCTCTTCATTGGTGTAGGCATCACAGAACATTTTCTGAGCTGCACTACTTTCCTGTTCAAGAGGTAGTACTTCATCGAGTTCTACTTTCCTCCCACTTACTTCTTTCGAGAGAAACTCTTTTCGTAAAGGATCCGTTCTTGGCAACAAAGATCTTGCCCTCGGATCTTAAGTAGAAGGTATACCCAATGGTTTCTTTAGGGTATCCTATGAAGACGCATTTTCCGACTTGGGTTGAGCTTTTCAGGTTGAAGTTTCTTGACATAAGCATCGCATCCCCAAACTTTTAGAAACGACAGCTTAGGTTTCTTCCCAAACCATAATTCATACGGTGTCGTCTCAGCGGATTTAGGCGGTGCCTTATTTAAAGTGAATGTAGCTGTCTCTAGGCGTATCCCCAAAATGATAGCGGTAAATCGGTAAGAGACATCATGGATCGCACCATATCCAATAGAGTGCGATTCTGACGTTCGGACACACCATTCTGTTGAGGTGTTCGGTAGGCGTGAGTTGTGAAACGATTCCACATTTTCTTAAGTGTGTACCAAATTCGTGACTTAAATATTCTCCTCCACGATTCGATCGTAAGAATTTTATCTTTCGGTCATGTTGATTCTCTACTTCATTCTGAAATTCCTTGAACTTTTCAAAGGTCTCAGACTTGTGTTTCATCAAGTAGATATCTACTCAAGTCATCTGTGAGAGTGAGAACATAACGATATCCTCCGCGAGCCTCAACACTCATTGGACCGCACACATCGGTATGTATGATTTCCAACAAGTTGGTTGCTCGCTCCATTGTTCCAGAGAACGGAGTCTTGGTCATCTTGCCCATGAGGCATGGTTCGCATGTGTCAAATGATTCATAATCTAGAGACTCCAAAAGTCCATCAGCATGGAGCTTCTTCATGCGCTTGACACCAATGTGACCAAGGCGGCAGTGCCACAAGTATGTGGGACTATCGTTATCAACTTTACATCTTTTGGTATTCACGCTATGAATATGTGTAGTACTACGCTCGAGATTCATTAAGAATAAACCATTGACCATCGGAGCATGACCATAAAACATGTCTCTCATATAAATAGAACAACCATTATTCTCGGTTTAAATGAGTAGCCATCTCGTATCAAGCGAGATCCGGATACAATGTTCATGCTCAAACTTGGCACCAAATAACAATTATTAAGGTTCAAAACTAATCCCGTAGGTAAATGTAGAGGTAGCGTGCCGACGGCGATCACATCGACTCTGGAACCATTCCCGGCGCGCCGTCGTCACCTCGCCCTTCGCCAGTCTCCGCTTATTCCGCAGCTCCTGCTGTGAGTTACAAATATGAGCAACGGCACGGTATCAAATACCGGGAGTTACTTGAGTCTTGGTAAGGTACACATCAATTACATGTATATCAAATATACCTTTGGTGTTGCGGCCTTCTTATCCGCTAAGTATTTGGGGCAGTTCCGCTTCGGTGACCCTTCCCTTGCAATAAAAGCACTCGGTCTCGGGCTTGGGTCCATTCTTTGACTTCTTCCGGCAACTTGCTTACGGGCGCGGCAACCTCCTTGCCGTCCTTCTTGAAGTTCTTCTTGCCCTTGCCCTTCTTGAACTTAGTGGTCTTATTGACCATCAACACTTGATGTTCTTTCTTGATTTCAACCTCTCGACTTCAGCATTGAGAATACTTGGAATGGTCTTCACCATCCCTGCATATTGTAGTTCATCACAAAGCTCTTGTAGCTTGGTGGGGCGATCAAGGATTCTGTCAATGACCGCCTCGTCCGGGAGGTTTATGTCCAGCTGGGACAGGCGGTTGTGCAACCCGGACATTTTGAGTATGTGCTCACCGATGAACTGTTTTCCTCCATCTTACAACTATAGAACTTGTCGGAGACTTCATATCTCGACCGGGCATGAGCTTGGAAAACTAGTTTCAGCTCCTCGAACATCTCATATGCTCCGTGTTGCTCAAAATGCTTTTGGAGCCCGGTTCTAAGCTGTAAAGCATGCCGCACTAAGCGAGGGAGTAATCATCGACGAGACTGCCAAGCATTCATAATGTCTTGGTTCTGCAGGACGGGGCGTCACCTAGCGGTCCTTCTAGGACATATTGTTTCTGGCAGCTATGAGGATGATCCTCGGGTTCGGACCCAGTCCGTATAGTTGCTGCCATCATCTTTCAGCTTGGTTTTCTAGGAGCGCGTTGAAGTTCAAGTTGACATGAGCGTTGGCCATTTGATCTACAAGACATATTATGCAAAAGTTTTAGACTAAGTTCATGATAATTAAGTTCATCTAATCAAATTATTTTAATGAACTCCCACTCAGATTAGACATCCCTCTAGTCATCTAAGTGTTACACGATCCGAGTCGACTAGGCCGTGTCCGATCATCACGTGAGACGGACTAGTCATCGTCGGTGAACATTCTCATGTTGATCGTATCTTCCATACGACTCGTGTTCGACCTTCGGTCTCCGTGTTCCGAGGCCATGTCTGTACATGCTAGGCTCGTCAAGTTAACCCTAAGTGTTTTGCATGTGTAAAACTGTCTTACACCGTTGTATGTGAGCGTAAGGATCTATCACACCGATCATCACGTGGTGCTTGAAGCGACGAACTTTAGCAACGGTGCACGTTTAGGGAGAACACTTCTTGAAATTTTTGTAAGGATCATCTTATTTACTACCGTCCTTCTAAGTAAACAAGATGCATAAACATAATAAACATCACATGCAATTATATAGTAGTGACATGATATGGCCAATATCATAAAACTCCATTGATCTCCATCTTCGGGGCTCCATGATCATCTTGTCACCGGCATGACACCATGATCTCCGTCATCATGATCTCCATCATCGTGTCTTCATGAAGTTGTCACGCCAACGACTACTTCTACTTCTATGGCTAACGTGTTTAGCAATAAAGTAAAGTAATTTACATGGCGTTCTTCAATGACACGTAGGTCATACAAAATAAAGACAACTCCTATGGCTCCTGCCGGTTGTCATACTCATCGACATGCAAGTCGTGAATCCTATTACAATAACATGATCTCATACATCACAATATGTCATTCATCATTCATCACAACTTGGCCATATCACATCACATGACAATTGCTGCAAAAACAAGTTAGGCGTCCTCTAATTGTTGTTGCATCTTTTCGTGGCTGCAATTGGGTTCTAGCAAGAACGTTTTCTTACCTACGAATAACCACAATCTTGTCAACTTCTATTTACCCTTCATAAGGACCCTTTTCATCGAATCCGCTCCAACTAAAGTGGGAGAGCAGACACCGCCAGCCACCTTATGCAACTAGTGCATGTCGTCGGTGGAACCGGTCTCACGTAAGCGTCGTGTAAGGTTGGTCCGGGCCGCTTCATCCCACAATACCGCTGAAGCAAGATAAGACTAGTAGCGGCAAGCAAGTTGACAAGATCTACGCCCACAACCAAATTGTGTTCTACTCGTGCAATAGAGAACTACGCATAGACCTAGCTCATGATGCCCTTTGTTGGGGAGCGTTGCAGAAAATTAAAAAATTTCCTACGGTTTCACCAAGATCCATCTATGAGTTCATCTAAGCAACGAGTCAAGGGAGTGAGTTTGCATCTACATACCACTTGTAGATCGAGTGCGGAAGCGTTCAAGGGGATGGTGATGATGGAGTCGTACTCGGATCACCGATGACCAAGTGTTGAGCGGATAGCACCTCCGCGTTCAACACACGTGCAGTCGGACGACGTCTCCTCCGTCTTGATCCAGCAAGGAGGAAGGAGAGGTTGAGGAAGATTGCTCCAGCGGCAGCACGACGGCGTGGTGTTGTTGGTGCAGCGATAATCCGGCGAGCCGCCAAGCACGTGCGGAGGAGGAGAGGTGTTGGGGAGGGAGGGCTGCGCTTGAGTTGTGTATGCAGCCCTCCCTCACCCCTCTATTTATAGGGGGAAAGGGCAGGGGCGGCCCCTCTAGATGGGAATCTAGAGGGGGTGGCGGCCGGGGAGGGTGGCTTGCCCCCCCAAGGGCGCCCCCTCTAGGGTTCCCAAACCCTAGGCGCAAGGGCCCAAGGGGTGCGCCCAGCCCACCAGGCTGGCTCCTTCCCCACGCAGCCCATGTGGCCCCAGGAGGGGTGGCCCCTCCCGTGGACCCCGGAACCCTTCCGGTGGCCCCGGTACAATACCGATATGCCCCGAAACTTTCCGGTGTCTGCTTGACAACTTCCCATATATAAATCTTTACCTCCGGACTATTCCGGAACTCCTCGTGACGTCCAGGATCTCATCCGGGACTCCGAACAACATTCGGTAATCACATACAAGTCTTCCTAATAACCCTAGCGTCACCGAACCTTAAGTGTGTAGACCCTACGGGTTCGGGAGACATGCAGACATGATCGAGACGGCTCTCTGGTCAATAACCAACAGCAGGATCTGGATACCCATGTTGGCTCCCACATGCTCCTTGATGATGTCATCGGATGAACCACGATGTCAAGGATTCAAGCAACCCCGTATACTATTCCCTTTGTCAATCGGTACGTTACATGCCCGAGACTCGATCGTCGGTATCCCAATACCTCGTTCAGTCTCGTTACCGGCAAGTCAATTTACTCGTACCGTAATGCATGATCCCGTGACCAAGCACTTGGTCACTTTGAGCTCATTTTGATGATGCATTACTGAGTGGGCCCAGAGATACCTCTCCGTCATACGGAGTGACAAATCCCAGTCTCGATCAGTGTCAACCCAATAGACACTTTCGGAGATACCTGTAGTGCACCTTTATAGTCACCCAGTTACGTTGTGACGTTTGGTACACCCAAAGCACTCCTACGGTATCCGGGAGTTACACGATCTCATGGTCTAAGGAAGAGATACTTGACATTGGAAAAGCTCTAGCAAAACGAACTACACGATCTTGTGCTATGCTTAGGATTGGGTCTTGTCCATCACGTCATTCTCCTAATGACGTGATCCCGTTGTCAATGACTTATGATGTCCATAGTCAGGAAACCATGACTATCTATTGACCAACGAGCTAGTCAACTAGAGGCTCACTAGGGACGTATTGTGGTCTATGTATTCACACATGTATTACGATTTCCGGATAATACAATTATAGCATGAATAAAAGACAATTATCATGAACAAGGAAATATAATAATAATGCTTTTATTATTGCCTCTAGGGCATATTTCCAACAAGGACGACGAGATTGCAGAATCAAAGTGTCGTGGAGGCAAGCGCGCCTCTCCAACCGACCCTGCTCCAGGGACAGCATGCAGGCTCGGGGCGCTCAAGGCCAGCGGGGGAGCTGAGGAAAGTGGAGGTTGCTTCTCGGGGGATGCAGCGGCCCTGGAGGAGGGGGTCCTGAAGAGCCAACGTCAGGGAGGAAAGCAGCAACCAGGAAATCGCAAGGTGCAGTACTTACTCATCGACGGTGATGTACTTTCGTCGCTTCAACGGCCCAAAGATACCGCTGTTGCTCGGGGATCCTTTCCTCTTGCGGAGCTCCTCGAAGTCCGTGCAAATCCGGCCGAAGCGCTCAACGTGGCGGGCGGCACGGGGTGCAGCCGGAAAGTGCTCGAGGGGACAGCTTCAGGGGTACCGGGCTGCAAAGAGCAGTCGGGCGTCGTCTCACCGCGACCTCCCGAGGCCTCCGGAGCTTCGGCCTCGGGAGCCGCGTGCTGCATCGTCTCAGCGACCGACACCCGAGAGGAAGACTCATGAGTTCCCGAGGGCGGCGCCCAGAGCCCAGTGGCATCTGCACCTCGGACCGAGCCGCCAGACCTCGTGGCGCTTCCTTACATCCACATTCGGGGCGACCTCGGCGCCAGCGACGAAGAAGGGAACCACGTTGATGGGGTTCTCACGATGCCCCACTAGGCCGACCGGGCGCAGCCCCCACTCATCGAAGGAAGGCATGTGCTCCATAAATTTTGCCTTGTTCCTGCAGCGGTACAGCAGACAGCTCCTCCCGGGCATGTCGTCCGGCGATGTAACACCTGTCAGGACCTCAAGCACAGTTTGCCGCATCTCAAGAGGAAGCCCGAACTCCTGAAGTCTCATATGGTCCTAACTATTGAGCAAGGCCCACATCGGGCAAGAATGGCGCTGAAGCGGAGCGACTCGGCGCCTGATGAACTCCTTCACCACCATAGGCGCGGTCACACGGCTGTCTTTCAGCCTCTTCAGCCTGAACCAGACAGGGGCAAGACAAGAGCTCGCGAGCCTCTCGTGGCCCCAACCGGGGTTGGGAACGGCAGGTGCTGACGGAGCATGAAGCAAAGGGCTGAGCACTCTGGAATCGACAAATACCCACCGTGTGCGAAACTCGCTCGTGGATAGGGGAAGCTTGAAGTCGATCCCCGCGCCTGCTGTCGCAGCCACAGCCTGGAAGCTCACGCACCCCGAGCTTTGTAAAGGATCCATCAGATGCAATGAGAAGAAATGGCGGAGAAGGGCCACGAAAGGGGCAATGCCCACCATGGCCTCACAAACAAATGCAAAGACGACAAGGAGGGTCACGGATTGGGGGTCAAGATGCAGCAATTGGATCTGATAGTGTTCCAGCACCGTGTTGAAGAAGGCGGAGAAAGGGGGGGCCAGGCCAGCCCAAAGAGCATCGATGAAGATTGGGACTTCCGTGGCTGCCAGGTCAATACGAGCGCGGGACGCTGGCCAAGCCGTCATCTCCCCCCACTCATTGAAACTGGAGGAGAGCATGGGGCGCACCTTGCCCATGGCCTCATCGTTGAGCACCAGTGATCGGCCAACCGGGGGCTCAATGGCCGAAGGCGCGCCGGCAGAAGATAGAGGCTTCTTCCCCTTGTCAGCTTGCTTCGGCGCCATGGCGATGGAGCGGGCGGAGCACAGACCGGATTGGGAGGAGGAGCAGAGGAATCGGGGGGTATGGCGCAGGCGATGGAAGAATAACTGTGTAGGTTGCTGGGGCCGCGTAACCAGGCAGATTACAAGGCAGCGTGGGTAAGCGGAGACGCCCACGTCCAATCAACCACCACGCGTAGGCCAAGGCCGCAGGCTTTTGGGGCCCGCGGCGCTCCATGCTTGACCTTTGGCTTCGCCTCGAAGCCAAGCCCGAGCGTGCCTTGGGCCCGGGGGCTACTGTCGGCGTTCTGGGAACGAGGGTCCCCAGACTTTCCAGCCTGCGGCCCACGGCGTGGTTGTGCTAGTAGGCCTGTACGTCCCATCTTCATCAACAAGGCATTCAAGACCCTCGCGAGGCGGACGACACAAGACCTCCTCAGGAGCGGCCTCACCAGGTTGGCTCACGAGGGGCGGAGAGATCAAGGCAAGGCAAACCTCGCGAGGTCCTTGTGACGTAAGCCATGACGATCGAGACCAGGCGGGCACCAGCGCGCACAGCATCCTTGTTTCCCCTTTGGTGTTTAGGAGACAAGCGCAGGCGCAGAGTACCGAGGCATCAAGCAAAAGTCTCCATATCAGTGCAACGAGACCAAGACCAGCAGGACGGCAAGACGGAGGCCACCATGGAGCCCAAGGCGGTATCACCACCAGAGCCTTTTGCAGGCGAAGACCGCTTTTGTCAGGATAAGCTGTACTAGCTGTCCCCTTTCAAATTTGCCGTTGTTGGCTCCCTTCCCGCTCAATATTTGGGGAGAGGACCAGGGCCTATATAAGTAGAACTAGCCACCACCGTAGAGGGATCGGGTCGAGAGCTCACAAGCAAGCCCGAGCAGAGCGAAACCACACAGACAAGTTCGTCAAGCACAAGAACACCTCACCCTCAGGAGGTTGTTCTTCCCCTTGTACTGTTCATCATCAGCCCAAGAGGCAATCCACCACCACCACCACACTGGAGTAGGGTATTACTCCACAACGGTGGCCCGAACCAGTATAAATCTTGTGTCTTTTGTGTTTTGAGTTCGTCAAGTTCGTTCGCGAGATCTTAGCAAACCCAGGGCATGGATCGGTAGGAGGGAAAGAACTTCACGCGCACCCCAGAGTTCAAACCTTAAGGGTTTTGCCGGAACCCGTGATCCGACAATTACTATAGAGCTTCTTTCTTTCGTCATCAAGTTCATGTACCTTGGCTAAAACTTGTTCAAAAACATTATATGCTTCATTGTTAGTTATCTCCAGTAGTGGATACTTCATGGATATCATCTTAACAAAATCTGCAATGATATAATTGTACTCTGCCACATGACTTGTATCAAATACTTAAGCTTTCTCTTTGTTGCTTCTCACCATTTTAACTTCTTCAATTGGATTAGGCTCCGGTTTACCTGCAAACTTAGCCCAAAATAGTGTTTGGCTCTCTGCTATTTTAGCCACTTGTGCTTCCATATTCTTGGATCTTCCTTCAAGTATCCGCACATCATTCGTTAGTCCAACAACCTTACTAGTTAATTCACCGAGTTATCATGGTTCTTTAAGATATTCTTGAAGTTTTCATTCTGCTTAGTCTGACTAGCAATAAAACTTTTAAGAGTTTCTTCAAGAGTATTCCTGTTGATAGCCTTAGCTCCATTAAAATTATTGGATTCCCCTCCATTACTAGGATAAGGAAGTCTCGGAGCATATCCATTATTTTTTCAATTAGGGTTGTAACTATTACGAGCAATAAATTCACATCACTAGTGATAGCACTCATGTTTACCTATTTTTTACCTTTTATTGCAAAGATAAGTTCATCTAGCTTGGTTGTTAACTCCGTGCTACTTTCTCCTATGGCATTCACCCTTTTAGTGGTGGTTCTCTCAACATGCCATTGGGCATGGTTTTCTTGCATATTATCCAATAATCTCTTGACATCTCCTATGGGCTTTCCCATGATCGTTACTCCTGCATCTGTATCAAGCATAGTTTTTGACATATGATTCAAACCATTATAAAATATATGGAAAATTAACCATTCCTCCATTCCATAATTGGGACAGTTTCTAATAGATTCTTTCGTTCTATCCCATGCAAGCGCTAGTGTCTCATGTTCCTCTTGCTTGAAACATGTAATCTGATAACGTAATTGCATAATCTTTGCAGGTGGACAATACTTAGATAAGAATTTACCGCAACAATCAGCCCAAGAAGTAATACTGCCCTTAGGTAGTGCAAGAAGCCATTCTTTAGCTTTTCCTCTTAAGGAAAAAGGAAATAGACGCAGTTTCAGTGCGTCAGAATCATAATCCTTTATGCATGTCATGTTGCATAATTCAGTGAAATTGTGTAGGTGCATACCGTCATCATCAGAAGCAGAGCCTCCAAACTGGTCCTGTTGAACCATGGAAACTAAGTTTGGTTTAATCTCATACTCAGCGGCTGCTACCTTAGGTTGTGCTATAGGTTCAGGCATGAAGTTATTGGTGGGAGTAGCAAAACTCCCAAGATTATGAGCCATAGTAATCTTTTGGTTTTTTAACTAACAAGACTTCCAACAAAAATTAAAACTTAAACTAAAAACAGAAAAGTAAGAAAAAACTAAAAATTAGCTTTAACAAAAACTCTAAACACAAAGACTAGGAAGAATACTAAACTCCTCCCCGGCAACGGCACCAGAAAAAGGGCTTGATATCTCCTTTTTATTGATCCGGTATTGGAACTAAGAAGAGTATCCCATGCCTATTTCCCCAGAGGTGACCCTGGGTTATCGAACCCACGAGAGGAAGATTCCCTTCAAGCAATGGTCTCTAGCAAGCTTTTGCCAGAGTGTCAGATCCAGCTTTTGACCGGATCAGCAAGCAAATAGTGATTCAAACACTTACAAAAAATAGGTACGGGAATGAGGTCTTATGCTTACAACCTTGTATTGTGATGGGATCAAATATAATATTAGTTTCTGCGCTAGAAGTCACCCATCGAGATGTGCTTGTTACGGATCAAAGTGGGGGAGCTGTCCAAATAACATCTAGACCGACACGAGTCCTGCATCAAGAATCAGTTGTCCTGCTGCAGACCCTATTCGTCATGCGGGGTTACCTCGATAATTAAGATAATGAAATCAGACAAGAGCTTTGGTCGTTTAATGGCTACACCTCATTTCTCCCCAAGGATAGGATCCATGTTACCCTACTAAACCTTACTATCACTGGTGTTTGGTATAACACTTCACGGTCTCCTTGCTCCTAGCGTCACCGGTGCTCGATCTCCATGATCTTGGGTACCTGCAGGGATGAAGATCACGGACAAGACAAGAGACATCTTCACGTAACAAATTTATTTCACACATACGGGGTGTTATATCAAAGTCTTCCATTGATCCCCTCAACAAATACCTCGGGTTGCAAGGCTTATGCCTCAACCCATACCTTACTGAACTACTCACACATGGAAATCAGATCGCAGGAAGGAAACATTGAAGAACACATATTGAGATTGATAGATTGCAATATGTTTTACAATGGATGCCTTGTGTGACGTATGATTACAAGTATGAATGGGATGGGTGAGTACTATGATGGTGGTGGAGATGGCTATGGAGATGGCGGCGGCTAGGGTTTGTGGATGATGACGTTGATGAAGAGGTTCTGCCTTCTGTGCTCCGTGCTCGTCTCTCTGTTCACATTTCGAGGGGGTCCCTTTAATGAAAATTGTTGGGTTGGATGACCTGCCTCGGAATCCATGTCATAGGGGGGCTTGCGCCCGTATGGAACGTTGTCTTTTGTGTTGTTTCTTCGTAGACGTCTCTAGATGATTCCTTCCTCCTCCATTCTTCTTCCATTCCATTTCCACACGTGAGTTCTTCCCTTTTTAGCCCATTTCCTGTGGAAACACGTCAAAGAGAGGATTTGTGGAATCCTTTGCATGCATTAGTCATTGGTACCAATATCGAAGCGAATATCTCTTTTTAATTGAAATATCAAGGTTTAAGAAAAGGTGAAATGAGTGTAAAAATATCACTCATCAACGAGGTACGTCTCCGTTGGAGGGGTGTGGAGGCACAATGTTCCCAAGAGTCTCAAGGACACCCAATTCTCCTCACGCCCTCGCATAATGCAAGGTATCGCGAATCCACGAGCGGTGCTCTTGAAGGCGGCAGCTAAAACCTTTACAAACAAAGTTTGGGTTCTCTTCATAACTTAATTGGAGGCTCCGAACACCACCACCTAAATTCACCATAATGGAATGTGGCTCTGAGGTGACCTCTTCTATCTAGGGTGCTCAAACACCCAAGAGTAACAAGATCCACATGAAATGTATTGGGCGGTCAAATTTCCTTTTGTGGAAGTGTAGACCCTAGGTATCCTCTTTCAATCCCTGCCATCAACAAGTTTAGTTACCTAGAGAAGGAGATCAGGCAAGATAAAGCTTAGGCATTGATGGAGGAGAGAGGGAGGCAAGAGGTGGATGGGAGGTGGAAGAAGCACCTCCTAAAATTTCTAACAGTTACACGGCAAAAAGCACATGAGCGGTACAACCGCTTGGGTGAGCGGTACAACTCTGCAGACAGTAAAACCTGGTCGCAAGGGACCTAGGCGATACAACCGCCCTGCCAGCCGGTTGTACTGGTTATTAAATCAATCACCAGAAAACCTTCCTGCTACGGCCCTTGTACCACACCCATACCCAAGGGAATCACCCCTCGGGAGGTGGTTAGGTGGTACTTGGGCCAGTTCAACTGCCTTGATAGCGATAGGGGTGGCTTCAAAGTTCCGGGTGATACAATCGCTAGGTACACCGGTTATATTGGTAATTACTCGAATTATTGGAATAACTGGCTAGCTACCACGTGGGTACCGCTACCAGAACCGAGGGAATCACCCCCCGGGCGGTGGTTGGCCCGGAACTAGGACTCCTAGGCTGGTCACTGGATGCACCATCCAAAGAGCCGTGGTACAACCGGACCCATGAGTGGTACAACCGCTAGGTACTTCACTGCAATGGTTAGGAATGAGGTTCTCTTCTTAAAACAAAAGGATAGAAGTGGGTGCAATATGAGTTTGTGTACGTGATTCGGTTCCATCCGTACCTCTTGATGTTGACCACCTCTTAATTATATAGATTTCCTACAATCAAAGAAATAAACACGTCAGAAATGTCGTCTTCACTCCTTTTCTTTCAGAGGGGTGCCTAACTGTCTTGTGCCATAAAAATGTACATGTGTAGCTCCAGCACACCATTAGTCAGCAAATTGCGTTGCCATCAACACCAAAACACTTAAGGCGGGAAATGCCCTTTCAATCTCCCCCTTTTTGGTGAATGATGACAACACAGCGATTTGCACAAACGGTCTAGAAAATATAGACGGGCTTCCCATAAATGTAAGAACTATTTAGAATTTGCTTTTGGAATGCATAGTGCTCACAACTAGGATCAACGCTCCTCCTAGATTTTATAGACCGGCGGTAGGTTGCGAATAAAAATATATACACTAAGCATGCATTTGCAGCAACATGTAATTGAGCAACATATAAGGGGAAAAATAACATGGATCCACATACATGAAATTTAACGACATGAGAGTAGATAAATCAGGATAGCATGTCTCACACCACGCAAGATAAGAGGTGATCTAGGGTGGAACCCTAATGCCGATCTTTCATGATTTGGAGGGGAATTCCCAAAGAACATGATGAACACAAGAGATGGAAACACTCAAATCAACGAGATCCAATCACACATGTGCTAAATCCACATACACAAAGGGGAAACACAAGATCCAAAGTCAACAAGGTAGGATACACGGTAGCTAGTTCATCCCAATCCATGAGGAAAGAGGTCTTGAATCCACTAGGGGGATCTTCCCTCAAGAGGGGTCTTGAATCCACTTGGGGGATCTTCTCCTTTAGGAGGTCTCGATCAATGAGTAGGGGATAAGTGGATGAGCAAAGCTCTATCTCTAATGAGATATCATATTGCTAACCCTAGAGGGATAGGGGAGAGGTCTATTTATAGTCTTAGTACAAGTTGGGGCGAATGGATGGGTACATGGGTCGGTGGCCTGTTTACGGTGCATAGACAGGGGGCGGATGTCCGGGCCTTCACGTCGGGCCAGATGTCTGGGCCGGGGGCCGAATGTCCGGGCTGTCTTAGCTACGTTTGGTTGCTTTCTCGACAGAGGGGGCCGGATTTTCGGGATGGCGTCGGATGTCCATGCCCTGTAGCTTCTACGTTGCTGGGCTGCTGTTGTTGCTGTCTTCAGGGGCCGGATGTCCGGATCCTGGGAGCTTTCTTTGGTTTCTTTTGTCATGCTCCTTTGTCTGTGTACTTTTGGGTTTGTCCATCATCCCGAGCATCTCCGAGGTGGTCTTCTTCATACCTAATCACACATAGCATTCCAGCTTTAGGTAGTATCCATGTCTCACGTGGGTTATACGGAATATCACTAAGGAAAGATGTCACCTCGGTCTCGAGAGCTCTTGCACATGCTCATGTCATCGGTCCACTAGGCACTTGGGCAGACGTAGGTAGGTCAATGGTGATGACCGTAGGATGCTCCGCATCAAGAGTGTTGGAGATATGCCCTAGAGGCAATCGTGTATGATGATATTTCCTATGTGTTTACGAATAAAGATAGTCCTTGGACATTATCAATGTTGTGGGACTATGCATTGTATGATGACTGTCCTAAAAGGTCCCTAGTCGAAAGGACTGTGTGGACGCGCAGATGACTAGACTAGCATATGACACGGTCGATGGCTTGGTCTCACTAGCCATGGAGCATTGGATGCTAACCGGATAACATGGACTCGGAAGGATCTGGTCAGATTCGACGTAGTCGGATCTGAGTCGAGATAAGGTCCGAGTCGGACAGACCCAACTATGAGACGCAGCGATATGTCATCTATGAGTCTCTAGTGCAACGTACGTTCTATGTCCTAAGACCTGAGCTGACGCATGCACTCGGGATGGTGACAGACTTGCTTTGGGCCGACCAAACGCTACTCCGTGACTGGGTAGTTACAAAGGTAGGTTTCGGGCTTGTCCAGACGCATGCTGTGAGACATGGTTGAGCAAGATTGGATTTGCCCCTCCGATCAGGAGAGATATACTCTGGGCCCCTCGTGTGATCCGACCAGGATAAGCATGGCCATGTGACAAGGATTATGAGATAATTCAGTTTGTAGTCGGCATCACTAGAACGAGAAAGAAGTCGGGCTAGCACAAGGATGACAGACTCGCCTTGAGCCCGACAACATATATCGTGTGGCAAAAGGAATGGAAGTGTGATGTACAGGTTCGCCAACCGGCTTCATTGTCTGCTTGGTGGTTGGCACACCTTGCTAGAGGCCGCTACCAACCGTGCAGTTCGGAGGTGATCTGAACTGCGACCAAGCCGGCTTGAACCTAAGGGGTCATGTGCTTAAGGGAAGGAACCTACTAGGTCGAATCCGAGGACACTAGTCGGATGTGATCCGAGTTGTATTCGGATTGTGGCCGAGTGCACTTATGGGCTTTAGGGTTCGTGTGAGGCCCAAGTGTTGAGCCCGCGACGGACGCCTATATAAAGTGGAGGTGTCGCACACTCATGACGTTGATCGCTTTGGCGTTGTCACTAGGGTTTGCATGTGTTGCAAATAGCCACCTCCACTCGTCGTCGGCTGTGTGATCAGACCTAGCAGTCCGCCGCACGGTGTTCCTCCTGCACGCGCGGATACCGTTAGAGGCAGTGCATTTGTGCCGCTCCGGCAAACTTGTACGTGGGATCCGACGACTGGCTGTTCGAGGTAGATCAGACAAGGAGGAGACGATCCAGCGGACACGCTGCCCCAACTCTTCTTCCGCTATACGGCACTGCACGTCTAGTGGTAACGATCTGTGATCCATTCCCGTAGCATGTTCCTGGTTGTTCTGCGCGTACGAAAATTTTAATTTGCAGTCGACGCACCCTACCGTAGAACCCAACAATGGTATCAGAGCCTCTGCTATAGGATTGGAATTCAGGTCGCATGCATATTAGATATGTGGAGGCGGCAGATGAGATCTGTTGTCATTGATGAGATTGGTTGTGTGCACGGTTGATGAGATCAACTGCACATGGGGATCGATGAGGCTATGTTTTTTGTCAATCGGTATCGATGAGGTCGTGACACAACCTACCCCTACCGTTCGGTATCCGCCATCGGGGTTAACAGTGAAACGTAAATCCGACTCGGATTCGCGATGATCGATGAGATCAGTCAGATCAGAAAATTTGGCGTGATCGGAGTTCAGATATGATCTGTTATTTCCGAAAACGTATGAGAAAACATAGTGGGACCGCCGTGTGCGTAGCGCCTTTCATTTCATACACGATCACTCAAATCGGTAGAATGCGATTCTATGCATAACTTTGTTTTGCAGGTTTGATGTGAATAGTATGGCTCATGTGTATGTGATGCATGTGTGTAATTTATACATGGCCTGCGTGTCATGTTTGTCAACCGGCAGGAGCCAAAGTACTGTCATTATAATGTATAACGACCTGTGTGTCGACTTGTGATTCTCTATGTAAAATTCATTACTAGTTGTAGTAGTTGGATAATAGAGATCGGGTTGGTGGCTTGGCGTCCCGGCGTGACAAACAAGATGGAGTTCCTAGATAGTCATCGGAGTCGGAGCCGACCTGGAAGAACATCCATGAAGGAGCCATACTATTTCACAATATGTGTTTATTTGTGATTGTTATGCTTCTTTGTTTCTATGCATGTTAAAATGGTAGAAAGATCCCTCATGAATATCAAGCGAATTGCCATCCCCGATGTTGCACCTCGCACGTCAAGTACGTCTAGTAGAGGGCTCATAAAACTAGGGTGCTGCTAGGTGTCCTTGAACTGAAGGGTTCGTGTCGGACACGGACATGCACTGCATTAGGTTAACTTGACAAGGCTATCAAAACGGTTTTGGGCCTTGTGGAAAAGAAGGTTGGGAGCCAGGGTATGAGATACCTTCCCGACCGACAGGAGTCGTATAGAGATATGATTAGTAAGGAGTTGCTTACCGGATAGGCATGTTGTCTAGCAGTGATGCTAAAGCTCACTAGTCGCATGTGCTAGTCGGATCCTGCATCTCTGAGAGTTTGCGGAGGGATGCTAACTTCAGTGGGAATATTTCTGTTTAGGCTTGAATTACTCTACATAAACACATTGCTTAGTGATTGCATATTTTCTGTTGTAGAACAATGGCACCACCTGTTCAACCCAACTTTGCATTGAAATCAATTCTGGAAAAGGATAAACTGAATGGAAAAAACTTTACCACCTGGTATAGAAATCTGAGAATTGTTCTCAAGCATGATAAAAAGGAACATGTTCTAGAGGATCCACTTCCAGAGGAACCTGCCGATAATGCTAATGCCACAACTAAGAATGCCTACCAGAAACTCGTTGAGAAATCAACAGAGATCAGTTGTCTGATGCTGGCTTGTATGGAGCCTGATTTGCAACAGCATTTCAAAAATGTTGAGGCTTACAATATGATCGAGAGTCTCAAGAGCATGTTTCAGACACAGGCTAGGATTGAAAGGTTCAGTCTCTGGCGATCCTTGATGGATTGCAAGCTGAAGGAAGGTGATCCACTGAGCCCACATGTGATCAAGATGATCGGATATGTCCAAGCTTTGGATCGGTTGGGCTTCCCGCTCTTGGATTAGCTGGCTACTGATGCAGTTCTGGGTTCTGTTCCACCTAGCTATGGGACGTTCATCTTGAACTATCGTATGCACGGCATGGATAAGAAGCTCACTGAATTGCATGGGATGCTCAAGGTGGCAGAGCAAGATATTAAGAAAGTCACGCATCAAGTGTTGATGGTGCAGAACTCGGCTAAGTTCAAGTAGCGTTGGTCCAAGAAGAAGGCTAAGGCAAAGGGCACGGAGATGGTAACCTCCGCCGCTGCACCAAAGTCTGGACCGGACTCAAAAACCATTTGCTACCATTGCAAGGAAACTAGTCATTGGAAGAGGAACTGTAGCAAGTGGCTTGCAGAGCATGGCAAGAAGGCCAAAAATGCTTCTTCACGCAAAGGTACACTTGTTGCATATGTTATAGACATTTACCTTGCTGACATACCTAGTAGCTCTTGGGTATTTGATACCGGATAGGTTGTTCATATTTGCAACTCGATGCAGGGGCTGGTAAGAACTAGGTGTGTGGCACAAGGGGAGATTGACATCAGGGTCAGCAACAAAGCAAGAGTTGCTGCGTTGGAGGACGGCACGATGCAGCTCCAGCTTTCTTCTGGATTTATTTTGGAATTGAATAATTGTTATTACATTCCTGCTCTTAGTCAGAACATTATTTCTGCCTCATGTTTGATGAGTCAGGGTTATGAATTCAATTTAAAGGACAATGGTTGTTCGTTTTATTTAAATGGTATGTTCCACGGCTATGCACCCATTGTTGATGGGCTATTCATATTGAATCTGGAACAAGAACCGGTCTATAACGTGAATGTCAAGAGGCATAAGCCTAATGAGATAAATCTGACAGACTTCTGGCATTGCCAGCTTGGACACATTAGTCTGAAACGCATGAAGAAGCTCCATGATGATGGGCTCCTGACTTAGTCCGACTTCGGGTCGTTTGAGACATGTGAATCATGCTTGCTCGGCAAGATGACTAAGTATCCTTTTGCAAAGAGTTGCGAGAGGGCGTCCGAGCTATTGGAGCTAATACACGATGATGTGTGTGGTCCAATGAGCACAACTGCCAGAGGTGGCTATCAGTACTTCGTGACTTTTACCGATGACTTGAGTAGATATGGATATATCTATTTGATGAGGCACACGTATGAAACTTTTGAAAAGTTCAAAGAGTTTCAGAACGAGGTTGAGAATCAGCTCGGCAAGACTATAAAGCTTCTACAATCTGATCGTGGAGGTGAGTACATGTGCCAGGAGTTTGATGATCATCTGAAAAGCCAAGGTATAGTACCTCAGCTCACACCTCCGGGTACGCCACAGAGAAACGGTGTGTCGGAACGGAGGAATAGGACCTTGTTGGACATGGTCCGGTATATGATGAGCAAATCGGATTTACCATTGTCATTCTGGGGATACTCTCTAGAAACTGCAGCTTTCACACTTAACAGGGTACCATCAAAATCCGTAGACAAGACACCACATGAGATGTGGACCGGGAAGACTCCCAGATTGTCTTTTCTAAAGATTTGGGGTTGTGAAGCATTTGTCAAGCGACTTATTTCAGACAAGCTTACACCTAAGTTGGATAATTGCATATTCGTGAGATATCCGAGGGAAACCTTGGGATATAGCTTCTACAACCGGGAAGAGAACAAAGTGTTTGTTGCTCGGAATGGGGTTTTCCTTGAGAAAGAGTTTCTCAGTCGGGAGGCCAGTGGGAGGACGGTCCGACTTGAAGAAATTCGAGGACCACTTGGGGAAGGCTCGGCTAGTGATGAGATCATACCGGAGTCAGTCAGGGAACCCGTAGTGGAAGCGGCACCGGAACCACAGAGGTCGAAGAGATTGCGCAGAGTGCGCGATGTATTGTTGCTAGAAAGCGACGAGCCGGCCACATATGCAGAAGCGATGGTGAGCCTAGATTCCGAGGCATGGCTGGAGGCCATGAGATCCGAGTTAAAGTCCATGGGTGAGAATCAAGTATGGGACTTGGTTGATCGCCGCCTGGCGTAACAGCCATTGGTTGCAAATGGGTCTTTAATAAGAAAACCGATGTGGATGGAAATGTTCAGATCCACAAAGCTTGGCTTGTCACTAAGGGTTATGGAAAAGTTCAAGGAATTGACTACGAGAGACTTACTCGCCAGTAGCGATGCTGAAGTCGGTGAGGAACATACTAGCTATAGCTGCATATTTTGATTACGAGATATGGCAGATGGATGTCAAGACGGCTTTCCTTCACGGAAATTTAACCGAGGACATGTATATGATACAGCCCGAGGGTTTTGTAGATCCAACTAGCGCTAGTAAGGTATGCAAGCTCAAGAGATCCATTTATAGGTTGAGGCAAGCATCTCGGAGCTGGAATATTCGTTTTGATGAGGTCGTCACTGGTCCCGGTTTCATCAAAAGCGAAGAGTACGCTTGTTTATACAAGAAGTTAAGTGGGAGCTTGATAGTGTTTTTGATCTTGTATGTGGATGACATATTGTTGAACGGGAATGATATTTCGATGCTGAACTCGGTCAAGGTAGAATCCGATTCAATAGAAAATGAGAAAATATGCAAACAAAATAGTCATTGAATGGCAAGTTTTCGATGAAAGACCTTGGTGAGGCAGTGTATATTTTAGGCATTAAGATCCGTAGAGATAGATCGAGGAGGTTGCTCGGCTTAAGCCAGAGCACGTACATAGATAAAGTGTTGAAGCGGTTCAACATGAGTGAGGCGAAGAAAGGGTTCTTGCCACTCTCACATGGTATAAGGCTAAGCGAGACTCGGAGTCCTTCGACATCTGATGAGTGAAGCAGGATGAGTAGGATTCTGTATGCCTCGGCAATCGGATCCATCATGTACGCCATGATATGTACAAGGCCTGATGTTGCTTTTGCAATAAGCCTAACAAGCAAATACCAGGCCAACCCAGGTGAGAGTCACTAGGCAGCAGTAAAGACTTTTTTGAAGTACCTGAAAAGGACTAAAGAGATGTTCCTAGTTTATGGAGGTGAGGAAGAGTTCGTCGTAAGGGGTTATGCCGATGCTAGTTTCCAAACCGACAGAGATGATTGTCGATCACAGTCCAGATTCGTGTACGTCATGGACAGAGGGGTAGTGAGCTAGATGAGTTCCAAGCAAGATATGGTGGCCGATTCTACCACAGAAGCCGAATACACTGCGGCTTGTGAAGCTGCAAAGGAAGGTGTTTGGATCCGGCATTTTCTGGATGATCTTGTTATTTTCCCAGCCTCGGTAAAACCGTTGGACCTTTATTGTGACAATTCTGGTGCCATCGCACAAGCCAAGGAGCCGAGAAATCACCACAAGGTCAGACACATAGATCAGAAATATCACCTGATATGAAAGATCGTAAAGAATGGTGATGTAGAGTTATGCAAAATTAACATGGTGCACATGTTGCCGATCCGTTGACTAAGCCGCTTCCACAACCCAAGCATGAGGGGCACGTTAGAGCTATGGGCATTCGATGTCTATTTGATTGACTCTAGTGCAAGTGGGAGACTGTTGGAGATATGCCCTAGAGGCAATCATGTATGATGATATTTCCTATGTGTTTATGAATAAAGATAGTCCTTGGACATTATCAATGATGTCTATCAGCAAGTACATGACTTTTTTGTTGGACTATGCATTGTATGATGACTGCCCTAAAAGGTCCCTAGTCTAAAGGACTGTGTGAACACGGTCGATGGCTTGGTCTCACTAGCCATGGAGCATTGGATGCTAACCGGATAATATGGACTCGGAAGGATCTGGTCGGATTCGACGTAGTCGGATCCGAGTCGAGATAAGGTCCGAGTCGGACAGACCCAACTATGAGACGTAGCGATATGTCATCTGTGAGTCTCTAGTGCAACATACGTTCTATGTCCTAAGACCTGAGCTGACACATGCACTCAGGATGGTGACAGACTTGCTTTGGGCCGACCAAACACTACTTCGTGACTGGGTAGTTACGAAGGTAGGTTTCGGGCTTGTCCAGACCCATGCTGCGAGACATGGTCGAGCAAGATGGGATTTGCCCCTCCGATCAGGAGAGATATACTCTGGGCCCCTCGTGTGATCCGACCAGGATAAGCATGTCCATGCGACAAGGATTATGAGATAATCCGGTTTGTGGTCGGCATCACTGGAACGAGAAAGAGGTCGGGCTAGCACAAGGATGACAGACTCGCCTTGATCCCGACAACATATATTGTGCGGCAAAAGGAATGGAAGTGTGATGTACAGGTTCGCCAACCGGCTTCATTGTCTGCTTGGTGGTCGGCACGCCTTGCTAGAGGCCGCTACTAACCATGCAGTTCGGAGGTGATCCGAACTGCGACCAAGCCGGCTTGAACCTAAGGGGTCACACGCTTAAGGGAAGGAACCTACGAGGTCGGGTCCGAGGACACTAGTCGGATGTGATCCGAGCTGTATTCGGATTGTGGCCGAGTGGACTTATGGGCTTTAGGGTTCGTGCGAGGCCCAAGTGTTGAGCCCGCGACGGACGCCTATATAAAGTGGAGGTGCCGCACACTCATGAGGTTGATCACTTCGGCGTTGTCACTAGGGTTTGCATGTGTTGCGAATAGCCACCTCCACTCGCCGCCGACTGTGTGATCGGACCTAGCAGTCCGCCGCACGGTGTTCCTCCTGCACATGCGGATACCGTTAGAGGTGGTGCACTTGCGCCGCTCCGGCAAACTTGTACGTGGGATCCGACGACTGGCTGTTTGAGGTAGATCGGATGAGGAGGAGACGATCCACGTGGACGCGCTGCCCCAACTCTTCTTCCGCTGCACGGCACTACGCGTCTAGTGGTAACAATCTGTGATCCATTCCCGTAGCATGTTCCTGGTTGTTCTGCGCGGGAAAATTTTAATTTGCAGTCGACGCACCCTGCCGTAGAACCCAACAAAGAGGTCTCCTAACCAAATAAGTTCACAATTCAAAGCAAATAAGTTTCGAACAAAAGAAGGAGTTCACAAGCGAGAAATAACGACCATGAAAACAAGCTTGTGACTCCCGCCCATGCAAATCTCCGAAGTCCTAATAGATCTCTCTCCCCTTTGGCAAAGAACACCAAAAAGGGAAAGAGCAATGCTAACGCCCCTGACGATCGATACACCTCGTCCCATGTCCTCAGCCAGCAGTGGTGCTTTGGAAGACAGGGGCGCTCTCACGATCTGCAGCAGCTGAAGACGTGGCAAGAGCACCTGAGTCATCGTCATCTGTCCACCGACTCTGAGTCGAAATCTATTGATCTGTAACGCCCTCGATGCGGCTATATCTCCCACGTGTCGAAGCACGACTTAGAGGCATAACCGCATTGAAAGCAATGTCGCAAGTGAGGTAATCTTCACACAACCCATGTAATACATAAGGGAAAGAGATACATAGTTGGCTCACAATCGCCACTTCACACAATACATGAGTAAAACATTACATCAAACAGATACAATCAAGGTCCGACTACGGAACCAAAATAAAAGAAGACTACCCCAAATGCTACACAGATCCCCGATCGTCCCAACTAGGCTCCACTACTGATCAACTGAAACAAAACAACACAATGAACAATATCTTCATCGAGCTCCTCCTTGAGCTCGGGTTAAATCACCGCACGGTTTAAATCGGCACCTGCAAACTGGTTTTGGAAGTATCTGTAAGTCACAGGGACTCAGCAATCTCACACCCGCGAGATCAAGACTATTTAAGCTTAAAGGTAGGACAGGCGGTGAGGTGGAGCTGCAGCAAGCGACTAGCATATGTGGTGGCTACCATACATAAAAGAGAGCGAGAAGAGGAGGCAAAGCACGGTCGTGAAGCTAGTAGCGATCAAGAAATGATCCTGAAACTACTTACGTCAAACATAACTCCAACACCGTGTTCACCTCCCGGACTCTGCCGAGAAGAGACCATCACGGTTACACACGCGGTTGGTGTATTTTAATTAAGATCAACTTCGGGTTTTCTACAACCGGACATCAACAAATTCCCATCTGCCTCATAACCGTGGGCACGGCATTCGAAAGATAATACCCTGCAGGGGTGTCCCAACTTAGCCCATTATAAGTTCTCACGGTCAATGAAGGATATTCCTTCTACCGGGAAGACCCGATCAGTCTCGGAATCCCGGACTACAAGACATTTCAACAGCAATAAAACAAGACCAGCAAAGCCGCCCGAATGTGCCGACAAATCCCGATAGGAGCTGCACATATCTCGTTCTCAGGGCACACCGGATGAGCAGTACGTACGGCAACCGACGATACCCCAAGTTGCCTCGGGGCGGCACCGCAAGTGGCTCTAACTTGGACCAGCACTCGGAGGAGCACTGGCCCGGGGGTTAAAATAAAGATGACCCTTGAGTCTGCAGAACCCAAGGGAAAAAGGCTTAGGTGGCAAATGGTAAAACCAAGATTGGGCCTTGCTGGAGGAGTCTTATTCAAAGCGAACTGTCAAGAGGGTCCCATAAATCACCCAACCGTGTAAGGAACGCAAAAATCAAGGAACATAACACCGGTATGACGGAAACTAGGGCGGCAAGAGTGGAACAAAACACCAGGCATAAGGCCGAGCCTTCCACCCTTTACCAAGTATATAGATGCATTAATTAAATAAGATATATTGTGATATCCCAACAAGTAAACATGTTCCAACAAGGAACAACATCTCCATGTTCCAACAAGGAACAAACTTCATCTTCACCTGCAACTAACAACGCTATAAGAGGGGCTGAGCAAAGCGTTAACATAGCCAATCAACGGTTTGCTAGGAAAGGATGGTTAGGGGCTTGACATGGCAATATGGGAGGCATGATAAGCAAGTGATAGGCATCGTAGCATAGGCATAGCAAAAGAGCGAGCAACTAGCAAGCAAAGATAGAAGTGATTTCGAGGGTATGGTCATCTTGCCTGAAATCCCGCAAGGAAGAAGAACGAATCCATGAAGAAGACAAACGGACGAAGTCGGACGAATCCTCACAACTCCGGAACGAAACCGAAGCTAACGAGAGAAGCAACCCAGAAAGAAACAAACAACGTGGTAAACACACAAGCATAATCATGGCATGATGCACAAACAAGTATGATGCATGTCCGGTTTTAAAAAAGCATGGCATGGCAATATGCACAAACAAAACTACAAGTTAAATGGAGCCCAATATGCAACGAGTTGCATATTGACGGAACACCACATCAATTATTTAGTTCACTCCCGATTAGGGACCCAACAATATTCAATGTTATTAAACATGGCAAGAGATGAAGCATAATTAAACTAACTATATAAACAATTTAAATGGGGCCGGATATAAAAACAACAAATCCGGTAAATCCCCATATGCATTTAGCAATTTAATGCAACAACAATTTTAAACATTTTAATTGTTGTTATCATGATGCGGATGACATATGCAAGTTTTAAGCAATTTTAATGAAAATGTTGACATGAGCATGTTATGAAGCATTTGGTCACCATGGCGGAACAAAACGGGTGCCACGGCAACGAATCCGAAAATGATGCCACGGCAACATATCGGTTCCGGTAGCTCACGGAGATATCGGTGCAAAAGGAGGCGTCGCGGATCGTGTCATGCAAGGATGGTGGGGTGATCCGGATTCCGGTTCCCACGAGACGGCGGCATGGCAAGCGAGGAACGCACGAAACAAGCGGGCACGGTACAAACATATCGCACATCTCATTCAACACATGCCTTGGTCCACGCGGTCGTTCTCGGCGGTTATACCTTCGAAGCGTGCGTTCGGGGCGGAATGCGTTTCGTAGAGGGAAGTAGACGTTCTCGCGATGATCGTCGAGGGAAGTAGTCGTACACTGCGTAGTGGAAGTCGTTGTTCACGTGGCGACGGTAGTTGTACACGTTTTCGTAGATGTTCATGTCGACGGTAGTGGTACACGCGACGTTGGGGTACTTGTCGGTCCGGTATTGGCGGTGTAGATGTACACGATGTCGGGGTACTTGTCGCATCATCGGGTGTAGTTGTACATGAAGGTCTTGATGAATCCGAAGGGGACTTGACGATCCAAAATTGCTCATGTTCGGTAGGCATCGTGACAACAGCTCGAGGCCGAGGCCACGTATGGGGCGCTTCCGGGCGATGGGGACGACGACGAAGGCACAAAGCAGGGGCAGCAGAGGGACTAGGCGCGGGAGGACCGAAACCGAGGCGGGGAGGAGGCCACAGGCGCGCGGCGAACCATGGAGGCCGGAGGAGGAGGAGGTCGGGCGCTGGGCAGCAGGGCGTCATGGAGGAGCAAGGCGACGAGGACGGCCCGGGGCTCTGCTGCTGGCGGCGCGGAGTTGAGAAAAGCCAGCAGGGCGGATGGGCGGCGCTCCTGGTCACAGCACTGAGGGGGCGACGGGCATGGATGGCGCCGGTGGAGGAGGAGGCGGCGAGGGGAACAGGAGAGGGATCGCGAGGAGGGAGGAGCGGGGCTGGCGCTGGGTTCGGCAGGGCGTGGTCACGGGCGCTCGAGAAGGGGAGACGCCATGGAGGAGGAGAGGAAGGGGCGGCTGATCACGGGCACCATGAGAGGCGTCTTTCGAGAGGAGGGTTCAAGGCTGCGGGAGGAAGGGGTGGAGGCGAGGGGATCGGGCGAGGAAGATGGAGATCGAGGAGAGAAGTGGGATCAGGCTAGGGTTAGGTAGGGTTGGGCCTCACGAGGATTGGTGGCCGGCTTGGCCTAGTGGCATGCGGTTGATGGGCTTCTTCTCCCCCTTCTTCAGATCTCTTCCAAGAACAGAAAAGCAAAGAAAGAAAAGGGAGAGAAAATAAATGAGTGGACAAGAATTTGGACATGGGGATAATTTTCCCGGACTCACAAAAATGTGAGGAATTTGACAAAAATAGACTGAGGATTTTTAGAGGGAGTAAAATCCACACTTGTTGGATTTAACTCAGACAAGTTTGAATTTCAAAACCCCTTCGAATGAACTCCAAATGGGTTGAAATTATAGGGGGTGACCCTACACACCAGATGTGATTATGGGCAGATTTGGAACATTTATGAAGAAGTAAAATTGCAACTCAATTTTACTAAAAGGTCGAAAAGGAAGGATAGAAAGTTGAGTCGGATAAAAGTAGAGTTGACAAATAATGCAAATGTGTTATGGGTGATTTCCAGTTAATGGAATATTTATTATAGCTCCCTAATAATATTGGGAGTATATGTTCTAAAGAGAAATCACCATTGTGAATATCCCTCGATTTAAATGGACCGAACATCCATGCAATTTATTTGGAAGAGTTTTAAAAATTAAATGACATGATGGCATGATGACATGATGCAATGCAAAAATAAAAGGGCAGCACAAATGAAACACACGGCGAAACCCGGAATAGCTGGAAGTCTTCTCGAGCATCGGTCTCGGGGCGTTACAACACTCCACCACTACGAGAGGATCTCGTCCCGAGATCCAGGATGGCACCGGAGAAAAGCGGAAGAGGAAGAGGTAAAACAAAGTTGCTTCTTTGACAAACGAGTGAAACCATGAACCTCGAGAGGTTGAAAACTTGAAAGAATAACACAATAGAGTTGAACGAAATTGAGAGCATTCCAGTAGAAAATAGAAACAAGGAACACCATGTGAACCTTGGGGGTTGCAAAGCTATGAATGACGAGTACAATGGACAAGAAGGAATTGGAACCACTCTGGTTGAAATGAGATAAGAATGAATAAGAATGATATAATTTTGGCAGCACTCCGACTATAAAATGGAAGGAATTGAACATGATCTTGACAAGATGAGAGGATACTTGATGAAAAAAAATAGGATACTTGATGAAATCAACAAACACTGCCTCTGGAACTATTGAAAAAAAAAAGGCACAAGGGGTAAGAAAGATTTTAGACCGCACTCTGGTTAAATGGATAAGCAAGAAAAGAATATAATCTTGGCAAAACGAGATGATGGGACGAAGAGAGCAACATCACAATGCCTCCGGAAAAAAATTGAAGATAGATCATTGGAATAAAGGAACGGAGAAGAAAATGACAACTTCTACCACAAATGAGTTTGGAAAGCACCCTTAAAAAAAGGAATAAAACGGAATTGTTGGAAAACCAACAACGAAAAGAACAAGCTTGTAGTGGGCTTATGGAAACATCTCAACATTATGAGGTGAGCTTCTGCCACCAACGGAAACAAACGATTGGATTGAGATCAACAAGAAGATGAAAACTTCTTCACCAAGATGATAGAGAGATAACTTAGATCATTGATAAGCACCACAATAGCAACATTCCTTAGGGAAGGCTTTAGGTGAAATCTATACCAAGATAACTTCAATGAAGAGATTGATGGATTGAGAAGAACTCATGCTCGAAGGAGTTGATGGGTTTAACTACCTCATTCTTGACAACTGTTGAATCACGAAACATGAATGAAAATTGTCAAGAATGATATAACACCACCTCAAAAGATAAGGTAGAAAGAATTGCACTTAGGAATGCAAGATGAAGAATACTTGAACTCCTCAAGACAAAACATGTGTTGAACACCATGTTTATTTTGAAGTATGGCTTGACGGATCTTAACTCCGCGAGAAATCTTGATGAACAATTGAAGAATGAAAAGAATCCTTGACGAAGCACCATGTAGAGCCTCCATGAAGAACTCCGGTAAGAAAAGGATGATAAAAGAAAGAGAAGTTGAAAACACAAGGTGAAGCCTTGCAGTGATAAGATGAAGCTTTGAAATGATATAACCGAGAAAACTTTGAACTCCGGAAAGAAAGATGAACAAATGAAATAAAGAATTTTGACGATCCTCCGGAATAAGTAATTGAATTTACTAGATGAAACAAGAATAAGAATTACATTATGCTCATCCTTCACCAATTAAATTGATGTCAAGCAATGGATTTGGCATACTACTTATTCTCGTAGAAAGGATTAAGAAAGATATGGCGCAAACTTGGGAAGGTCTTCAACAAACCACCGGTAGGATTGGAAAGAACGAATGAATCTATATGATAACAAAGGAAGAGAACTCTTGAACAAACCGCCGTAAAAATTGAAATTGAACGTAGCAAAGGCACAATTCACCGGGAATAATTAGAAAACGAATAAAGATACTTGACAGAATTTAGATACATGAGAACGAAGAGATCATGAACTGATTAGAGAATACTTGAATGATGCAGCAGTAAGATTTGGAGAACAAGAGCTGAAAGCTGGAATGAATAATTCGGAGATGATGGGCTCCGAAGAATCAAACTGAAAAGACTCCTGAATTGCTCCGGATGGGTGAAAAGAATTCTCACAATCAAAACAATTATGAGGATGGCACGAAGCTAGAACCATGAATCTTGAAGAGAATGGAGCAAGATTAAAGAGAAACTCTTCTTCGGTCTTCAAAATTCGAGAATGACGACGAGAAACACCACCATGAATTGTTGATGCACCCCGGAATGAAAATTAGAAAGGTTGAACCAAAGATGAAAAGAATTTGAAAGATCTTGGAGAAAGACATTTGACTGATGATAATTCATCCTTACGTCAAACTTCGAAAAGAATTTGGGAATAGCTCCAAGAAAATTAAAAGAGTCAGGTAAGATCCTGGAAAAAGACCTGTGGGTTATGGCCCACTTAAAAGAAACACCGTTGAACGATTTAAAAGATAGATTGCGCCGGTTGAATTAAATGGCTCAAAAGGGATAACAACTTCGAGAAATCTTGCATGGATTAGGAATGAAAACACGAATCTTCTGAGATAATCTTCGGCACTCCGGAACAATTGAATAGCGAGAGGTGAATGATTAATTGGTGCATCGGAATAGGAAAGCATTGTGAAAAGAGGAAAAGGGATAAGATCAACACCGAAATCTTGAACTAAATCCACCGGAGAAGAAAATTAGAATGGAAAAATGATAAGGTTGAAGCTTCCTTAGCATCTTCATGAGAAATCACCGGATAAAACATTTAAAGGAAAAGAATGAAGAAACTTCACTCAATAAAATGGATACTTGATTAAGAAATCTGAGTCCTTGAAGAAAAGGGTGGGAGGGCGGGAAAACAACACAACTTGGGACGGATGAAACAAACATCGTTGAGAAAACTTAGAATTGATCTCGCGAATGTTGAAATGATCGGATCCACTTAAAGAGAAGCAGGCCGGTTGGAAAAGAATTAACATGACGACCTCGATGATCAAGAAGGATTAGTATTCCCATAGCAATATGAGAACACCGTTTAGGGAAGGTATGGATCAACACTTGACATCGAAGCAACTCGAATACCACAAATAAAACAAAACAAAGGATTTGGCTTGCAGAATAAGCCGGAACAAATACATATGATAGAGATTTACCCAATCCCATATCATGCATCTCAGGAAAGATATTCTAGGAGCTACTTGAATTCCCACTTATAAACTCCCGAAACTTTCGGTTATGCAATCAGGTGTTGGGGATCAGGGACACAAAATATATCACCCAAACTAACAATACCTAGATCCATTTGTATCCATCCTTCAACACATAACCAAGAAACCTTCGGAAATCGTTTACCTCGACCTTTGAAAAGCATCCGTTATACGAGTCATGGCAATACTCTCGAGCTCGCCCCAGTACTGGGTTATCGAGGTTATCTCACCAACAACTGCATAAAAGAGACTTTCGATGTCGGCAAAGCTCAGGTATTCCAGAACTGCAACGATAAAATTGTGACGACAACACCTCGGAGCTCAACTCCCCGGGACACTGCCACAGCCCCTAAATGTCAGGAGGCACCAAGAACAATGTTCTCGTCACAAAACCATCGGAACAATTCCAAGATACCCGCGTGATCCTAAAAAAAATTAGTGAAATTTGAGGAGCGAAGAGTCAAAACTTCTACGTCAGGAGATCTCACCAGAGCGGCGAAGGGACTGAGGAGTAAAAAGAATCCTACTCTCCGATATATATAATCCTAAGACTCAAAACCTTTTTTTCTAGACTCAACAAAGTCAGCGATTCAATCAAGCAGGGGGCTCCTAAGTCGGGGATGGCTCTGATTACCAACTTGTAACGCCCTCGATGCGGCTATATCTCCCACGTGTCGAAGCACGACTTAGAGGCATAACCGCATTGAAAGCAATGTCGCAAGTGAGGTAATCTTCACACAACCCATGTAATACATAAGGGAAAGAGATACATAGTTGGCTCACAATCGCCACTTCACACAATACATGAGTAAAACATTACATCAAACAGATACAATCAAGGTCCGACTACGGAACCAAAATAAAAGAAGACTACCCCAAATGCTACACAGATCCCCGATCGTCCCAACTGGCTCCACTCTTGATCAATCAAACGAAACAACACAATGAACAATATCTTCATCGAGCTCCTCCTTGAGCTCGGATTAAATCCGCACGGTTTCATCGGCACCGCAAACTGGTTTTGGAAGTATCTGTGAGTCACGGGACTCAGCAATCTCACACCCGCGAGATCAAGACTATTTAAACTTAAAGGTAGGACAGGGTAGTGAGGTGGAGCTGCAGCAAGCGACTAGCATATATGGTGGCTACCATACGCAAAAGAGAGCGAGAAGAGGAGGCAAAGCACGGTCGTGAAGCTAGTAGCGATCAAGAAGTGATCCTGAAACTACTTACGTCAAACATAACTCCAACACCGTGTTCACCTCCCGGACTCTGCCGAGAAGAGACCATCACGGTTACACACGCGGTTGGTGTATTTTAATTAAGATCAACTTCGGGTTTTCTACAACCGGACATCAACAAATTCCCATCTGCCTCATAACCGCGGGCATGGCTTTCGAAAGATAATACCCTGCAGGGGTGTCCCAACTTAGCCCATTATAAGCTCTCACGGCCAACGAAGGATATTCCTTCTACCGGGAAGACCCGATCAGTCTCGGAATCCCGGACTACAAGACATTTCAACAGCAATAAAACAAGACCAGCAAAGCCGCCCGAATGTGCCGACAAATCCCGATAGGAGCTGCACATATCTCGTTCTCGTGGCACACCGGATGAGCAGATCGACGGCAACCGACGATACCCCAAGTTGCCTCGGGCGGCACATAAGTGGCTCTAACTTGGACCAGCACTGGAGGAGCACCGGCCCGGGGTTAAAATAAAGATGACCCTTGAGTCTCTGAGAACCCAAGGAAAAAAGGCTTGGGTGGCAAATGGTAAAACCAAGGTTGGGCCTTCTTTGGAGGAGTCTTATTCAAAGCGAACTGTCAAGAGGGTCCCATAAATCACCCAACCGTAAGAACGCAAAAATCAAGGAACATAACACCGGTATGACGGAAACTAGAGCGGCAAGAGTGGAACAAAACACTGCATAAGGCCGAGCCTTCCACCCTTTACCAAGTATATAGATGCATTAATTAAATAAGATATATTGTGATATCCCAACAAGTAAACATGTTCCAACAAGGAACAACATCTCCATGTTCAACAAGGAACAAACTTCATCTTCACCGCAACTAACAACGCTATAAGAGGGGCTGAGCAAAGCGTTAACATAGCCAATCAACGGTTTGCTAGGAAAGGATGGTTAGGGCTTGACATGGCAATATGGGAGGCATGATAAGCAAGTGATAGGCATCGTAGCATAGGCATAGCAAAAGAGCGAGCAACTAGCAAGCAAAGATAGAAGTGATTTCGAGGTATGGTCATCTTGCCGAAATCCCGCAAGGAAGAAGAACGAATCCATGAAGAAGACAAGCGGACGAAGTCGAACGAATCCTCACAACTCCGGAACGAAACCGAAGCTAACGAGAGAAGCAACCCAGAAAGAAACAAACAACGTGGTAAACACACAAGCATAATCATGGCATGATGCACAAACAAGTATGATGCATGTACGGTTTTAAAAAAGCATGGCATGGCAATATGCACAAACAAAACTACAAGTTAAATGGAGCCCAATATGCAACGAGTTGCATATTGACGGAACACCACATCAATTATTTAGTTCACTCCCGATTAGGGACCCAACAATATTCAATGTTATTAAACATGGCAAGAGATGAAGCATAATTAAACTAACTATATAAACAATTTAAATGGGGCCGGATATAAAAACAACAAATCCGGTAAATCCCCATATGCATTTAGCAATTTAATGCAACAACAATTTTAAACATTTTAATTGTTGTTATCATGATGCGGATGACATATGCAAGTTTTAAGCAATTTTAATGAAAATGTTGACATGAGCATGTTATGAAGCATTTGGTCACCATGGCGGAACAAAACGGGTGCCACTGCAACGAATCCGAAAATGATGCCACGGCAACATATCGGTTCCGGTAGCTCACGGAGATATCGGTGCAAAAGGAGGCGTGCGGATGCGTGTCATGCAAGGATGGTGGGGTGATCCCGGATTCCGGGTTCCCACGAGACGGCGGCATGGCAAACGAGGAACGTGCACGAAACAAACGGGCACGGTACAAACATATCGCACATCTCATTCAACACATGCCTTCGGTCCACGCGGTCGTTCTCGGCGGTTATACCTTCGAAGCGTGCGTTCGGGGCGGAATGCGTTTCGTTGAGGGAAGTAGACGTTCTCGCGATGATCGTCGAGGGAAGTAGTCGTACACTGCGTAGTGGAAGTCGTTGTTCACGTGGCGACGGTAGTTGTACACGTTTTCGTAGATGTTCATGTCGACGGTAGTGGTACACGCGACGTTGGGGTACTTGTCGGTCCGGTCTTGGCGGTGTAGATGTACACGATGTCGGGGTACTTGTCGCATCATCGGGTGTAGTTGTACATGAAGGTCTTGATGAATCCGAAGGGGACTTGACGATCCAAAATTGCTCATGTTCGGGTAGGCATCGTGACAACAGCTCTAGGCTGAGGCCACGTATGGGGCGCTTCGGGCGATGGGGACGACGACGAAGGCACAAAGCAGGGGCAGCAGAGGACTAGGCGCGGGAGGACCGAAACCGAGGCGGGGAGGAGGCCACAGGCGCGGGCGAACCATGGAGGCCGGCGGAGGAGGAGGTCGGGCGCGGGGCAGCGCAGGGCGTCAGCGGAGGAGCAAGGCGACGAGGACGGCCGAGGCTCTGGCTGCGGGCGCGGAGTTGAGAAAAGCCAGCAGGCGGATGGGCGCGCGCGCTCCTGGTCACAGCGACGGAGGCGGCGACGGGCATGGATGGCGCCGGTGGAGGGAGGAGGCGGCGAGGGGAAGGAGAGGGATCGCGAGGAGGGAGGAGCGGGGCCTGGCGCTGGGTTCGGCAGGGCGTGGTCACGGGCGCTCGAGAAGGGAGACGCCATGGAGGAGGAGAGGAGGGGCCGGGCTGATCTGGGCACCATGAGAGCGTCTTTCGAGAGGAGGGTTCAAGGCTGCTGGGGAGGAAGGGGTGGAGGCGAGGGGATCGGGCGAGGAAGATGGAGATCGAGGAGAGAAGTGGGATCAGGCTAGGATTAGGTAGGGTTGGGCCTCACGAGGATTGGTGGCCGGCCTGGCCTAGTGGCATGCGGTTGATGGGCTTCTTCTCCCCCTTCTTCAGATCTCTTCCAAGAACAGAAAAGCAAAGAAAGAAAAGGGAGAGAAAATAAATGAGTGGACAAGAATTTGGACATGGGGATAATTTTCCCAGACTCACAAAAATGTGAGGAATTTGACAAAAATAGACTGAGGATTTTTAGAGGGAGTAAAATCCACACTTGTTGGATTTAACTCAGACAAGTTTGAATTTCAAAACCCCTTCGAATGAACTCCAAATGGGTTGAAATTATAGGGGGTGACCCTACACACAAGATGTGATTTATGGGCAGATTTGGAACATTTATGAAGAAGTAAAATTGCAACTCAATTTTACTAAAAGGTCGAAAAGGAAGGATAGAAAGTTGAGTCGGATAAAAGTAGAGTTGACAAATAATGCAAATGTGTTATGGGTGATTTCCAGTTAATGGAATATTTATTATAGCTCCCTAATAATATTGGGAGTATATGTTCTAAAGAGAAATCACCATTCTGAATATCCCTCGATTTAAATGGACCGAAGATCCATGCAATTTATTTGGAAGAGTTTTAAAAATTAAATGACATGATGGCATGATGGCATGATGCAATGCAAAAATAAAAGGGCAGCACAAATGAAACACACGGCGAAACCCGGAATAGCTGGAAGTCTTCTCGAGCATCGGTCTCGGGGCGTTACATGATCCTCTGGGTTTATGGTCTTCTCAGACCCCACTGGCAACCTCAATGCTCAAATGCCTCATCATCAGAATCTGGCGACGATGAGCAGCCTTCTCATCGCGATGACCGTCGTACATCTTGTGTTGGATGTCAACCTACAAGCAGAAAGTCTTCTTGAGATTGTTCTTCAATCTGACAACCCAGCTAGGCTTAGCCCTATGCTCCAGCTCAAAGTCATTGTCACTAGAATCAGTAAACACCTCATGATCATCCTCAGTAATCCTGGGCTCTAGGTGATTCTTCTTCTTCAGCTTCTTGGCCTCATGCACAATCAATTTGTCAATAGAGGTCAAAGGCACTCCTGGCATACACTCTTCCCATTTGGCATTTAGAAAAGCCATTATGTACGGGCACAAAGTGGGTATCTTCCTGTTGATCACACAATTTTACATCTCCTGCCACAAGAAGTCAGGAACATCAAGAGGAACACCTTTCCCCTTCCTCGTGTGGGTGGCAAGCGTGAGATCCATGAGGTAGTCATAAATCTGGTCCTGATTCCCCACCTTGGGAATGAGAATGGACTGGTAGATGCAATGCATGATGTCATATAGAGGTTGCATGTGCTTTGTGTCACCAATAACACCTCTTACATGAATGTATAGAGGAGCCAATACGATCTTGTCACTAGTCTGATCCTTCCCATGAGGACGAAAGCCCATCGCATCCTCGTTACCAGTCTCACTACTGTTGGGAAACGTAGTAGAAAACAAAAAAAATTGTCCTATGATCAACCAGGAACACTATGAAGATGCAATAATGGTTTAGATCAGATCGTTACCAACTCCGAGTTGCAGTGGAAGAAGAAGAGTCGGTGTAGATCGTACTTGAAGTCCCTCAAACCGTCCACAAACGATCCCTCGAACCGAAGACTGAAAGCACGACCTCTCCATAGTTTGCAAGCGTACGATCTTCATGATCCGGCAGCGCTCCGCCGTCCAGAACGAATCGATGCTAGAGATTTACATGGGGAAGATTAGAAACACACTGGGCTTCTAATTATGAGGACCAGAGAGGATAGATCTAGCTCTAACTAGATCTACTAGAACTAGAACTAGAACTAGAGAACTAGAGGAGTCTCTAAAACTTGTATCTACAAAGGGCCAAATCCTTAAGTATATATAGGTTGGACGAGAGGGCGGGGGAGGGGCGCCACAAGGAGGGAAGGAGCTCCCCTCCTTGCTCCGGCCTAAGGGCGCCACCTTGTTGTTATTGGTCTCCCCTTATTGTATTTCTTAGATTTTTTGATATTTAAATAATTATAAAAGCTTCTTAATCATTATTAGATCATTTTAATATTAATTTAACATCACCGGAAAAAATTCCCACCTATATATAAATTCCTGGTATACCCGATAATCCCCGAAACCCTTCCGAGAACCCCGAAATGCTTCTGGTTCCTATCGAAACTATTTTGAATATTAATGAAACTATTTCATAAATATTTCCTCATTAATCCCATCCTACTAACACTCAAAAGATCGTGATCCCCTTAAGCTTGTGACCCTTTAGGTTCGGTAAAAAATAGACATGAACAAAACCCCTTTCGTTTAATGACCAATAGCGGAACCGTGGACATCCATAACGATCCCTATGAATACATGAATGACATCCGAGTGAACCTTTGGTTATCATGTGATATTCCCTTTGCTTCGCGATACTTTACAAAACCCGAGGTGAGATGTATCGGTATCCTCTTGAGTCATTCTCATGCTCACTATACTGTTCTCCTTGTTACGGGTTTGTTCTTCTTTCTCGTTGACATGTTCCGGCATCCCCGTGACCTAGTCACCTGTATCTGGCCAGAAGATGATGGATGTCGTCACATCGAGAGGGCCCTAAGAATATCTCTGCATCGTCGGAGGAGCAAATTCCACTCTTGAGCTATCTAGCCCCTTGTCAAACTTTTTGATGAACCTATAAGTTGTCGTTATGATCACCATGTTATAGATGACGTTTGAGCAACCCCAAAATTCATCGTACGGTAAGAAGCGACTACGATACTCTCATGGTATAAGAAACTAAAGCATACGTTTACTCTCTGTGTTATAACGATTGACTTGTGACGATAGTATCTCAAAGTATACCAATCAAGTTGGGTCAATTTGATATGATCATTCTTCTAATGTCATATTCTCAACGTCGTTTTGAGACTACCATTGCACTTAACTATATCTCAAGATCCAGAAAACATGATCACAGACAACACTTGAGCTAGTCCACGCAAGACTAGGAATCAGGTTTTACCGTTTATCATTCTACACTTGCATATGAATTTTGCACTGAATCCACATTCCAGGATCATAGCAATTATAGCATAGAATATAAACTCTTAATTATAAACATGAAAATACAATAATGCAATATTATTGCCTCTAAGGGCATATTTCCAACAACAATATCCCAGCACAAAACAATAATCCTTCCAAGGATCCTTGAAGAGCTGATACCTGGTCATCCAGGTAAGTGTGCATGCATCATCAATGCTAAAGTCAATTGTGGCCAAAAACTGAGCAACCAAAGACGGATCAAAGTCACACTGAAACTACATAAGCTTCATCAAGTCAAACTCTTCACATAGAGCACGAGCCTCAGCAAAGTAATCTTGAAGGCCTGGCCTCCTCATGTGCTCAACGTCAATGGAGAACTGCTTGGCAAACTTGTTCTTGTGTGTGCCATAGATCTCGGAGAAGATCCTCTCCTGAATCTCTGACCAAAACTCGGGATTAGTCCAACCAGCGGCACGAGGAGTGGGATAAGGGTTGACACGGCGAAAATAGAAGCCGCCTTCAAAGAGATCGGCGAGGCGATGGATGAATTTTACGGCAAGGACGAGGACGACGTCGCCAGCTCCGTGTCAGTCGTGCCCCGCCGCGACGACGACGAAGCTGGCACGTCCGCGGGCACCGCCGGCAGCGAGGAAGAGTAGAGTATGGGAGGCCGTCGGCGCATGGGTCCCATGAAGGCCACCGCTCCTCCCCCTCCCGTTGAAGCTAAGCTTGGCGGGCTCATCATCGTCAGCTGATTAGCCACTTGCCGGCTTTGCGGAGGCAGATAGCTTCAGTCCCGGGGCTCATGGTCGGCCGATGAGCTGCCGAACATGGGGAACGGGCGCAAGCATCATTAGACTAGTTTAGAATTTGGTTTAGTCGACATTGTAATGCATGTGTCCGGTTTAGATCAAAATCATCTGGTTTGATGTAAAACATTATCCAAGTTTCGATGAAATTCGTCTGGTTTGTTTAAATTTGCATCAAATTTGTTTGTTTCCATTAAATTTCGTTCGAAATGTCTTTGGACATTTACTGCAACAGTTGGATAGCCGGCTCCCGCGTCAGTGCTTGCGGACTGATCCCACCGGTCCGTGGACGTATGCCGGCTGCTTCGCCAAGCAGCGATCTGTCAGTCGATGTGTTTGTGTCACTCGTTTTGTCAAAGCTTTTGTGTATTGTTCTTGTCAACAGATACTAACGCTCAACGTATCACGGCTTCCTGGTTTGGTCACCTTTCACCAGTTTTCCGCAAAGAAAGTATTACTCCTTGATCTGAGCAACTCTCTTGATCCTTAACTCTATTTGCATATAGGAGTACTTGCACTACTTCTCCGACGCTACTTTGGAAGGAAAACGTGTACAAGAGGGTCCAAACGATATTGCTGCGTCAGATAACAGGATGGGTTTAATTATCTCAGCCTTGAAACAACACTGGCTCCTTGTTACTTGACCGACCACTCCAAGCTCTGACAGGTCGACTTTGTTTTGGTAGCACCGTGCGGCAGGGCAAAAAGACTTCTGTTTGTGGGCTACTTGTGTTGTATGCTTGCAAATGAGCATGATCCCACTAGACAAGAAGAAAAATGGATTTATGTGCCACAGACTCAATGGTAGCAGCATCATTGATCCATTGCTGGCAAACACAAATAAAAATATGCCTTCATGTAAACATAACAATCCCAAGAGCAACATTAAGAAATCTACGGCACAGGCCATGAAAAGACCAAACAGGTTAGCACCCAGCTCTACAAACACATCAGATCTTTAACATTCTTGGAGAGGGGAGCATGGTAGGTTCAGTTGATGCTGGCTACAACGTCGTTGACATCAGGTCCTCTTGAAACTGTCTCCGTGGACAAATACGGAGCCCTCGTTCTGCAGTGTGCCAAGAGCTACACGGAGCTGTGTAAAACAAAATCCAGGAATGTATTAGCATGTATATATGTCAGGCCACCAAATCAGGCGAGTAGAAAGGAAGCTTGACTTGTCACTTACATCATGCTGATGAACTTCCATGGAGCTCTGTTTCCTCACTTCTTCCAGCAACTGTGCGGTGATCACAAACAACACTTGGATCAGGACAAGGGGCAAATAGCTATGGTATCAGGGCACACAACATGAACTGAAAGGTAAGGCTTCTTTACCTCAGCCATACGCATCGAGGGCCCTCCAAGCTGCATTTTCTCCATGACAAGGTCTCGGATAGCCGCAACAAGATTGTCACGTCTCTGCCTTTCACTTGCGGATACCCCAGTCATGATTAGATCCATATCAATCGTCCCTTTTGTGATCGAAAGATATAATAATCAGGATTGCAAATTAGTGAAATAAGAAGAACAAATGTATGACAAGGTAAAGCAGGTCTAACTGACCTGTTGCATGATCAGTTGCAGATTGCTGCATGGCGACTTCAAGAAGCCTAAAGGCTTCTGTTACATCTCGCACTCCAACCTACCCATCCACAAGGTCAAAAATTTCAGCCTCCAAGACAAAACATAATGAAGATAGTATGAAGCTGAACATCAGTAAACAAACACAAACAACAACAGAGGCTTTCAAGCCCCAAACAAGCTGATCATTAGTAAGTATACAAAGTCAGTAAATAATTTATTACCACTTCCGAAAAACGCATTCGTGCCAGTGCTTCACTAAGACGAATCAAGCTCTCAATTTGCCTAGCTGTTGCTGTGATGACCTGCCCACCAGTTGGAAAATCAGCAATGGCTTATTATAATTAAAAGCATATGAACAAGGCAATACAACTAGACTACCTTCTTTCTGCTACCAGGATTGTTCCCCCTTTGCCTCATTGCAACGTAGCCACGGGTCAATTCTTCTGCAGCTTCATCAGATAACTTTGGCTGAATGTACTTCCTTGCATAGCTGATGTACGCAACTAACGTGGGCAAATCCAAGACCTGGTGCTCAACTACCTGCACAGCAGCATGAATAACCAATTAAGGAACTGGATGATCCTAGGACAGTGTTATAATTTGTTACATTCTTGTACTTTTATCAATCTTTGTCAAACGGAGCAGTTTGGTGAAACCTTCACATATAAAATCTGGGACTTACTTCTGGATTCTCGAAATGCAATGAAACAATATGCTTAGCCAGGCGTCTATCAGTTTGTTCGTCTGCCTTGTCCAAGATCAGATAAATCAGGTCAAACCTGCATAAGAAATACATGACTACGGTTACAGTACTTCTAATTATTTGTCCACGTTACAGTACTTCTAAAGTTCTAATTGTTTGTCCACTTTACGTTGCATGAAGCCATACAACTTACCTTGACAGCAGTGTTGGAGGAAGGTGGATATTGTCAATCACAGAAAGCCTTGGATTGTAACGTGATTCAGATGGATTTGCACATGCTAGGACAGATGTCCTAGCATTCAAAGATGCAATAATTCCAGCCTTTGCAATGGAGACAGTCTGCTGCTCCATCACCTGCATATTTAAGAAACATATTTCGGTAATCATATATTCAATGCAAATTTGGAGGACAGTTCAGCAAAAGGGCAAACCTCATGCAGCATGCTTCGGGCATTATCAGACATCTTATCAAACTCATCAATACAGCAAACACCTTTGTCACTCAAAACAAGTGCTCCACTCTCAAGAACCTAAGATGCACCATGCTGGTTATTAAAGATGCAAGTACATAAGATTTATTATGAAATGAAAGGAATCATGGTCAACTTACAGTTTCACCAGTTTCAGGGTCCTTAGCAACATAAGCAGTAAGGCCAACTGCTGAACTGCCTCTTCCACTTGTGTAAATACCACGAGGAGACAGTTTATGCATGTACTGGAGAAGCTGGGATTTGCTCGTTCCAGGATCACCAACAAGCAAAATATTGATGTCACCTCTGAAGTTAGCTCCAGAAGGAAGCCTCAAAGCATTGCCACCAAAAAGCTAAGCAGTACATAGTATTTAACTATTAGCTTGCGAGATAAACTTCTGAAGGGAAAGATAACATTGCATGAACGTACCTGGCAAAGCAGGCCCCTCTTAACATCATCCAGTTCCCATATGTTTGGAGCCAGTGATCTAGTCAATCTATCATAGATGTCAGGCAACTTTGAAAGCTCTTTTAATTTATCTATCTGCGATCAGAAAGGAAGAGAGTATTAATAAGATTTCCATAAAGTCCAGATCCAAAATATACAAGGACATTGGGACAGACCTTATCGGCGACATGGCCATCTTCAGAAGACTTGCTAGCATTGGTGTCATCAGTATCCATAGAGTCCTCAATATGAAGCCTGGACTTGTCTGTCTTCTTTATGTGAAGGCAATCAATGTATGTCTGATCAAAGAAGGAAATTATTGACAATATGTCAGCACAATTTAAAGCATTTTCAGAAGAGAAAATCATATATAACAAATAGGATAACACTCAATCGCATATCATCTACCTTGAATATTGACTTCACTGTCCTCTGACTTGGCCCGATCCTGATACTCATGGCCCTATATATCCCAGTGATCTATCAAAGGTGCAAAGGCAAAATTAACACTTCCCGACAAACCCACAAGCAAAGATATTATTCAATGCAAACAAAGTTATACTCCTAACCTCAACCCTATCTCCAGGCTTTCCAGCATCAACAAGCTTATCATGCATCAAAACACTGACTGTATGAGGAGTGCCACCTTCTGGTATCTCATCTGGTGTTTCCTGCAACTTTATGATCTGCTTGTCCGCAAATCTAGTTATGAACAATATATTCCATCAAATAGTCAGGATACTGAATCAGTAAAGCATGGTAACAAGACAAAAGAGACTGAATGGAGAATATAGCTACCTGCAGCGGTTATGCACTAGAGTCATAGAGTTTGAGGCTTTACATTGTTCTTTCTGACATATGTGTGGCTCAGTTACTCTCCCTAAAAAGGTAGAATATTGAACATTAGTTTCATGATATAAGAATATAAATAGATGGAACATCAATCACCATATGATTTGATTTGTAACTAGTACTTTCCCTAACTCTGGAAAGGTTAGGGCAGGGACATGAGGTGCTATTTTACCAAGTATTTCGAGAGAAAATGGAAATTAGCCGACAGTTAAATTGGAGTCTGATCAAAAATAGATTAAGACAAGGGACAATCATAATCATGACAGGTAGTACATACTTTGTACACAACAATATGTCAGCATCTGATGAAAAGTAATCGAAATCACAAGAAAAAATTGAACACAAATCAGCATTGTGTGAAACAACTGTCTTACCTCTGTCAACCATGACAGGTTCTGAGTAGAAGCCGCAAACAAGGCAGCGGAACACGGCCTCCTTGAGCTCTGGTATGACTGAGCTGCAGCGAATTATCATACCCTTGATTGACACCATCTTCTCAATATCTGCAACAAAAACAAATAGAACATCCGGTTAAACAATGGGCGGGCACATAATGCTGGAACATCAACGGTCTGGGCACTGGGCACAGGTAATCACCTGACGGGTTCAGATTCCTCAAGCAAATGGATGACTTGAGGTTGTAGATCCTGGTCTGAATGTGCTTCTCAAACAGCGGCTCCATACGCGCCACCAGGTCCATAAGGACGATGTCGAAGATGGCAAGCACTTCGAGCGGGTAGCGTACCATCTTGCCGTATAGGTCGGGATCGTGGTCGAACACGTCGTGTGCGTCCACATCGAGCGACTCGCCACCCTCGAGCTCGAGGATGCGGTGGATGGCGCGCATGTACTTGCCCTCGTCCATGACAGGGTCGACGCGGCCGGCGTCGCGGGGGTCCCGGAAGTGGCGCAGAAACCGTAGAATGGCAGCGTTCACGTCCTGCACGCTGATATTGGTGCCCCAGACGAAGACCGGGGTGGCATCGGCGCCGACGCCGCCGCCGTCGGTCTCGGGCGTGTCCTCCTCCCCGGCTTCGGAGGACAGCGGGACGTCGTCGGTGGACATGGGAGTGGACGGGGTTGGCGGAAACCGTCCGGTCCAGCTTTGGCGCTGCCGGGCTGCGCCAGCACCGGACGGAGTGCGCCGGCCCGGCGGCGGCGGCGTCTCGAACCCGCCGAGGGAGGGAGACGAGGTGGGGCCGCGGCGGAGGCGGCCGCTGGCGCGGCGAGCGGACTGGGGAGGGGATGAGTTGGTGGCCGGGAGCGGGCTTGACGGGCGGACATCCGGCGACGACGCAGCTGCAAAGTCAGCAAATACGATAAGATTTTCGCCGCGCGCATCGTTAGGTCAGTGGAGAAATAACGCGATCTTGAGAAGAGAGCTGGCGATTGGATCTTACAGTAGGGAGAGTTGCTGTTTCCGCCGCCGTTGGACGCCATGGCTTGCGCGCAGAGAGAGGCGAGAGAGGGAGAGAGACGAGGGTTGGGGTGGAGATGAGCGGGAGGGGCAGGGGCTGGGGTAAATGGCGGGAGGCGGCGGCGGGAAGAGGGGAATGGCGGGAACAGATGCGGCGTTTCCCGCCAAGTGATGGGGTGGCAGTTTATGGGCTGCCCCTGTGTTACAAAATGGGGAATGTCAACTGGACCGACGATAAAGGAGAGCTCCACATTGGGCCGGCCCATCGCGCCGCTGGAGAGGGGAGAGAGTCCGAACAGGTTCTTCCAAGCAATTGAAAAAAATGTTGAGCAAGTGTTCGAAAAATGTTAAACTTGTATTTAAAAACTTTTAAATGTATATAGAAAAATGTTAACATGTATTAAAAAATGTTAAACTTGTCTTTGAAAATGTTAAATGTGTATAGAAAAAATGTTAACCATGTACTAAAAATGTTAAACCTATATTCGAGAAATGTTAATCAAGCATTTGGAAAAGATGTTTATAGAAAGAAAATTGACCATGTATTCAAAAATATGTCAATTTTCTATTTGGAAAATGTTAATCAAGCATTCAAAAAGTGTTAGAAATATGTATGTAAAACCCATGTATTCAATAAATGTGAATCTTCTATTAGAAAAATGTTAAATGTGTATTAGACAAATGTATTAGTCATATACTTGAAACTGTTTATAGAATACAGTGAAACCCACAGAGAAAACAAAAGAAACTCAATAGAAAACGAGAAAAGAAGCAAACAAAAGCGAGAAAAAATGAGGAAAGAGAAAGAAAAGAAAAAGCTAGTGAAAACCGAGAAAAACCAGAATTTTTTTTTATCATGTACATAAAAATGTTAATCAAACATTTGAGAAAAATGTTGAACAAGTATTTGAAAAATATTAATCAAGCATTTAAAAAATGTTAGATGTGTATAGAAAAATGGTAACCATGTATTCAAAAAAGTTTGAACAAGTATTTGAAAAATGTTTAGTGTGTATTAGAAAAATGCATTAGATATATTCAAAAAATGTGTAGAAAAACAATGAAACCCCAAGGGAAAACACAAGAAAAACAGATGAAAACGAGAAAGAAACAACCAAAACCGAAGAAAAATGAAGAAAATGGCAAAAAGGAAAATAAGCTATTGGAAACTGTGAAAGAAATAAAGAAAAAAAAGAAAAAACAAACAAAAACGGAGAAAACAAGAAAAAAATGAAAATACTATGGATACCCGGGTTGTTTTGTTCAAGTTGATCGCACCCTAGTAGTGCAACATGAATTCGATGACTACTTAGTGGCCAGCAGCACTGTGCCCTAGCCAGGAGGTCATAGGATCGAATCCCGCTCGGTCTCCCATGTCTCAGGAGTCCATCATATATATCTCAGAATACTTTTCTAATGGACGAGAATTAAACATGTCATGGCTATCTATCGCCCGTACTCTTTCTTAATACGTCTCGCCTATTAGGAACGGCCAAAACTGTAGTTGCACGCGAGTTTGTTCTCCCTTATCTGTTTTTTCACTGTTTTGCATCGGTTTTCTTTGGGTTTTATTTTCTATTTTTTCAAAAATCTTTATTTATTCTTTCTTTTTTTCCTTTCTACCTATTTTTATTTTTTATCAACACATGTCTAATTCTTCATACATATTGTACATTTTTTCATATGCAACATGAACAGTTATTTTATATAAACATTTTTCAAATACATGATCAACATTATTTCAAATATATGTTTTGATATCTACTTTTGCATACACATTGTAACTTTTTTATAAATTTAAAACAGTTTAATATTTTTCAAGTACATGATTAATATTTTTCAAACACATGCTTTGAACAGTTTTTTGAATACGTGTTAAACTTTTTTTGAAGCATACATTGAAACATTTTTTATAATACAAAAAATTAAACTACGCAAACATTTTTAGATTGTACAAACATTTTTTTAAATTAAATGTCAAGAACATATTTTTTGAAATGCGTAAATGTTTTTCTAAATTGTGACATACATTTATTTGTATGGCATGAAACATTTGTTTTGTGAATTATTCCGACATGTTTTACTCCCCCCATTTCTTTTTACTCCGTGCACGTTTGAAGTCAAACAAAAAATATTGACATGAACATCATTAGATATTGTTATTTATTAGGTATTGTAGATACTGATATTTTCTAATATAAATTTGGGCAAACTTTAAAAAAATTGACTTCAAACAAATATAATACGCGTAAACGGAGTTCTCACGACGGTGCGACGGTGTGATGGAGGCCGACTTGCAGGGGGGGGGGGGGGAGGGCTCTAGTGCCAGATGAGCTCCCAACCTTCATTTTTTTTCCATCTCCAACGAGGGCGTGCCATAGTTGGCTCAGGGATATAATGTGAAGGAGTGAAAGGTCAAAATATTAGTTGCCACTTATCAATGATAGTGGTGGCTAGAATCGCTCGACATTTGATCTTTTGTTTTCGCAAATCCAGGAATGGGCAACTTCTCCAACTCCTATATGTTTGTATTAGGAGGGCTGCGATCTCGATTTCGACTTCAGAGTTTGGACGTTCGGCCCAACTCCACCCACGGGAGGAGCTAGGAGGTGGAGTGTTGCCGAACAAGCCCTTACTCGGTGTTTGACAAAGAAAAGTTACTCAAGAAAGTAAGAAAAATTGAGTTAGACAAGCAAGACTACCATTAATTATTCATCGTCAAATCAGATGCATGCTAAAAGTAGAGAAGTTCCTTGCAGCAAACATTTTAATAGCATAGATTTGTATAGCATCTTGCAAGGACGATATCCCTGGACATGTTGCAATAGTGATGTTCGTAACTTAATACCGAAAAAGGTTCGCGCCCCACTTACAAGGACAATATCCCTGGACATGTTGTAATAGTTGTGTTGTGGTCAGCATGCAACTGCACACACACACCACGCGGTACCACAACATACGCACCCAAGATAGATACAAAGGTAGAAACAGCTATGAAGCCCCCTACTACTCCAAGCAATCTACAAGTAGGAAGAGAAAGCACCGCCTGAAGCCTTGAGGAGCCTCCACCGTGAACAGGTCACCGCGAAGAGAAGCCATGTATGACAATCTGGGTGCTTGAAGGCAGTGCGTTCACGAAGGATGCGTCACCGTAATGCCGCCATCGCCTGATCCGGGATCGGGGTTCCCCTGGTGCTAGAAGGGGGGCAAGGTGTTGGGAAACATAGTCGAAAACAAAAAAATCTCCCAGGAACAATATGAAGATGCATATAGGGTTTGGATCAACGATCATTACCAACTCCGAAGTGCAAGGGAAGTAGATGAGTCGGTGTAGATTGTACTTGGAGTCCCTCGAACTGTTGATGACGATCCCGTGAACTGCCCTCGAACGATCCCTCGAACGGAAGATCGAAAGCACGACCTCTCTACTTGGTTGCAAGAGTACGGTCTTCAGGTTCCGGTAGCGCTTCGCCGTCTAGAGTGACTCTGGAGTGCAGCGGAAGTAGACGACTCGGTGTAGGTCGTACTTGGTGTCCCTCAAACAATTGATGACGATCCCTCGAACCATCCATGAACAATGCCTCAAACAGAAGACTGAAAGCATGGCCTCTAGACTTGTTGCAAGCGTGTGGTCGTCATGATGCGGCAGCGCTTCGCCTTCCAGAGCTGAATAATCGCCAGAGAATTGGAGGGAGGAGATTAGGACCACAATGGGATTCTAATTATGAGGATTAGAGAAACTAGGTCTAGCTCTAATTAGTCAAATAGGACCAACTAGAACTATACTAGATGAACTAGAGAAGGCTCCAAAAGTTGTGTCCCAAGGGCAAAATCCTCTAGTATATATAGGAGCCCATTCCACACACACCACGCAGTACAAGGGGGGAGGGAGGAGGGGCGCCACAAGAGGGAGGGAAAGTCCCCTCCCTTGGCCGGCCATGGAGGAGGGGGACTCCCCCTCCTCTTTCCATGGGGAGAAGGGGGCACCACCCTTCTTGGGCCCAAGTGGGCCAAGTAGCGTTCCACTACTTGGCCTTTTAAGGCCCGTTCATATTAAATTAAATATAAAATACTCCTATCAATTAATAAATCCTTTTATTATTATTAATTTAAGATCACTAGAAACATTTTCCACCTATATATTATTTATCGGTAATACCCGGTATTGCCCGATAAACTCTAAAACCCTTCCGGTGACCCCGAAACGCTTTCGGTTCCTCTTGGAACTATTCCGAATATTAATGAAAGAATTCCACAAATAAATCCTTGGTATTCCTACTAACACGGCAGATCATGATTACCTTCAGCTTGTGAACCCATAGGTTCGGTAAAACATAGACATGAATGAAACCCCTTCGGTCAATGACCGATAACGGAACCTTGGACGTTCATATCGATCCCTATGATTACACGAATGACATTCGAGTGAACCTTTCGTTATCACGTGTTTTTCCCTTTGCTTCAAGATACTCTACAAAACCCAAGGTGCATCGGTATCCTCTTGAGTCATACACATGCTCGCTACACCGTCATCCTCGTTACCAGTTTTGTTCTTCTTTCTCATTGACATGTTCCGACATCCCCGTGACATAGTGATTGATACGTCTCCAATGTATATATAATTTTTGCTTGTTCCATGTTGTTATATTATCATTCTTGGATGTTTTCCAATCATTTTATAACAACTTTATATCATTTTTTGGGGACTAACCTATTAACATAGTGCCCAGTGCTAGTTGTTGGTTTTTGGTTGTTTTTTACTTTGCAGAAAATCAGTACCAAACGGAGTCCAAACGCAGCGAAACTTTTTGGAGATTTTTTGGACCAGAAGACATCCAGTGGGCCAAAGAAGTACCAGAGGGGGCTCCGAGGGGAGCACAACCCACCAGGGCACGTCTGGTGACCCAGGCGCACCCAGGTGGGTTGTGCCCGCCTCGGTGGCCTCCCGCACTGCCTCTTCGCCCTATAAATCCCCAAATATTCCAGAAACCCTAGGGGGGTCGAAGAAACACAATTCCAGCCGCCGCAAGTTTCAGAACCACAAGATCCAATCTAGACACCATCACAGAGGGGTTCATCATCCTCATTAATGCCTATCCCATGATGCGTGAGTAGTTCATCATAGACCTACGGGTTCGTAGGAAGTAGTTAGATGGCTTTCCTCTCTCTCTCTCTCTCTCTCTCTCTCTCTCTCTCTCTCTCTCTTGATTCTCAATACAATAGTCTCTTGGAGATCTATTTGATGTAACTCTTTTTGCGGTGTGTTTGTTGGGATCCTATGAACTTTGAGTTTATGATCAGATCTATATCCATGACTATTATTTGAGTCTTATTTTGATATCTTATATGCATGATTATTTATACCCTCGTATTTCTTCTTCGAATCTTTGGTTTAGTTTGGCCAACTTGTGATGGGTTCAATCGTGCAGTGTTCTTTCCCAGTGACAGAAGGGGCAGGAAGACACACATGTATCGTTGCTATTAAGGATTACAAGACTGGGGCTATTCCTACATGAATAGATCTCGTCTACATCATGTCATCGTTCTTATTGCATTACTCCGTTTCTCCGTGAACTTAACACACTAGATGCATGCTGGATAGCGGTCGATGCGTGGAGTAATAGTAGTAGATGCAGGCAGGAGTCGGTCTACTAATCTTTGACGTGATGCCTATATACTGAACATTGCCTTGGATATCGTCATAACTATTCAATTTTCTATCAATTGCCCAACAGTAATTTGTTTACCCACCGTGTGTTATTTCTTGAGAGAAGCCACTAGTGAAATCTACAGCCCCGGGTCTATTCTTTATCATATTTGCTTTGAGGTCTGTTGTTATTTGCTTTCCTTTTCAGATCTATTATTCCAAAAACCCAAAAATAACTTGCTGCACTTTTTATTTGCATCTTTTATTTCGCATTTTATCGAGATCTATTTATCCAATCTACACAATTTTTCATCGCGTCAACTTGACAATCTCTGGCGTCGTTACCCGAAAAAGGGATTGACAACCCCTTATAAGCGTCAGGTTGCAAGTATTTGTTTTTTGTGTGCAGGTGCCATTTACATAGTGTTGCTTGGTTCTCCTACTGGATTGATGCCTTGGTTGCATAACGGAGGGAAATACCTCCTGTAGCTATGCTGCATCATCCCTTCCTCTTCGGGGAAATACCGGCGTAGTTCAAGCGACATCAGAAGGAATTTCTGGCGCTGTTGCGGGGGAGACATCATCAACATCTATCCGGTTCCTAATCACAAATCTCATCTCCTTGCAATTTACATTATTTGCCATTTGCCTCTCCTTTTCATCTCCCCCACTTCTAAAACGTTTTTGCGAAAAGCACAAAAATATTTGCTTTTTTTTCCTTTGCCTTTTTCTTGTTTGCCTCTTTGCTTTTGTTGCCATGCATCTTCCATTTGCTTACATCTTCACTTCCTAAAAATCTATTGATATGGATCCTCATCCACTTGCTAACCTTTTTAAAAGATCCAATTATGATGAACCAATTGATAGTGAATTGATCACTAGATTATCTTTATGAATTTTTGCTTGAGATTCATGAATCTGAAAATTGTGATGAAGTGTTAAACGAAGAAATTTATAAAGTGATTCATGATAGCTCCTTGAATGAAAAGCATGATTGCAATGATGTTATTATAAATTCTATTAATGTCAATTGTGTTAGTGATATGCAAAACCCCAAGCTTGGGGATGCTTGTTTTATTATGTCCACTACTTATTGCAATGATCGTGATTGGGGTGATAATGATTCTTATGATCTTGAAAATTTATTTAAACCTCATGATGAATATGCTTGTGATAATATTAAAAGTGGATTTGGAAGAGTGACAACTTTATCTAAAAATAATCCCACATATTTGGAGAATGTTCAATCTTATGAAATTTTTGATAAAAGTGGGCTTGGAGAGGTCATGACTTTATTTGATGATAATCCCACTATTTTGGAAGAGTGTCAACTTTGCATGCATGTGGATCATGAAGAGAATATTTTATGTGATAGTTATATTATTGAATTTGATTATGATCCTACATGTAATTATTATGATAGAGGAAAATATGGTTGTAGAAATTTTCATGTTACTAAATTATCTCTCATTATGTTGAGATCACCAATGTTTTATTCCTTTTCTTTGCATATGCAAGATGTTTCTTGTTTTGATAATTTGTTTGCTTATAAAATTCCTATGCACAGGAAGTATGTTAGACTTAAATGTGTTTTTCATATGATTTGTGATGTTCTCTTTGTGTTTCAATTCTTATCTTTCGTGTGAGCATCGTTGAAATATTAAGCCTATCTTAATGGCTATAAAGAAAGAGCTTGTTGGGAGGCAACCCAATGAATAAAATTTATTTTTGCCTTTTCTTTCTGTTCTTGAGTGTTCACACATTTATTCTACTCTTATGATTGTGTTTTTTATGTTTTAGTTAGTGTTTGTGCCAAGTAAATCCTTTGGAATCATGTTTGGTGATAGTTGATTTGATCTTGTTGAAAAACAGAAACTTTTGCGCCCAGTAGCAGAATTGATGTGCTTTGCTGGAACATAATAAAATTCTGATTTTTTTACAAAATATTGATATACAAATTGCCTAAATTTTCCTAATTTTCATAATTTTTGGAGTTACATAAGTATTCGAAGTTTTCAGATTACTACAGACTGTTCTGTTTTTGACACATTCTATTTTCTTTGCATGGTGTGCTTATTTTGATGAATCTATGGACTGTATTGGATGGTATAAGCCATGGAAAAGTTAGAATACATTATATATAATGCAAAAATAAAATATGAATGGGTTTGCAACAGTACTTAGAGTAGTGAATTGCTTTTTTATACTAACAGATCTCACGAAGGGTTTGTTGAGTTTTGTGTGATTGAAGTTTTCAAGTTTTGGGTGAGATCACGATGGATGAAGTAATAAGGAGTGAAAAGAGCCTAAGCTTGGGGATGCCCCGAGAAGGCATCCCCTCTTTCTTCTATCGACCATCGGTATTTTACTTGGAGCTATATTTTTATTCGTCACATATCATGAGTTTTGCTTGGAGCATCTTGTATTATATGAGTCTCTGCTTGTTTTGCTTTTTAGTTTGTGTCATCTATCCTTGCTCGACACACCTATTTGAGAGGGCCAAAATTATGCTATGATTTGTTAGAATTGCTCTTTGTGCTTCACTTAATTTTTTTTAGCTATGGAATTGCTCTAGTGCTTCACTTATATCTTTTTGAGCATGGTGTGCTTTAATATTTTTGAAGAAATGCTCTCATGCTTCACTTAGATTTATTTGAGAGTTAGTAAATTTTTGGAGAAATTCTCTCATGCTTCACTTATATTATTTTGAGAGATGAAAAATTTTATGCTCATGTTCTTCACTTAAATGTGTTTGAGCTATCAAAAGCAACTTATGAAATTAGTCCCAAAGTGATAGATATTCAAGAAGGATATAATAAAAACTTTCATGAAGATCATTGGACAAAATAAACTTGATTCTTTGTAATAGTTTTGCGATATGATGATAGTGATATGTGAGTCATGTTGGTGAGTAATTATGCTTTAGTAAGAATATTGGTGTTAAGGTTTAGGATTCCCTATGCAAGCACGAAAGTCAATAGTTATGCAATGAAATTACATCCTACTTGTGGTGCATTATTCGGTGTTAGTTATGCTTAATGCTCGCTTATGTGATTTTTCGTTTCTTGGTTGGTTGCTTCTCAATATATTTGCTAGCCTCCACTTGTACTAAGTAGGAATACTACATGTGCATCCAAAATCTTTTAACCCTATTTTGCCATATGAGTCCACCATACTGATGTCTACTACGCAACTTTATTCTTGTAGACTCATGTTGGGCCTCCAAGCGCAGAGTTTTGTAGGATAGTAGCAATTTTCCTTCAAGTGGATGACCTAAGGTTTATCAACCCGTGAGAGGTGTAGGATGAAGATGGTCTCTCTCAAACGATCCTGCAACCAAATACAAGAAATCTCTTGTGCCCCTAAAACACCCAATACAATGGCAAATTGTATAGGTGCACTAGTTCGGTGAAGAGATGGTGATAAATGTGTAATATGGATGCTAGAAATATATTTTTATAATCTGAATAAATAAAAACAGCAAGGTAGCAATTAGTAAACGGGCACAAAAACGGTATTGTAATGCTTGAAAAAAGAGGCCTAGGGTCCATACTTTCGCTAGTGCAATTTCTCAACAATGCTAACATAGTTGGATCATATGATTATCCCTCAAAGTGCAATAAAGAATCACTCCCGAGTTCCTATTAGCGGAGAACAAAAGATAGGAATTGTTTGTAGGGTACGAAGCCACCTCAAAGCTATTCTTTCCGATAAATCTATCCTAGAGTTCGTACTAGAGTAACGCAAGCTATTCTTTCCGATCGATCTAATCAAGAGTTCGTACTAAGATAACACCAAAGCAAGTTCATATTCATAATACTCAATCCACACAAAGAACTACAAGGAGACCCCAAAGTTTCTACCGGAGAAAAACGTGCATCAACCCATATGCATAGATTACCCCAATATCACCGCGGGAATCCGCGAGTTGAATGCCAAGACACATATCAAGTGAATCAATATGATACCCCAATTGTCACCTCAAGTATTCATACCGAAAGATATATATCATGTGTTCTCATCTCTGAATATTCAATCCGACAAGACAAAATTCAAAGGGTAAAGATTCAATTCATCATAACAAGAGTATAGAGGGTAGAAACATCATATGATCTGACTATATTAACAAAGCCCGTGATATAGATCACGAGAGAGAGAGAGAGAGAGAGAGATTAAACACATAGCTACTGGTACAAACCCTCATCCACGAAGGTGGACTAATCCCTCCTCATTGTGGTGGCCGCCGAGATGATGAAGATGGCCACCGGAGATGATTCCCCCCTCCGGCAGGGTGCCGGAACGGGTCTAGATTGGTTTTCGGTGGCTACAGAGCCTTGCGGCGGCAGAACTTCTGATCTAGGGTAACCCCCGAAGGGTTTAGGAGTATTTGGGAATTTATGTGCAAAGAGGGGGTGCGGGAGGCCACCGAGGTGGGCACAACCCACCTGGGCGCGCCAGGGGGCCTGGCGCGCCCTGGTGGGTTGTGCCCCTCGGCACCCCTGTGTAGCTCAGGCCATTGGGTTCCTGCTGGTCCATAAAAAATCTTCGTGGAGTTTCGTTGCGTTTGGACTCTGTTTGATATTGATTTCCTGCGATGTAAAAAACAAGCAAAAAACAACAACTAGCACTGGGCACTGGGTCAATAGGTTAGTCCCAAAAAATGATATAAAGTTGCTATAAAATGATTGTAAAACATCCAAAAATGATAAAATAACAGCATGAATACCTCATAAATTATAGATAAGTTGGAGACGTATCAGCATCCCCAAGCTTAATTCCTACTCGTCCTCGAGTAGGTAAATGATAAAAGAAATAATTTATGAAGTGTGAATGCTAGCAAAGTGCACAAGTTTGATAAATGAAAATTTCAATCACTTTTCCTAGCATCATAACAACAATTCTTTCTTATAAAACTTCTCATGTTATGGTAGCAACCAATTCACATGTTAAGGTTCAAACAATGAACTCTCTTGAATCTCAACAACCTATGTTCTTAGTCATCAAGCAATTGCAATTCAACTTATTCAACAAAGTTTAAGTAAGAGCTCCACATACTCAACCATCATATAGTCTTCTATGATTGCTAACACTCACCGCATACACATGAGCAAAACGTTTCAACCGGACACGTAGAAAGATAGAGGCTTAGTGTTTTGCCTCCCAACGTATTCACACAAGGGTGATGTCAACAATAATAACTCATGCTACCCATATTCAACTGGACATATGTGCCTAGATCTTTCCTCACCACATGATGCTTGCCAAAAGAGAAAACTAAAAAGGAATAGAGAGAATAACTTTGATTCTTTGCATAAAAATAAATACATAAAAGTAAAAGATAGGCCCTTCGTAGAGGGAAGTAGGGATTTGTAGAGGTGCCAGAGCTCAAAGCAAAATTTGAGAGATAAAAATATTTTGAGAGGCATACTTTTCCCACCAACGAAAACGACTTAGAGCTCCGAACACTTTCCATGGTAGACATATCATAGGCGGTTCCCAAACAGAAAATAAAGTTTATTCCTTTTTCCACCATACTTTCACTTTCCATGGCTAGCCGTATCCACGGGTGCCCTCCATGCCAACACTTTCCAAGGAATTTATTATTTGACAACATAAAGTAAATTCATTTTTCATTTCAGGACTGTGCATCCCTAATACCTTTGCCATACTCTCGTGCAATGACAAGTGAATAAACACTCATCGTGAGAATAACACATCTAGCATGGAAAATATTGGCCACCCCTCACCGCCTCGCGAGCGGTACGGGCACACAAAAGAGAAATTTATTTTTGAAAATTAGAGATGGCACATACAAATTTGCTTAGAACGGCACGGAAATACCGCATATAGGTAGGTATGGTGGACTCTTGAAAATAATATTAGGGTTTAAGGGTTTTTGGATGCACAAGTAGTATCTCTACTAGGTGCGGAATTTTTTGGCTAGCAAAGATGGGGAGCAAGCACCACATGTTGAAGGATCTATGACAATATAACTTCTATGTGAATATGAACAAACATAAATCATTACGTTGTCTTCCTTGTCCAACTTCAACAATTTTGGGATAAATATTTTGATGGGGGATCACAATCACAAAATATTTCTAGGATAGTGTATTTGCATGTGAAAGTTCTCTTCCGTATACCAATTACTCGTGAATTGCTTGTATGACCAATATTGTGATTGTCAGGCCTCAAAAGATTTCACTTTCTAAACCCAATGTGAAGCTACCACTAGGCATGATATGATTTCAACTTCATGACATTCAATTTATTCAACAATTTTCTCAAAGGATATATGTGAAGCACAAGAGCAAATGACAAACTACTCCAAAAAGATAAAAGTGAAGATCAAACGAGTAGTTAAGTAAATGGGTAGCTAATTGAGGACTCTCTCTTATTTAAAACTTTCAGATCTAAGTATTTTATTAAAACAGCATGCAAAAAAAATGGCATTCTAAGAATGGCACACATCATGTGAAGAAGCAAAAACTTAGGCTCAGCCGATACTAACCGATAATTGTTGAAGAAGAAAGGTGGGATGCCTACCGGGGCATCCCCAAGCTTAGATGCTTGAGACTTCTTGAAATATTATCTTGGGGTGCCTTGGGCATCCCCAAGCTTGAGCTTTTGTGCCTCCTTAATTCCTCTCATATCATGGTTTTCCTAAATCTCAAAAACTTCATCCACACAAAACTCAACAAGAACTCGTGAGATAAGTTAGTATAAACCAGTGCAAAAACCTTATCATACTCTACTGTAGCAAATCACCAAAATTATGATTAAACATTGCATACTAATTGGCTCTGCATATTTAATACTCCTATCCTCAAATAGAATCATTAAACAAGCAAACATATGCAAACAATGCAACCATAACAGCAATCTGCCAAAACAGTACAGTTTGTAAAGAATGCAAGAGTATCAATACTTCCCTAACTACAAAAATTATGAAAATCTACCAAACTGTAGATAATTTATCAAAGCTTAATTTGCAAAAAGTTTCAACACACACTCTGACTTTTCTAGGGAATTTTTGCAACAACGATAAACTTTCTGTTTTCAAACAGCAACATGAAGACTTGTAAAACAAGCATGGTAAAGGCTATCCTTGACATTTTTATTGAAATAAAAGATGCAAAACATTATTCTAAATAATAGCAAGCAAATCCTAACAAATAAATTGACGCTCCAAGCAAAACACATATCAAGTGACGAATGAAAACATAGCTCCAAGTGAGGTTATCGATAATGTTGGAGACGAAAGAGGGGATGCCTTCCAGGGCATCCCCAAGATTAGTTGCTTGGATCTTCCTTGGACATTACCTTGGGGTGCCTTGGGCATCCCCAAGCTTAGGGCCTCGTCACTCCTTATTCTCCTCATATCAATATCTCACCCAAAACTTGAAAACTTCAATCACACAAAACTTAACGGAACTTTGTGAGATAGGTTAATATGATAAAGAGCAAACCATTTCACTTTGGTACCGTCAAAGACAAGATTCACAATTATTTCCACACCATGCCTACTATAGCATATCATTTCCACAATTTATATTGAGCAATATAAGCCATAGAAACTAGAAAGCAAGCAAACTATGCATTGGAAACATAATCTGTCAAAAACCGAACAGTCTATAATGATCTGGATAACTACCATACTTCTGCTACTCCAAAAATTCTGAAACAATTAGACCACGTGAGCAATTTGTATATTAAACTCATGCAAAAAGAATCAACTCAAAATCACTCTTCTGTTAAAAATTAGACCTATTTTCATGAGCGCAAAAGTTTTTGTTTTTCAGCAGGGTCAAAACAACTATCACCCAACATGATCCCAAAGGCTTTACTTGGCACTTTATTGAAACAAAAGCAATAAAACATGATCAATACAGTAGCATAATCATGTGAACACACAAAAATAGTAGGTAAAAGTGTTGGGTTGTCTCCCAACAAGCGCTTTTCTTTAATGCCTTTTAAGCTAGGCATGATGATTTCAATGATGCTCGTATAAAAGATATGAACTGAAACACAAACAGAGCATCATGAAGCACATGTCAAGAACATTTAAGCCTAACCCACTTCCTATGCGTAGGGATTTCGTGAGCAAACAACTTATGGGAACAAGAATCAACTAGCACAGGAGGGCAAAACAAGCATAACTTCAAAATTTTCAACACATAGAGAGGAAACTTGATATTATTGCAATTCCTACAAGCATAAGTTCCTCCCCCATAATAATTTTCAGTAGCATCATGAAGAAATTCAACAATATAACCATCACATAAAGCATTCTTTTCATGACACCCACATAAGCAAGTTTCTTCTCATCAATAGTAGTGGGAGCAAACTCAATAAAATAACTATCATGAGAGTGAAAATTCAAATCATGATGACAAGTTTCATGGTTATCATTATTCAATATAGCATACATGTCATCATCATAATCATCATAGATAGCAACTTTGTTATCATAGTCAATTGAAACCTCTTCCAAAATAGTGGATTCATCATTAAATAAAGTCAAGAACTCTCCAAATCCACTTTCATAATTATCACAATAAGATTCAACACCCTCCAAAATAGTGGAATCATGTGACGCCCCTGATTCAATCATACACTAATCATACACGTAAACGTGTACGATCAAGATCAGGGACTCACGGGAAGATATCACAACACAACTCTAAAAATAAAAGAAGTCATACAAGCATCATAATACAAGCCAGGTGAAAGAACATGCGGTGCCCCCATGTTTGGTTTTGGTAATTGATGGCAATCTCTATGGACTAATGGTTATCTTGAGTTATATTTGAAGGATCTGTCCATAGGCTTTTCTTGAATTCCATGTGTTGGTTTCAAGGAGTTTAGGAGTTGACCAAGGTGCTATTAAGGAATTATCCAAAGATTGGTAATGTGAGTGTTGAGCTTATTACAAGCATGTCTTGAAGAATAAGATTGTGTGATCATTCATGTCCACCTTCAAGACATCATCCAAATGAAGAGAGTTGGAAAAATTCAACACACAAAGCGCACAAGATGTACCGAGGGATCAAGTGATCCCATGGTATGGTAAGCATTGTCCATTACGCTTTGTGTGCTAACCCATGGTCTTCGTGAGAGTTCTTTGTGGGGTTTGGTTGCGGTGTGCAAGTTCAAGTGATGCATCACGAAGAGATCAAGTGCTTGAAGCTTGCCGTCCATTGTGGTGACAATGGACTTGTGAAGATAATGGAAGAGGGCTCACCCACGATGAGAGTATGGGGAGCAATCAACTAGTCTTCATCCTGCCAACGCAATCAAGAAAGGTGGTCCAACTTGAGGGAGTCAAGATCGTCATCATCTAGCTCAAGTGGACCATGTGCAAGGCAAAGGTTTGCCCTTGATAGGTTTTCTATTTTACCGGTCTCATGGTAGTTGTGGGAGACCGGGTTATAGGATCGTTTGCCGTACTATCAAGGGGGCTCTCGATGAGTTGCTTGATCGTATCGTTCGTAGAGAGCTCAAACCATTGCATCCTTGCATCATCTTTATTGGTTCTTGTTTGGTTCTTCTCCTTGTGAGATTTGGAGTTTTTGATCATGTTCATGACAAGCTCGAGTTCATCGAAAACGGAGTTCACATGCATCTTCTATGATGTTTTCGATGTTGGAGGGTATGCCGGTTCTTCTCTGTTGGAGGTGTCACTCCTTTGTTTGCTAAGCATACCTCCCCTGTTTTGATGCTACTCGTTGTCTTGTTTCAAACAAGCTTGAGTTTGCTCAATTCGGAGCTCATTTGCAGAAGTTATGGCAGTTCTGGTTTCCTTGGAGTATTCTTTGTTTTCGCCGTAGTGGCTTAAAATTTGGCGCCAATGATAGTACCATGATCCACAGTGGTAGTACCGCTTGAAGCACTCAAGCGGTAGTACCGCTCCCGAGCGGTAGTACCGCTTGTGGTCTTCGGCCGTAGTACCACAATGGTTCCGGCTACTACCGCCTCGATTCGAGACCGTTGTTTTTAAATGTCGGGTTTTACGGTACTAAGTCACGGTAGTAGTGGCGGTAGTACCGCTCAAGCGGTAATACCGCGCCTACTCCCACCTGTAGCACCGCTCTGGGGCCAGGGCCTTGACCTCCTCGTCACAGGCAAGATCACTGGGTGAGCGGTAAGTACCGCCCTCGGTGATAGTACCGCCTGCCCAAGCAGTAGAGTACCGCTCTGTGCGTGGCTGTTCGATGGAGTAACAGTTGGATTGGTTCCCCACTATTTAAAGGGTCTTCTTCCCCAATGAACCTTATCCTTTGAGCTCGTGTTCTTCCCCATTGTTGACCTTCTTGAGCTTGCTAACTCTCAATCCCTCCATGGATTCTTGCTAGTTTTGAGGAAAAGAGAGAGAGATCTAGATCCACATTTCCACCAATCACTTTCTCCTCTATGTGAGGGGAACCCCTTGGATCTAGATCTTGGAGTTCTTGGTGTTCTCCTTCTTGTTCTTACTCTCATTTTCTTCCCTAACATTAGTTGCTTCGGTGGGATTTTAGAGAGAAGGACTTGGGCACTCCGTGTGCCCTTGCCATTGCATTTGGTGCATCGGTTTGAGTTCTCCACGGTGATACGTGGAAGTTACAAGTTGAGAAGCTTATTACTCTTGGGTGCTTGGTGCCCTTGAGCTTGTTCCTCTTGGGTGCTTGGGCGCCCTAGGCAGTTAGTGGTGTTGAGCTCAATCATTGTGGTGTAAAGCTCAAGCAGCGTCGGGTCTCAATTGGGTTGTGGAGATCGCCCGAGCAATTTGACGGTTCGGTGACCGCCCCAAGGGTTGCCATTTATGCGGTTCGATGACCGCCCTCAAGGGTCCCTTAGTGGAATCACGGCATCTTGCATTGTCTTGAGGGCATGAGGAGATTACGGTGGCCCTAGTGGCTTCTTGGGGAGCATTGTGCCTCCACACCGCTCCAAACGGAGATTAGCATCGCAAGGGTGTGAACTTCGGGATACATCGTCATCTCCGCGTGCCTCGGTTATCTTTTATCCGAGCCCTTTACTTATGCACTTTACTTTGTGATAGCCATATTGTTTCTTGTCATATATCTTGCTATCACCTAAGTAGTTTTTCTTGCTTAGCATAAGTTGTTGGTGCACATAGGTGAGCCTAGTTGTTGTAGGTTTTGTGCTTGACAAATTAACCGCTAGGTTTATTCCGCATTTGTTCAAGCCTCGACCATAATTATTTTAAAGCGCCTATTCACCCCCCCCTCTCTAGGCGACATCCACGATCTTTCACCAGGGGCCTCGAGGGCTCGAATACAAGTGCTCGATCATAGACAAGTCAGCGGAAGCAACAATATCTGAGTACAGACATAAGTTAAACAAGTTGCCATAAGATGGCTAGCACAAACTGGGATACAGATCAAAAGAGGCGCATCCTCTTGCCTGGGATCCTCCTAAACTACTCCTAGTCGTCGTCGGCAGCCTGCACGTAGTAGTAGGAACCCTCGGTGTAGTAGGAGTCGTCAAAGGTGGCGTCTGACTCCTGGGATCCAGCATCTGGTTGCGATAACCGAGAAGAATGGAAAGGGGGAAAAGAGGGAGAAACGCAACCATGAGTACTCATCCAAAGTACTCGCAAGCAAGGATCTACACTACATATGCATGGGTATCAGTGTAAAGGGGCAATATCGGTGGACTGAACTGCGGAATACCAGAATAAGAGGGGGATAGCTAGTCATGTCGAAGACTACGCTTCTGGCAGCCTCCATCTTGCAGCATGCAGAAGAGAGTAGATGGTAAGTTAACCAAGTATCATCGCATAGCATAATCCTACCCTGCAATTCTCTCCTCGTCGCCCTGTGAGAGAGTGATCACCGGGTTGTATCTGGCACTTGAAAGGGTGTGTTTTATTAAGTATCCGGTTCTAGTTGTCATAAGGTCAAGGTACAACTCCGAGTCGTCCTTTTACCGAGGGACACGGCTATTCAAATAGATAAACTTCCCTTCAGGGGTGCACCACATAACCCAACACGCTCGATCCCCTTTGGCCGGACACACTTTCCTGGGTCATGCCCGGCCTCAAAAGACCAACACGTCGCAGCCCTACCTAGGCACAACAGAGAGGCCAGCACGCCGGTCTAAATCCTATGCGCGCAGGGGTCTGGGCCCATCGCCCATTACACACCTGCACGTTGCGTACGCGGCCGGTGAGCAGACCTAGCAACCTCCATTACAAAGGAAGTTGCGTTACGCGGTCCAATCCGGCGCGTGCCGCTCAGTCGCTGATGTCAAGAAGGCTTCGGCTGATACCACGGCGTCGAGTGCTCATAACTGTTCCCACGTAGTTGGTTAGTGCGTATAGGACAGTGGCCAGACTCAGATCAAATACCAAGATCTCGTTAAGCGTGTTAATTGATGTAACCGCAGACGCCGACCAGGGCCAGGCCCACCTCTCACCTTGGTGGTCTCAACCTGCCCCGTCGCTCCGCCACAAAGTAACAGTCGGGGGCCGTCGGGAACCCAGGCCCACCTCTATCGGGATGGAGCCACCTGTCCTTTCAGCCCCCACATCGGAATCACTTGCGGGTACTCTACGAGCCGACCCGACTTTAGTCACCACATGTATCATATATGTGTGGTATGTATAAACCCGTGATCACCTCTCGAGTGATCACGGCCCGATAGTATAGCATGGCAGACGGACAAGAATGTAGGGCCACTGATGGAATACTAGCATCCTATACTAAGCATTTAGGATTGCAGGTAAGGGTAACAACTATAGCAACAATGACAGGCTATGCAGCAGAATAGGATTAAACGAAAGGAGTAACATGCTACACTAATCTAATGCAAGCAGTAGAGAGAAGAATAGGCGATATCTGGTGATCAGGGGGGGCTTGCCTGGAAGCTCAACCGAGAAGGAGGGGTCATCAACACCGTAGTCGTACTGGGTAGCAGCGGCGTCGGTCTCGGTGTCTAACGAGAGAAGAGGGGGAAGAAACAATAAATATAATGTAAACATAAGCATGACGATGCATGCCATGATAATGAGCGGTGCTAGGTGTGCCCTAACGCGGTAGTAGGTGATACCGGCGAAGGGGGGAAACAACCGGGAAAGTATCCCCGGTGTTTCGCGTTTTCGGTCAGATGAACCGAAGGGGGAAAGTTGCGTCTTTGCTATGCTAGGGATGTGTGGTGGACGAATGGGCTACGTATCCGGATTCATCTCGTCGTTCTGAGCAACTTTCATGTACAAAGTATTTTCATTCGAGGTACGGATTACGGATTATTTTCTATGATTTATCAAAGTTTTATGTATTTTTGAAATTTATTAAATTATTTAAATCGAACATTATCTAGAACAGTGAAAGGTGATGTCAGTATGTCATCACCAGGTCAAACCCAGCCTATGGGTCCAGTGGGACTCACCTGTCATTGAGACAGAGGTGAAATAGGATTTGTTTTAGACTAATTAGGATTAATTAAGTGTGGGACCCATTAGTCAGTGACAAATTAGTGTTTTAATTAACTAATTAGGTTAACTAATCAAGGTTAATTAATTAATTAATATATATATATATACTATTTTTAAGCTGTTCTAGGGGTGTGGGCCCCGCGTGTCAGTGGCTCATGGCCTTACCGGGCGCGGGCGCCATTGGTGCGGTTACAGGCGCACCCATGCAGGGCTGAGCTCGACCGGGGAGGCGAGGCGAGGCCACCGGGGCGTGGTGGCGTTTGGCCGGCGTGGGCGACGGCCAGCGGGGGTGAACCCGGGCGGCGCCGCATGGGGGAAGCGGAACGGCGGGTGGCGATGGCGGGCGCACAGGGCGCAATGCAGGCAGCAGCAGCAGGGCAAGCGAAGGTAGAATCTTGGTGCACGCCTTGCAGTGGGCGCTGCAAAGGGCGGTCGAGGCATGCGGGAGAACGCAGCGGTGAACACGCGAGCCTTGAGTAGCATGGCGCCAGCCGGCCGATCTGGCAGCGTGTAAGCGGCAGCGAGTGCCGTAGCGGGCTGCATGGGGCCGTGCAGATTCTTGCGGCCGGACGAGAGAGGCATGGCGGCGGCGTGGCGGGAGCCGGATGGACGCTGCGGCGCGTCACGCGTCTTGATGAAACGCAGGAGGACGAGGACAGGCGCCGTGGCGTTCTAAACGAGGAGAGGAAGAGGGAGGCGAGGCGAGGCCTCACCGTGAAGCGCGAGGGGCAGGCGGTGGTGCTCGAGGTGGGGGACGGACGGCGAGGCGACGCAGTGAGGCAGTCCGGCGAGTAATGGTGCCCAACAACGGCGGGGTCCAGCGTCGGGCGGTGACGGTGGCGCCAAACAGGTTGAAGCGCCGTGCCGAACTAGTTCGAGCGAGAGGGGAGGCGAGGGAGTGGGGTTTCGCCCGATCCGCAGATGGATTGGGAGGGGAGGGAGGGCGGCGTGGGGAAGTGGGGGTGCAGTGGTGGCTAGGGTTTCGGGGATGGGGGATATGGGGAGTGGGGTGTGGGTCGGCCGGTTGTGGCCTAGTGGCCAGCTGGGCCACGACCCAGCAAGGGGCTTTGTTTCTCTCTTTTTTATTCGTTTCCTTTTTTTATTTTAGTTTCACTTTTATGTTTTCTATTATAGTTTCATTTATTTTAGTTTTATAAAATACCAAGTTAGCACCTAAATTAGTATCATTAATATAGGCCACTGCCCAACCTGGTTTTGACCCAAAATAAGTTAGTTTAATATTTTTATAATTTAAGGAGCAACTAAAATGTTATTTAGCCACTGTTTTTTATTTACTTTAGGTCATTTAAACATTTTGAAAAGGGTTGGTTCCATAATCAAAAGAATTAGTTAGTAATTATTTGCCACATGATGAACATTTTAGTTTTCATGTTTGAGAAGTTTAGAATTTCACTTGTTATTTGAATTTGAATTTGAACGGGACTTGATTCCGTGAGATTAACAAGAGTAACTGGGGTGACGTGGCATCATTAGCAGAGGGTTACTGTAGCTTAATTATCCGGATGTCACAATTCTCCTCCACTACAAGAAATCTCATCCCAATATTTAAGAGGAGGACTAAGGGGTAAGGTCTGGTTACAAAATTCTAACGAATCTTCTCGGTCTTGGTTGCTCTTCTCGAAGTGGTCGATCCATTACATTGATGTCTTCATTTTTCTGCTTCAGGTCATCAAGATGAAGTCGGCATCCTTTCTTCGGAAACTCCATCGTACTTACGAAAGAATAAAGGGGGACCATTCTGGGAGAACGGACCTCGGCAAGGTTGACTATCTGATAGATAACATCGGGGAAGGAGGCGGAAAGTAACTCTCGAATTGAAACCTCTGAAAATATCGAGAGCAAAGCAAGGAGGTATTATGGGAAGTTTCGAGCGGGCAGGCAAGCGTTCGATGCCTAAAACATGGCGTGAAAGGGGCTCAAAGCAACGGGAATAAGTATTGTGTCTGATAGCAGAATTGATGATCTCTTGGAAGGTGGCTCGTGAATTACATACGAGGCCACACGCGAGAAATAACTATGGAAACAGGGAGTGTACAGGAGAGTCAGTTTTCGATCCTATGGAGTTGTGGGTTATGGGCCCATCATGTGGGTTGAAGGTAGAAAGGGCAGTGACATCTTGCATGGTCATGAGTCCTTTCAGCCCTGACATCGGAATCACTTGCGGGTACTCTACGAGCCGACCCGACTTTAGTCACCACATGTATCATATAATATGTATGGTATGTATAAACCCGTGATCACCTCCCGAGTGATCACAGCCCAATAATATAGCATGACAGACGGACAAGAATGTAGGGCCGCTGATGGAATACTAGCATCCTATACTAAGCATTTAGGATTGCAGGTAAGGGTAACAACTGTAGCAACAATGACAGGCTATCACTAAAAAAAGACACATCCGTGACATTTTGGGCCGGACGAATTTTTTCCCTGTCATACTTATGACACTTCTATGATGATAATTGTGACAAAACCCGGTATCATCATAGATGTGGTGGGCTCCTACTTCTATGACAAAAAATCATGACAGAAAATTGGCTTTTCATCCTGGGCGGGCCGGAGACACAGCTGCATGACATTCTTTTGGGACGTCCATGACGGAAAAAACCGTGGTAGAAGCGAGGGCGAGGAAAATATCGGGGTGTTCCCGGTTACTGTGGGTGGTCGGGGACGAGCGATGCACGGAGGTTTGCGCATTTCTCTCATACACGCACGTGCATGGGTGCGAGGAGTTGGGCTCTAATCGAACCCGGCGGGCGTCCGCCTCTTGAACCCGGCGATTACCTGCGAACTCTGCGTTCTTGAACCCGGCGATCGATTGATGGCTGTTAATCGAACCCGATCGGCGATTCGCCGCTCTGCTGCTAATGAAGCCGATCGATGCTGCCTCTGGATGAGCGAGTGGCGTTGTTGGGGGCGGGGGGGTTGTATGAGCAGTTCGATGGGGGTGGATGAATAGGACCCCATGGTGTTGCCTCCGGATGAACAGGACCCCCATCGATCGAGCGGTTGGGGCTGTATGAATAGGACCCGTGGAGGCTGGATGAGCAGATAGATGGTGGAGGGCTGGATGAGCGATGGCCCGTGGAGGGTGGTTGAGCAGGGCCCGTGGAGAGGGCTGGTTGAGCGATGGCCGATGGAGTAGCACGCGGTGGAGGCTGGATGAACAAGAGCCCGTGGATGAGCGATCGCGGTGGAGGCTGGAGGAGGTCGACGGTGGATGAGCGATGGCCCGTGGAGGCTGGAGGGGTCGACGGTGGAGATGAACAATATCCGTGGAGTCCGTTTTGCGATCGCCACATCACTCCCGATGAACAGGACCCTGTTTGACCGTGGCGCTCAACACAAGTCCGTTTCCTCCGTTTTGCGATCGCCACACCTCCCGATCAACAGGACCCCGTTTCGATCGTAGGAGGTCCAACACAAGTCCGTTTCCTCCGTTTTGCGGTACGCCAGACCCCTCCCAATGAACAAGATCATGTTTCAAACGTGACCGGTCGAACACAAGGCCGTTTCCTCCATTCTGCGGTACGCAAGGCCTCGTTTCCATCGGTTGTTCCATCCAAGCCCTCCCGATGAACACGACGACACATTCTGTTCCGACCCAGCCGGTTGGCTCCCCATGAACACGACGACGATGTTGTTTCTTCGTTCCGACCCAGCCATGTACACGAGCCCTGGCCATACGTATGTGCGAGTAGGCGTTCGAGACCCCGCCCGTATGTACGTACGTGGTCGTATTTTCTTTCTTGCACACTGGCCGCTGTATGTACGTGTACATGCTACGTGCGCAACTCTACTACGACACGTGCGTGCCTCTACATCGACCAGTATGTACGTACACGTTCGCGACCAGAATGACAACGCTACGTACGCTTCGACCAGGTGGGTCCCGACTGTTAGGCACTTCCTTCCGTGCGAAGATGTAGCTAGTGGGTCCCGGCGATCGAGGGCAAATTGTTTTTGCGGGACGCACTTCCTTGCGTGCGAAGATGTAGGTGGTGGGTCCCATCAGCCCGAAGCGTTTTTTCACGAAATCGGTGGCTCGTCCGGTGGGTCCCTGCTTTGTCGGTGGAGGAATAATTATTTTGCGCGTAATAAGGAGGCACTTCCTTGCGGCCGCCGTCGACCAGTGTCGGCCTCTCCGTATAGTACTCTTCCGATGGAAGTCGTTCCTTGACCACGTTGACCACGCCGCTGAGAGCACCGAGGCGATGGGCGACGGCGAGCCCTAGGAAGGGGCGACGGAGCCGGTGAAAACGCGGCGGTGGAAGCCAGCGTAGAGAATCTGAGGTTCACTGGTTAAGCTGCGGTGTGAGGCTGCCGTCGCCGCAGAGCCTGGCCAGCGTTAGGAATAGTAGAGGCGATGAGGCCTCCGGCAACCTGACCCGATCCGGGGAGGCGGGAGCATGCGGCCTGACCGATCTTTGCTTTGGTAATTGGAGCAAGAAGACGAGAGGTTGAAGAAGCGATCTGACCGTTGGATGGACATCATCAGGTCCTTGGAGCTAGAATCGTTCATATTGACTAAGTTGACAAAGCACTCCGTCCCGTCAACTTAGTAGGCCCTAAGTCAGCCTCCCACCAAAGCGGGTCCCAACTAGCGGGGAGTATTCATTTTTTGTGCGTAATAAGGAGGCACTTCGGTGGGTCCGAGTGACAGCGGGGAGCGTTTTTTCACGAAATACGGTGGCCCGTCCGGTGGGTCCCAGCAGTCAGGGGGAAACTTTTTTTGCCAATTATGGTGGCCTGTCTAGTGGGTCCTTGCTGCCAGGTGGAGGAATAATTATTTTCCGCGTAATAAGGAGCCAATTCCTTGCGGCTGCCGTGGACCCAGTATCGACCTCTCCATGTCTGATACTCTTGATGGAAGTCGGCCATTGACCACATTGACCACGCCGCACGAGCACCACGGCGGTGGGCGGCGGCGAGGCCTAGGAAGGGATGATGCGAGCCCGGGGAAGGCAGCGGGTGGATGCCCATGCGGAAAGAATCGAGGTTCAACGGTTCGGCTGCGGTGTGAGGCTGCCGTTACTGCAGAATAACGAGGGGTGTGGGTGAGTGGAGGGATGGCACAGGCGGTGGGAGTAGTATGGGGAGGTGAGGCCTCGGCGGCGTCTGACCGGCCACGGGAGGTAGGAGCGGTGCTGACACGACCGTGCCGCTTTGGTAGTTTGGAGCAAGAAGACCAGAGGTTGAAGAAGCACTATGGCCATTGGATGGACATCGTACGGTCACTAGAGCTAGAATCGTTCATATTGACTAAGTTGACAAAGCCCTTCGTCCCCATCAACTTAGTAGGCCCACAAGTCAGCCACTCACTATGGTGGGTCCCAGCTAGCAGGGGGGTATTCATTTTTTGTGTGTAATAAGGAGGCACTTCCTTGCATGCGAAGATATAGCTGGTGGGTCCGACACATCGTGAGGGGCATTTTTCACGAAATACAGAAGCCCTTCCCGTGGGTCCTAGCTGTCAGGTGGAGGAATCATTATTTTGTGCGTAATAAGGAGGCATTTCCTTGCGTGCGGCCGTGGACCCAGCTATTAGCCTCTCCACGTACAGTCCATTTTCGATGGATGTCGTTCATTGACCACGTTGACCAGGCCGCGCCGAGAGCACCAGGGTGGTGGACAACGGTGAGGCCAAGGAAGGGAACGACACAGAGCCAGGGAAGACTCAACAGTTGTTTCCCACGCGAAGGAGTACGAAGGTTTACTAGTTCGTCTGCCGTCCCCAGAGAATAACAGCAGGTGTGGGTGAGTAGAGGGATGGCTAGGCCAGCGATGGGAATGCGGTGGGGCGGTGAGGCTGCTTGCGGCATATAGCTGGCAGCGGGAGGAGGAGGAGGCAGTCCAGCGGTGCTTGTTTGGCCGGTGGGCGAGGAAGAGCAGAGATTGAAGAAGCACGACAACCGTTGGATGGACATCCAACAGTTACTGCTCTCGTGTGTTGACTAAGTTGACACGGTGTTGCTTGTGTGTCAACCTTTTTTTTAGGAAAGCATATGCGTCAACCTGTAGTAGGCGCACAAGTCAGCCTCAAATCTGTGGAAAACAGCATACAACCCATCTGCCATTATTTCTAATAATGTACAACCCATTGCTAATTCTTAAGAATTTTTTGGAGCCCATCTTCTTTTGTTAGCATTACACCCATATTGTGGCCACGGTTAAAAAGTATACAAAATTTTGCATACTTGATGCGATCAACTGTTTTTAATCCGAAATATCGATTCACATTCAAACTATTTTGAAAAATAATTTATATAAATATAAAATCAAATAATTGTCCACGCATAAAAATCAATGGAATTTAAAATCTTGTAATGAAAAAAAATTGAAACTAATTCCTGGTTTGATGTGTTTTCAAAATGTACAGCCCATTTCTGGGCAAACCGAACGAAACTCTCCTCGTCTTGAAAGATTTGCAGCCCAGCAGGGCTGATAAAGCAAGTAGGCCTCATTTGGGTATTTCTTAAAAAATAGAACTGGGCTAGCCATTTTCAGCAAGAAAAAAACACAACTGGGCTCATGATGTGGTAAACATAAATAAAACCCTAGCTAGACGGGCCACAACCCCCGCAGAGCCCCGTTGTTACCCTAATCCGTCGCTAAAACTAGTATAAATAACAACTGCTTGTTCCTAAAAAAACTGCGCAACCTCTTTGGGTCCACAGTGTCATTTGCTCGTAGTGTAATTCTCTTGTTTATTGACTACGTTGACAATGGCGTGAGCCCCGGATGTCAACCATTAGGAGGAACCATATGTTTGGGCTTGTAATATAGAGGCACTTGCTTGCGTCTTGCCATGGCGCTGGTGGGTCCCTCATCATCCTCTCCATGTATAGTCATCTCCTTGTTCCTCTCGGTTGTTGTGGCGTTGACAACACAAGAGGGCAGCGCACAGCGCCGCAGTGAGGAACCAAGGCCGCAAAGGCGGAGGGCAGCAGTGAGGCCTCGGGACGGAATGAGCAGGAGCCGTGGAAGATGTGTTGGTCGGTCGCGGCGGAGAATCTGAGGTTGGTGGTTGGTGCGGAGTGCGTGTTGGGGCTGGCGTTCTTTGGAGAATAACGGGGCGTGTGGGGAATAGAGGAGGGACCGCCAGCGTTGGAGAATGCGTATGGTAGGGCGGCCTTGCGTAGCCAGACCATGGGAGGCGGGAGCGGCGGAGCCGGCAGAATGGTTTGGTTTGGGTGGTGGAGGAAGAAGAAGACAAGAGATAGAAGATACCGACAAATGTTGGATGTGAATCCAACGCTGGTAGGTAGAATCGTTTGTTGGTAGCTAGTAAGTCGACACCACCTTGGATAGGCTATTTCCTCGCGGGTCCCAAATGTCAGAATCCAAATCTGTCACGGTCATGCAACCTTTCCTATGAAAATTTACAGCCCATTTGATGTGCTAGTTCGAAATAAGTTTGTGGGTGCTGGTGGGGGCTAATCACTTGGCTTCTGTAATGCACAATGAGCTCAAGCAGCCGGCGAGAGTGACGTTGTTTCCCTTGGTTGGGATTTGTTAGTTGTTATAATATTTCACTCTAAATTAAATGACTAGCAAGCCATTTGCCTTGTTTCAAAGAAAATATGACAGTCACAGCCGAGTTGAAAAGGGCAAGAACATCTAACTCCAGCTTACAAACTGTACAAAAGCACGAGGGTTAATTGTTCATCAGGTTTCTGAAAAACCCAGGTTGAAAAGGGCAACAACATCTAACTCCAACCTTGTTTTGGCGATCCACGATCAAATGGATCGGTCGAGTCCATAGAATGAACATCTGGGTCGTAAAATTTCTTGGATTATGACCACAATATGTTGTAAATAGAAGCACGGCACGTTCGAAGCTCTTTGCCCACGAAACTCCTTTTTTGCTCTTCCACATACCCATCCGTCAAAACCATACTCTTGATAAACTTAAGCCTAATGGACAATAGTAACCTCGCATTCAGCGGGAAGAATGTGACAAATCTAGTGTTTGCGGTTGGCTACATATCATTCTAGCGTTATTGTCTTCAATCGAATCTCATGAGAAGTGAGAAAATCCGATGCTTACGAATCCAATGATTGGTTATAACTTTCTTACCCGTCCTGTTGCCTAAATAGACATGAAGATTGAAAACAGTTAAGGTCTAAAAAAAGAGTGTCGAAAGAGCAACAACTGAATGGTTAATTCTAGTACACTATATGCGGGCTTCCAATGTGCGTGAAATTATCACCTTTATATACAACTTCTCCAGACATGGAAAGCATTGCAGCAAGCCAATAATCTTGTTCAAATCAAAACTATTCATTTGGATATATAAGATCTTGACAGAATCCAGCACCATTGATAGTCCATCCATGGAGAAACTCTTCATTGAGCATAGAACATAATATTAGTACAAAATGTGTACTCCAAGATGATATATAACTTATGCTTAGAAATTTAAAATGCAGCTTATAGTTCTTTGCTACGTCTCGAGCTTGCGTTGGATTTCCCGAAGAGGAGAGGATGATGCAGCACGATGGCGTAAGTATTTCCCTCGAGTTTTGAGAACCAAGGTATCAATCCATTAGGAGACCACGCGCAAGTCCCTCGTACCTGCACAAAAACGATAGCTACTCGCAACCAACACTTAGGGTTTGTCAATCCTTCACGGTTAAACTACGAGGCGAGATCTGATAGAGATAATATTTTGGTATTTTTGGTATAAAGATGCAAAGTAAAAGTAAATTCAAAGCAAGTAAATAAAGTGATGGAGATTGATATGATGAGAATAGACCGGGGCCATAGGTTTCACTAGTGGCTTCTCTCAAGAGCATAAGTATTCTACGGTGGGTGAACAAATTCTGTTGAGCAATTGATGAATTGAGCATAGTTATGAGGTTATCCGGCAATGATCATGTATATAGGCATCACGTCCGTGACAAGTAGACCGAAATGATTCTGCATCTACTGCTATTACTCCACTCATCGACCGCTATCCAGCATGCATCTAGAGTGTTAAGTTAAAAACAAAGTAATGCATTAAGCAATATGACATGATGTAGAGGAATAAATTCATGCAATATGATAAATACCCCATCTTGTTATCCTAGATGGCAACAATACAATACGTGCCTTGCAACCCTTTACATCCTTTGGGTAAGGTCACATAAGATTGAACCCAAAGCTAAGCACTTCTCCCATTGCAAGAACTACCAATCTAGTTGGCCAAACCAAGCGGATAATTGAAGAGACTTGCAAAGATAACAATCATACATAAAAGAATTCAGAGAAGAATCAAATATTTTCCATAGATAAGCTGGATCATAAACCCACAATTCATCGGTCTCAACAAACACACCGCAAAAAGAAGATTACATCGAATAGATCTCCACGAGAGAGGGAGAACATTGTATTGAGATCCAAAAGAGAGAAGAAGCCATCTAGCTACTAACTATGGACCCAAAGGTCTGAAGTAAACTACTCACACTTCATCGGAGGGCTATGGTGATGATGTAGAAGCCCTCCATGGTGGATGCCCCCTCGTGAACTCAAAACAGGCCCCAAGATGGGATCTCATGGATCTGAGGAAGTTCTGGCGGTGGAATTAGGTTTTGGCTCCGTCCTTGATCTGTTGAAGTGCGTGAGGTATATATAGGAGGAAGGAGTATGTCGGTGGAGCGTCAGGGGGCCCACGAGGCAGGGGGCGCGCCCAGGGGGGAGGGGCGCGCCCCCCACCCTCGTGGCCGCCTCTGGCACTCCTTGGAGTAGGGTCCAAGTCTCCTTGATCACGTTCGGTGAGAAAATCACGTTCCCGAAGGTTTCATTCCGTTTGGACTCTATTTGATATTCCGTTTCTTGAAACACTGAAATAGGCAAAAAACAGCAATTACAGGCTGGGCCTCCGGTTAATAGTTTAGTCCCAAAATAATATAAAAGTGGAAAATAAAGCCCATTATAGTCCAAAACAATATATAAAGTAGCATGGAGCAATAAAAATTATAGATCGTTGGAGCGTATCGGGCATCTAAGCTTAATTCCTGCTCGTCCTCGAGTAGGTAAATGGTAAAAAGAGAATTTTTGATGCGGAGTGATACTTTGGCATAATTTCAATGTAAATCTTCTTAATTGTGATATGAATATTCAGATCCGAAAGATTCAAGACAAAAGTTCATATTGACAAAAAAAATAATATTTCAAGCATACTAATCAAAATAATTATGTCTTCTCAAAATAATATGGCCAAAGAAAGTTCATCCCTACAAAATCATATAGTTAGGCTATGCTTCATTTTCATCACACAAAGATGTTCCCAACTTCTATACCCCCGATGACAAGCCAAGCAATTGTTTCATACTTAAATAATCTCAAACCTTTTCAACCTTCACGCAATACATGAGCGTGAGCCATGGATATAACACTATGGGTGGAATAGAATATGATGATGGGAATTGTGTGGAGAAGACAAAAAAGGAGAAAGTCTCACATTGACGAGGATAATCAACGGGCTATGGAGATGCCCATCAATTGATGTCAACATGAGGAGTAGGGATTGCCATGCAACGGATGCACTAGAGCTATGAATGCTCAACAAAAGAAAACTAGTGGGTGTGCATCCAACTTGCTTGCTCATGAAGACCTAGGGCATTTGAGGAAGCCCATCGTAGGAATATACAAGCCAAGTTCTATAATGAAAAATTCCCACTAGTATATGAAAGTGATAACATATGAGACTCACTATATGAAAAACATGGTGCTACTTTGAAGCACAAAATATGAGACTCATTACATGAAGAACATGGTGCTACTTTGAAGCACAAGTGTGGAAAAAGAGATAGCAGCATTGCCCTTTTTTTGGGCCTTTTTTTTATTTTGGCCTTTCTCTTTTTTTTATTTGGGCAATGCTATAATAATGATGATCATCACACTTCTATTGATTACAACATGAGGATTACAACTCGAAACTAGAACAAGGTATGACTCTATATGAATGCCTCCGTGATGTCGGGATGGTGCAATGAATCAAGAGTGACATGTATGAAAATAATGCATGGTGGCTTTGCCACAAATACGATATCAACTACATGATCATGCAATGGCAATATGACAAAAGTAATGTATGTCATAATAATGATGGTGGAAGTTGCATGGCAATATATCTCGGAATGGCTATGGAAATGCCATAATAGGTAGGTATGGTGGCTATTTTGAGGAAGATATAAGGAGGTTTATGTGTGATAGGCGTATCGTATCACGGGTTTGGATGCACCGTGAAGTTTGCGCCAACTCTCAATGTGAGAAAAGGGCAATGCAGTGCCGAAGAGGCTAGCAATGGCGGAAAGGTAAGTCGTATAATCCATGGACTCAACATTAGTCAAAAGAACTCATATACTTATTGCAAAAATTTAGAAGTCATCAAAATTCAAGTACTACGCATGCTCCTAGGGGATAGATTGGTAGGAAAAGACCATCGCTCGTCCCCGACCGCCACTCATAAGGATGCACAAGCCAGGTACACTTCATGCTTCAAATTTGTTACACAACTTTAACCATACGTGCATGCTACGGGACTTAAAAACTTCAACACAAGCATTTCTCAAATTCACAACTACTCAACCAGCATGATTTTGATATTATTACCTCCATATCTCAAAACAATTATCAAGCATCAAACTTATCTTAGTATTCAACGCACTCAAAAGAAAGTTTCACATATCTTGAACACCAAGTATATTAACATTAAGCAAATTACCATGCTATTAACGACTCTCAAAATAATCTAAGTGAAGAATGAGAGATCAATTTTCTTTAAAACAAATCCACCACCGTGCTCTAAAAGATCTAAGTGAAGCACTAGAGCAAAAATTATCACGCTCAAAAAGATATAAGTGAAGCACTATGATCAAACTATCAAGCTCAAAAGATATAAGTGAAGCACATAGAGTATTCTATCAAATTCTAATTCATATATGGCTCTCTCAAAAGGTGTGTACAGCAAGGATGATTGTGTTAAACTAGCAAGCAAAGACTCAAATAATACAAGACGCTCCAAGCAAAACACATATCATGTTGGTGAATAAAAATATAGCTCCAAGTAAATTACCGATGGAAGTGGATTTAAAGAGGGATGCCTTCAGGGCATCCCCAAGCTTTGACTTTTGGTGTCCTTGGATTATCTTGGGGTGCCATGGGCATACCCAAGCTTAGGCTCTTGCCACTCCTTGTTCCATAATCCATCAAAAGAATTCACCCAAAACTTGAAAACTTCACAACACAAAACTCAATAGAAATCTCGTGAGCTCCGTTAGAAAAGAAAACAAAAGACTACTTTAAAGTACTGTAATGAACTCATTCTTTATTTATATTGGTGTTAAACCTACTGTATTCCAACTTCTCTATGGATCATAAATTATTTTACTAGCCATAGATTCATCAAAATAAGCAAACAACACACGCAAAACAGAATCTGTCAAAAACAGAACAGTCTGTAGTAATCTGTAACTAACGCACACTTCTGGAACCCAAAAAATTCTACCAAAATTAGACGACCTGGACAATTTGTTTATTGATAATAAGCAATTGGAATCAGTATTTTATCTCATTATGGTGATTTTTAACAATTCGGGCACTGAGCACAAAGATTCTGGAAATTACAACAAGATCAAATAACTATCATCTAAGAAGATCCAATAGGTCCAACTTGGCACAAACACTAATTAAAAGATAAAATCACATCTAAACAGAGTCTAGATGGATTATTTTATTCCTAAACATAACAAAAAACACAAAATAAAATTGGGTTGCCTCCCAACAAGCGCTATCGTTTAAAGCCTTTTTAGCTAGGCATTGAGATTTCAATGATGCTCACAAGAAAGACAAGAATTGAGGCACAAAGAGAGCATCATAAAACATGTGACAAACACACTTAATTCTAACATAATTCCTTTGCATAGGCATATTATAGGCAAACAAATTATCGTAGCAAGCAAAAACTAGCATATGCAAGGAAGCGGAAAGGAACAATAGCAATCTTAACATAACGAGAGGTAATTTAGTAACATGAAAATTTCTATAACCATATTTTCCTCTCTCATAATAATAATTACATGTGGGATCATAAGAAAATTCAACAATATAGCTATCACATAACATATTCTCAACATGATCCACATGCATGCGAAGTTGACACTCTTCCGAAACAGTGGGATTAATATTAACTAAAGTCATGACCTCTCCAAACCCAATTTTATCAAAAACTTCATAATATTGAACATTATCCAAATATGTGGGATCTAAAGTTGACACTCTTTCAAACCCACTTTCAATATTATTGCAAACACTATTATCAATCTCATATTCATCACGGGGCTTAAATAAATTTTCAAGATCAAAAGAAGAATCACCCCAATCATGATCATTGCAACAAGTAATAGTCATAGCAAAACTAGCATCCCCAAGCTTAGGGTTCTGCATATTATTAGCATGATTGACATCAAGAGAATTTATAGTAAAATCATTGCAATCATGCTTTTCATCGAAGGAACTACCAATTATGGGTGCAATAGCAACGATCTCATGTTTAACATAAGGCACTATAGCAAATTCATCTTCATAAATATTGGCATCATGGCCACAAGAATAGAAAGCATCATGTTCATCAAGGGATATTTCAATCAAATCATCAGAATCATCATTATCTATATATTCATGCATATCATTATTTTCTTCCAAAGCAACGGTCATTCTCTTAATAAACTCTTTGACATAGACATTATGAGCATAGTTTTCATAGCAATATTTAAGTATGTAAAACTTTTCAGATTCGTAGAGAGTAATATCATACTTTTCAATCAATGAAGCAACTTCATAAGCACCCTTAAAAGCAACAAATTCTTCAATTTGTTCGATATCATAGTAACTATAAACACCCTTTGCATAGGAAGATAAGATTTCATTTTCATTAAACTCACATAGGTAAGGAAGGTGTTTTTTAGGGTTCTTAGAGCAACAAGTAAAATCATAGATTTCACAAAGATTCCAAGCATAACACAACAATCTGTTTATTTGACTCCATAAGAGTCTCCCTTTTTCAGACAAACGGTGACGCATATAATGAGCATGCTCATCTAAAGACTTCCCAACAACTAGGCTAGTTGGGGTTTCAACACGAGCGCATAAGGATCGAAGATGATCCAAGTAGAATACTTTAAGTGGATCCATATCAATAGATTTTTAGCAAGCAAAGATGCAAGCAAATAGAAGGCACATGGAAACACAACAAAAATACATACGGGAAGAATGCGAAGAAAGGGCGAATAAAACGGCAAGGGTGAAGTGGGGGAGAGGAAAGCGAGAGGCAAATGGCAAATAATGTAATCACGAGAGATAGAGTTTGTGATGGGTACTTGGTATGTTGACTTTTGCGTAGACCTCCCGACAGCGGTGCGAGAAATTCTTCTTGCTACGCCTCGAGCTTGCGTTGGATTTCCCGAAGAGGAGAGGATGATGCAGCCTGATGGCGTAAGTATTTCCCTCAGTTTTTGAGAACCAAGGTATCAATCCATTAGGAGACCACGCATAAGTCCCTCGTACCTGCACAAAATGATAGCTACTGCAACCAGCGCTTAGGGGTTGTCAATCCCTTCACGGTCACTTACGAGTGAGATCGATAGAGATAATATTTTTGGTATTTTTGGTATAAAGATGCAAAGTAAAAGTAAAAGCAAAGCAAGTAAATAAAGTGATGGAGATTGATATGATGAGAATAGACCCGGGGGCCATAGGTTTCACTAGTGGCTTCTCTCAAGAGCATAAGTATTCTACGGTGGGTGAACAAATTACTGTTGAGCAATTGACAGAATTAAGCATAGTTATGAGGCTATCCAGGCAATGATCATGTATATAGGCATCACGTCCGTGAAAATTAGACCGAAATGATTCTGCATCTACTACTATTACTCCACTCATCGACCGCTATCCAGCATGCACCTAGAGTATTAAGTTAAAAATAGAGTAACGCATTAAGCAAGATGACATGATGTAGAGGAATAAATTCATGCAATATGATAAATACCCCATCTTGTTATCCTCGATGGCAACAATACAATCGTGCCTTGCAACCCTTTACATCCTTGGGTAAGGTCACCACAAGATTGAACTCAAAGCTAAGCACTTCTCCCATTGCAAGAACTACCAATCTAGTTGGCCAAACCAAATGGATAATTCGAAGAGACTTGCAAAGATAACTTAATCATACATAAAAGAATTCATAGAAGAATCCAATATTTTCCATAGATAAGCTGGATCATAAACCCACAATTCATCGGTCTCAACAAACACATCGCAAAAAGAAGATTACATCGAATAGATCTCCACGAGAGAGGGGGAGAACATTGTATTGAGATCCAAAAATAGAGAAGAAGCCATCTAGCTACTAACTATGGACCCGAAGGTCTGAAGTAAACTACTCACACTTCATCGGAGGGCTATGGTGATGATGTAGAAGCCCTCCGTGGTGGATGCCCCCTCTGGCGGAGCTCCGGAACAGGCCCCAAGATGGGATCTCGTGGACACGAGGAAGATTCTGGCGGTGGAATTAGGTTTTGGCTCCATCCACGATCTGTTGGGGGTATGTAGGTATATATAGGAGGAAGGAGTATGTCGGTGGGCGTCGGGGGCCCACGAGGCGGGGCGCCCCGGGGGGGCGCGCCCACCCTCGTGACCGCCTCTGCACTCCTTGGAGTAAGGTCCAAGTCTCTGGATCACGTTCGGTGAGAAAATCACGTTCGAAGGTTTCATTCCGTTTGGACTCCGTTTGATATTCCGTTTTTTTGAAACACAAAAATAGGCAAAAAACAGCAATTCTGGGCTGGGCCTCCGGTTAATAGGTTAGTCCCAAAAATAATATAAAAGTGGAAAATAAAGTCCATTATAGTCCAAAACAATAGATAAAGTAGCATGGAGCAATCAAAAATTATAGATACGTTGGAGACGTATCAGTTACAAGTGTAGATGATAATATAAAGTACCTGAAGAACTGTGGAGCCAAACACCATATTGAAATGAGCACATAGATCATGTATTACACCCAAGGTCTCCAGTTTAGGCGCAGAGATGACGGTTATTTGCAATGGTGAATAACTAGAATCAAGTATCAACCTTTCAAGTGAAGGGGCATCTTGGATGATGAGCTGCCTTCCGTCAAAAGAAATTCCAATTCTTACAAGGTTAGGCGACTTTATTTGGAGATAACCGATTCTAACTGTGAAAACAAGCACCAAGCACTCCAGGGCAGGGCAACTGGAGTGGATGATGTTGTGCAATGAGGCCTCTGATATATGAACCCGCACAAGTGAGAGTTTCTTGAGAAATGAGAGTTGAAGGTTTAGTACCAGATTGTCTAGTAGGTAGCACAGCGCAAAGGTGGCGGTGTGGAGAGAGGAGGAAAACCGCGAGATGGACATCGGTGCTGAGGGCACAAGTACATGGGTTCGGTATGTGGTATGTGATTTCCAGGGGAATAGTAGAACTCAAGAGCTATAGTTCTGTGAATTCAGGGGATTTCAGCCAGGCGTCCACCGTGCAAGGCGTGGTATGCTTGCTCGGGTAGCATGATGGGATCTGAGAGGCTTTGAGCGGAGCCTGGTGGGAGGAGATGATGGCTCTGGGATTTCAAAATCATTGAAGAGAGATAGGCGGCGGCGATCGAGATTAAGGGGCACGACACGACACGCCATAGAGGTGCCACGAATTGAGAGGACTTGGGTGCGACAGCAATCCTTGGTGGGAGAAACGACATGATCTCCCCAAGGGCGGCGTCTGGGAGATCGCTGATCACGGTCCACCCGAGATTCTCTGGGTTCTGGGATCCGGTGGGGTGGGGTCACCGCTTCTCCCGTCTTTGCGGGTGTGGGATCTATGAGCGTCGCTTGCTGGCGGGAGCCTCATCTTCTTGGCGCTGGGTCAGCCGACTCCATTTTCCTCGAGGCGCGCGTCGTGCTCCTAAATTTGAAGGGAGCTGGGGTTTTCCGTAGGAGTGAGGTGAGAATTTGGGGAGTGCAGTGGAAGCGGTGACGTGAGGTGGGTGGGAGTGAGGAGGAAGAAGAGCACCCAGGTTTTTTTGGGGGGCGGTGTGCTTGGTGTGGGTAGCGCCTCTCATTCAGTAAATATATGGCTTTTGAATTGATTTTACTATTTACTAGGGTGGATGGGCTGTTTTGTCTTGAGCCCAGAGAAACAATTACTACTAGTACAGTGGAGACACTCTACAGCTACCCAAAAAAAAAACAATTACTACTAGTACAATGGATACAATACCGCTTATAGCTCCTCCTAGGTCATCGAAACGTCTCCCTCTACTGAATGCCGTTATACTTTTGTTCACCGACATGCGGGCCGTGCAGTGTGCGGGCCCAAATGCCATCCACCAAATTAGAAGGCGTATCAGGCGGAGAGTCACCCGGTCGTGGCCTGGCGATAACGAGCCGTCGTATCACAAAACTCCACCTCCCATAGTCTATGTTTGTGGATGAAGCAACCATCATTTCACTCTTATTGAATCCCTTCTCCCTCACCGTCTTCAAGAAAGGCAACACTTTTCGCATCTGCCACTGTTCCTCTCTCCCAGCGAAGGGAAGGTAAGCGGATCCGTGATGTTGGTATATTTTTATTCGAGAGAAAAAAAAGAACTTTTGCAAAGCGATAACGATCCTCACTCTCTTTTTGTTTCATTGTCATTGCGATTGTGTTTTCCTTTCGGTGGTCTCCTAGTATTCGTCGGTTTCATGATGGACCAAGGAGAACTAGGCAAAGATCTGCCGATATTGGAGCGAGATCACGGGAGGCTGATCCCCACGAGACGAGAGCTCCAAGAAGATGTAGGCAGCCCCGAGCCGACCCGAGATCGCTCACGGCCACTCTTGAGATGGTCAACGCTCCGTTTGAGGTTACATCCCCGTGGCACTGCAGAGCAGTTTTCCCCTTCGAGGATGTGTCCCCCAGCGGAGCTGCCCAAGGTGATTTTCTTCTTTGCTGATCTCGATTGTGGTTTTCATCTAAGTATGTGGTGATGAATAATGCAAATTTTATTAGCTTCGATGCCATGCTATACATAGTGGTTTAAACAACTTGTGTTTCTTATACTGGAAAGTAATTCAGAATTTGTTTCTGTTTCAATTAGAGCCCTGATGCAGACAAGGATTGTGTGGTTGTACATGTCACTCGCTATGACGCGGATGACCTGAATATACGCACTGGGAAAACAGAGTTTTTAGGCTGTTGGATCCTAGAAGACATTTGCGCTTATACCAATGAAGAGTTGTATTCCAGCCTCACTGTTGTCAGGCGTGTTGTCCAGGGTGTACTGAAGCACAAGAAGTTCAAAGCTACTCCTTCGTTTGTGAGGCATGCTGTTCTTGTTAAGCTTACATAGGAAGATGATGTGGCATGCCTCCACAAACAAGTTTATGAGTGCCAAGGCCACACGGTTGTCTTCATGAAGGTTCACAGGATTGAGCTGCTGCCGGACATCCTCGATGATGTTCATGGCAAGGTCCGTCTTGTGTCCAGCCCAAATTAGATCGAGGCATGAAATAGTTGCCCCAACTAGTGTTTAATAGTAGTTTGGATTGTGTCTAATTATCCGAACCATGCCTGTTATCGAGCCCTCTGGGGCTAGTACTCTGTTTGAATCCGTCTATGGGAACTGCTGCTACTTTTGTGTGCCCGTGAATCATGTGAGAACCATCGTAATTGTTGCGAAAACAGATCGTCCTCACTAGTTTTTCATGAATATGGCATGGTAAGACATAAGTTGTCACGGTTTATCATCTGACGATGTGTGTTTGATGAAATAGAGTACTTGTTAGAAGAACTGTCTTGTTGGCGTATACATATGTACTTATAAACACTTTTTGGTGCTACCCCACTTATGTGATTGTGCAAAACACGGCACATTGGCTCAGCTCGCTTCAACACTAGGCTATCGACCAACTAACAATCAACAATCTGGTGTCTAACATATAAGCAACTATGTATCTTGTTACAGTGGTTCATGTAGTTAACTGAGGCCACAATGTAAATTCCAAACGCTCACACACTAGTCCAGCGTTCATGTGGAACACTCACATTAAACGCGGCTTCATAAAAAACTTGAAAAGCATAAGTTAAGCAATTTTGTACATCTCAATGATTCATAGAACATAACAAGCATATACTAGTTCACAGCAAAAGACAAAGTTGTGAGAAGGTTTACAAATCAGGAAAAAACAAGCAAGGCTTCTCTGAGCAAAGGGCCTCCCGGCAGCCTTAAATTTCCTAGAGTTCACTCTGGTTTTTTCTTATTGCCACCATCCAGGGTTAGGTTCTCTCATTCCAGAATAACAAATTATAATTGTGTTCTCAGCTGGAATGCTGATCTGAACCATGCAGTGTACTGACCAGCTGAAAGTCTTGTGCATTCCACTAAATTTAAGCACCGCTATTTGCAGAAATAAGCAGACCACAATGCCTCTTGTCCGCGCACCTGTCCAAAAAACCACCATGCAGCCGTGCCAGCTAGTCCTCGGTCCATGGATGAATTGGTAGAAAGTGCATTTCAGACTAGGATGCAGTTGTTTTCGCTCGTCCCTACACTTCAATCAGGAAGCAAAACGTACGAATCAACTTCTTTTATATTGTGTTGGTCATTCTACCTAGTAACTACCAATGTAGGAATACCTGGAAGACGGGTGGTTAGACGACGACAGCGAGGGATAGCCATCTCATTTTGCGCAGTTCTACTAAAACTGAGGTGTGTGCTTTTGATTGCGCGGATAGAAATGATACGGATACACACATCCCGAAACGATATGGAGACAGACATCCCTGTTTGCGCAAATATGAAATACGGTTATTTAAACAGTGACAGATATTTGCAGTGGCGTATGATTAACAGTAGCATCTATTGTGTTAAAATTGGCACTAGATTGACAGTATGAAAGTGTCCTTAAGTAAGTAGCATCACATCGCATCAACACTGCCACTAGATTAACATGCAGAACAATAGCATTAATATTACTTTCATGAGCATAGCACATGGTCAGTAAATGTGCAATCAAATTTGTGCAGTTCCACTGGGATGAAGCAATGTTAGCGGTGTGAGATTTAAGTGTAACTGCAAAAACACAATTCATGGGAAATAAAGCAAGACGGAAGCACTTCATAAAACGGTGGTGGCATTGCTTCAATTTATCGACGACACTAGACCATTACTTATAGTGACATTAGGTAGCATTGCTTAATGCTTCATGTGATTTTACATTAACGGTAGCGATATGGGCGTAGGGACAGCAGGGGCATAAAGTGGTGAGGCAGATGTGGTTGCCGAGAGCGGCAAACACACAAGAAGCATGTCTGCATTTGTCCCATTTTTATCTCCTCGGCGACATTTTCCTATGTGAGCACAGGAAATCTAGACCTGCTCATTCTCATTTGCGTTGTCCCCCAACACCCGTCACTTTCTTTCCTTTTTCAACAAAGAGATAGGTTCACTTCCCCCCACCCTTCGCCATCCATCATGCTTTCTTCGTCTTTTCAACCAAGAGACCGGTTGGGTAGCCAGTATCTACTACTTTCCCCCGTTTCCTCTTAGAACCAAGTACTAGATTCATGTTACAGCTTTCCCACTTTCTTCCCTGTTTGAACCAACTCTTAGAGTCGACTGTATGAACTAGCTTTACCTCTAATAATAGTAAAAGTCTAGGTGGCTTTGGAACAACAGACAAAAGTAGAAAAAGATCCACACAAAGCCAAGTGGGGAGCTGGGGCAGTAGAGCAAGGCAGGTTTCGAAGGAATATATACCTGAGGGTCGTCGGCATGTGGCAAAGACGGCGTCGGGAGGCCGCATCTTAGCCACAATACATGAGGGAGGAAGAAGGGTCGAGGCCCTCCAGGCAGTGCTCTCTCGGAGAGAATGGCATGGCCGCCGATCGGGACACGTGGGCAGCCGTTGGTCTCCTCCGTCGCCGCCGACGACAGCGTGAACGATGCATCTACACCCCTGCGACGGTCGAGGTTGTCCGGCCGGATTTGTGACCAGCCGTGAGCTGAGAGAGAGTGTGGCCACCTATGTCTTGCTTAGATCTGGAGAGCATGAGATATTGAACGAGAGGAACCCTAGTAAAGCAAGTGCTAAGGCTCCTGCTTATATATATAGTGGAGTGATTTTGTTGTACCAGCTTCAGAAAAATGCGCTCCTACGTGTACCCGCGGGTGGGTGTGAGAGAACTAGTGCATGCGTGCACCGCTTCTCTTCGTGAGAGTACAATATACTATGCCCAAAGAACGTTCGCCCCAAGAGTAATAGTATAAGTGTGTGACGTGTGAGCTAAAATAAAATGTGTGCGATGTCTTTTGTTTTTTAGAAGTTCTGAGGGTAGGGTGTGAAGAGCACATATGTGTGTGACGTCTACCTGTAGATAGACGGTGGGTGCGAGAGGACTCGGGAGAGTCATGACTCGTGAGGGTGCGTGTGCATGAGAGAGAGGGGGGCACATATCAATGCAATGCATGTGTCCGTAAATCATTATCCGACAAACGTTCGCCACAAGCCTTTTCCTGACGAACGCTGTAAGAACCGTTAGATCGGCATCCGACAGTGTCAGTTTTGCCATGTCATTTAACAGAACAGCCACTCCTCCTACACACAAATCTTCCACGTGAGTGTTAGCAACTGTCGTATGCTCCCTCCGTTCAAAATGCGGTGCATATAGCTTTATTGAAAATTCGAACCTCGCAAACTTTTACCGAGTTTTCATGTACCAAATTGCACATGTAGAATACCCTGTATATATCATTTCATTCATCTTCGAGAGGTAACTATAAATATGGGGGAGGAGTCTACAAAGAAAGTCCATCGTATCACCTGCAGCAATTTCAACCATCCTTTGGTGTGGAGGAATATCATAGGAACTCTATATGATATGATTTTTATAGGATTTTTTCCTTTAGAGCCAATTGGTTCATAGGAATAGATTCATATACTCCACATTTCAAAGGAAAATAAACATGATATCATTTCTATAGCTTTAGAGCCACTTGGTTCATACGAATGGATTCCTATACTCCCATAATTTCAAAGAAAAATAAACATTGGCGTATATTCAATAGAAAAGTTACTATGATATGAACCAAATTACATCTCTTTTCTAATCCCTCCTCATAGGAATTGAGATACATGTCATCTCTAGATTTAATAGAAAAGTTCATATATGATGTGAACCAAATGACATCTCTTTTCCAACCCTACTCATAGGAATTGAGATACTCCATGTCATCACGTCACCTACAACTTCCATGTATACATCTTCTATTCCTAAATAGCTAGTACAACCCACTAGTAGCTTTTTTCCAAGACGTGCAACTATGGCACAAGAACTATATAGTGTGCGAATAACTTTGAAAGATGGTTGCTGGATGAAGCTAATCCGACGGTCTTGAGATGGCAAATCCGAGCACTCTTGGCCGTTGGATATCATCAACATTCCACGGATCTGCCACATGTACAATTTAGAAGACTCCATGGTTGAACTTAAGCATAATGCACAAACCTCAAAACACAAGCACTTCTCCTTTGTTCTAGAATCTTCCGTATCATAATTGATTTTTTTTCTAAATGAATTGCCATTATTTGTTTTTTTACTTTATGGTTTACAATGCACAACCCCATGAATCTTAACATTTTTATAAAACTAATTGATTTTGAATGAGATGAACTATAAGAACTAAACGAACATCTACTTCATGCATATACGACTCAAAGCTTTACATGCTATAGTGTGTATTTATTCATAATTTGGTTTCGAAATCTCATGTGTTCAATGCATGTGTACTGTCAGATTTCGGGTTCCAGCAGACCCTTGAGGTTCGAACACTAGGGTGCGCGCGGAATCTCGCCTTCTACCTACCTGCACCCCGTCGCCTCGCTAGGATCTAAACTATGAAAGGAACAACACAAGAGACACAGGGTTTATACTAGTTCGGGCCACCATTGTGGTGTAATACCCTACTCTAGTTTGTGGTGTGGTGGATTGCCTCTTGGGCTGTGGTGATGAACAATACAAGAAGAACAGCCTCGCGAGTGCATTCTTGGCTGGTGCGATGAACTTCTAGGGGGAGTTCAGTCGCTTCTCTCTATCCCTCTGTCGATTCCAGATCCCCTCCCTACTATGGTGGCTAGCTCTACTTATATAGGCAGAGGCCCTGGGCCTCTTCCCAAATATTGAGCGGGAAGGCGCCAACAATTGGCCACTTTGAAGGGAACATATGGTACATATATCTGACTAAAGTTGGTCCTCTCTGTCAAAGGCTCTGGTGGTGGCCTTGGCTTGGGCTCCTGACTTCCTTCCTGCCGTTGGACTGGTCTTGGTCTTGTTGCACCAAAATGGGCGCCTTTGCTTGATGCTCTCGCGTCGCTTGCTCCCTTGCACCAAAGAGGAAAGGAGGACACTGCTGGGCTGGCGCCCTTGTCGCCCTTGTTCGTCATGGCTTGCATCGGGGTACCTCGTGAGGTACCCTGCCTTGATCTCTCCGCCACCTCATGAGCCAGCTGATGAGGCCGTGCTGAGGAAGCTCCTGTCGTCCGCCCAGCAATCTGGCCCCTCGCGAGGTCTTGAGCTCGTGTTGATGAAGATGGGCCGTGATGGGCCCCCTTGAGCCACGCCACGCCTTGAGCAAGTCTGGGACCCCGTTCCCGAACACCGTGATAGCCCCGGGCCCAAAGCGCGCCCGGACTTGGCGGCGAGGCGAAGGGGCAAGTCTGGCCGCTGCAGACCCCTAACAGCCTGCGGCCTTGGGCGTCGCGTGGCGGTTGATTGGGCGTGGGCGTCTCCACTTCCCCACGACGCCTCGGCAACTGCATGAATTGACAAGTCCCTGCATGCAGAGCGGGTCATGATTGCCTGCGATCGTGGAGGTTGGCGGTTGGCCTTCCCCGGCTATAAGTACGGGACAACGCCTACCCTTCTAGTCCATCTCCTCCTTGCTTCTTCTTCTTCCCCATGGCTCCACCGAAGAGGTTCTCGGCCGCAAAGAAGGGGAAGGCTCGCTAGGTAGGGCCTGACTCTCCCCCGCCCAAGCGCGGTCGAGGCCGTCCTCGCAAACACCCTGTGGCTCCCATGGTGGCTCCTCGCGGTTGTGGAGGTGACCTCCCGCGTGGTGGCGGGCGGCAGGCTGCTGCTGGGGGTGCGCTATGGCCGCGCGCCCCCCTAGGCCGCGCTTCCACTCGGCAGAGGTGCTGCCGGAGTTTGTGGTGTGGTCGTGAGCCAGCCGGCACCAGCTCCAGCTCCTTGCTTCCTCCTAGGTGAGCTTGACCGGTGCCCAGGCGGCCTCGGCCCAGGCGGATGGTTCTTTGCAGTCGGGCCTCCTGGCTTATTGGAGGTCTCTGCAGCCGGGAGCCTGGCCCTGCCCATGGTGGCAAGCGTTGCCAGCTGGCGTGGTGCGGCAGTGATGCACCTGCACTTCAAGTTCGGCGGCAATGCCACCCTCTCGTGAGGGTGTTGGGGAAAGATGGTCGCGGCGCGGGTGCTGCCACGAGAACCGTGGCAGCGGGTTCAGCCTCAGTGGCGATGAAGGCGACGGCGGCGTGGTCGGTGGCCTTGGGGCTCGTCGAGCTTGACGGCTCTTCTTGAGCGGCGGCTCCTCCAGTGATGGTCGCGACCAGCCTCCAGCGCCCGCCGCGCCGCTGGAAGGAGGTAGCGAATCCGCCCGCCATCTTGCCCGGTGAAGCGAGAGAGGAGTCCGCTGAGCTCGGAGGCATTCGAGTCTCCCCGCGAGTTGGTGTCGAGCGAGCGCGCTGTTTTGTCCTTTTCCTTTTCTGCACAAAGAAACGATGGCGTAGGGCCCAGCGTGGCGTGCTTGGACTATTCTTTGTTAGTTATCGTATTGTTTCTACTATCTTGGTATTATGCCCTTGTGCTACTGCTTCATGCGTAAAATTACTTAGCTGGGGGCACTGTCGTGGCCCTCGTCGAGCGCTTCATGTCCTGCGAAGGTTAGTGCGGAGAGGTAGCTCGGCCTCGGTATGGAAGCGACCGACCAGTCTGTGTTAGTGTCGCGGTGCCCGTGAGGCGTGGTGGAGGGTGCTCCTGTAGTGGACCGGGTAGGGAAACCTCGAACAATAAGGCGAGAGAACACTCATGAGGCGCCAGGCTGCCCCCTCGCGTGACCTTGCGAGAGAAATCGAGGTAAGAGGCGAAGGTCGAAGAGCCACAAGTCAAAATGACAACAGCTTTGATAAAACTTCAAATGAGAAGAACAAGCCAAGCTGCGGAAAGCAAATGAAAAAGCGCGTCCGGCACCTAATCTAGTCTTGACGTCTTCTCACCAGCAGGAGCTAAGTGCTGCCAGGGGCGTGGGAGGGAGCCCGGGGCTGAGGCGGCGCTCCTGAGACTCCGGGCGTGTACAGCCCCAACTCATTATTACGTGAGAGTGTCACAGGCGGCGAAGCTTCACAGGCGTTGGCCTTCTTCACGAGCTCGGGCCTTTCTTGGGGAAGCAAGCTTCACGGGCATTGGCCCTCTTCACAAGCTCGGGCCTTTTCCAAAAGGCAGCTTCACGAGCATTCGCCTTCTTCACGAGCTCTGGGCCTTTTCCAAAGGACAGCTTCACAGCATTCGCCTTCTTCACGAGCTCTGGGCCTTTTCCAAAGGACAGCTTCACGGGCATTCACCTTCTTCACAGGCTCTGGGCCTTTTCCAAGGACAGCTTCACAGCATTTGCCTTCTTCACGAGCTCTGGGCCTTTTCCAAAGGGCAGCTTCACGAGGCATTCGCCTTCTTCACGAGCTCTGGGCCTTTTCCAAAGAGACAGACTTCACGCGCATCGCCTTCTTCACAGGCTCTGGGCCTTTTCCAAAGGACAGCTTCCACGGGCATCGCCTTCTTCATAGGCTCTGGGCCTTTTCAAAGGACAGCTTCATAGGCATTCGCCTTCTTCACAGACTCTGGGCCTTTTCAGAGTAAAACCTCCGGAGGTCTTTGGATGTTCCACAGCGTTACGGACTGGCACCCCCTCCGAGTCTCCAAGCGCGTGGATCCGGCACTGGAAACATGAATAACCTTGAGCAGGCCCTCCCACAGGAGAGAGCTTATACAACCCTTCCCTAGAGAGAACCCGCTGAGCACGAGGTCCCCTACCTCGAGAGTTACAGGGCGGATGTTCTGTGATGGGTATCGTCGCAGTCTTGGAAAACCCTACAGCGCGCCAAATGTCGGATTCGGGTTACAGCGGACCCTTGAGGTTGAAAACTGGGGTCTGTGTGAAATCTCGCCTTCTACCTACACGCACCCGCGCCTCGCTAGGATCTAAACTATGAAAGGAACAACACAAGAGACACGGGGTTTATACTAGTTCGGGCCACCATTGTGGTGTAATACCCTACTCTAGTTTGTGGTGTGGTGGATTGCCTCTTGGGCTGACGGTGATGAACAATACAAAGAAGAACAGCCTCGCGAGGGTCTATTCTTGGCTGGTGCGATGAACTGCTAGGGGGAGTTCAGTCGCTTCTCTCTATCTCTTTGTCGATTCCAGATCTCTCGCTATCTTTCCCAATCTCTGATCCCGGCTCTCGCTATCTTTCCCAATCTCTGATCCGGGCTCTCGCTATCTTTCCCAATCTCTGATCCAGGATCTCTCCTTACTATGGTGGCTAGCTCTACTTATAGGCGGAGGCCCTGGGCCTCTTCCAAAATATTGAGCGGGAAGGGCGCCAACAATTGGCCATTTTGAAGGGGAACATATGGTACACTTATCCCGACTAAAGTTGGTCCTCGCTTTGTCAAAGGCTCTGGTGGTGGCCTTGGCTTGGGCTCCACAATGACTTCCTTCTGCCGTTGGACTGGTCTTGGTCTTGTTGCACGAAATGGGCGCTTTGCTTGATGCTCTCGCTGCGCTTGCTCCCTTTGCACCAAAGAGGAAAGGAGGACCTTCTGGGCTGGCGCCCGCCTAAGCGCCCTTAGTCGTCATGGCTTGCGTCATGGGCACCTCGAGAGGTACCCGCCTTGATCTCTCCGCCACCTCATGAGCCAGCTGATGAGGCCGTGCACGAGAAGCTCCTGTCGTCCGCCCAGCAATCTGGCCCCTCGCGAGGTCTTGAGCTTGTGTTGATGAAGATGGGCGCGATGGGCCCCCTTTGAGCCACGCCCTTGAGGCCTTGAGCGAGAGCAAGTCTGGGGACCCCGTTTCGAGCGCCGATAGTAGCCCTGGGCCCAAAGCGCGCCCGGACTTGGCGAGCGAGGAGGCGAAGGGCAAGTCTGCGAGCGCTGCGAGCCCCTAACAACCTGTGGCCTTAGGCGCCCGCATGGCGGTTGATTGGGCGTGGGTGCCTCGGCAACCGTCTTGAGTCGATAAAGGCGGGCGTCTGCCTAGGCTTTGCTTCCCTTGCTTTCTCTGATTCTGCTCAGATCCCTTTCTTGCGCCTCTCCTTCCTGCCTCCGAAATCTTGAGATCCACCTCATTGCACGCCCTAGCAAAGCATGGCACCTCGCCGGACCCGGCGGAGCTTGGTATCGCTTGCCTGGACTTCGCCCGAGCGTGTCGGGCGAGCCTTACTGAGTGCGCCCGGATGGCGGCGGCCTGAGGGCATCGGCAAGGCGAAGGTGTTCAAGGCAGCTCCGCCCTCCACGAGGCCAAGGGAGCACCTTCTATCCGCTCTTTGTAAGTGCCATCGTTGCGGTCTGATGCCTCCCTTTTCCGAGTTCTTCTTCTCCGTCCTCCGCCATTACAAGCTACAAGCTCCGCACCTCCACCCCAACTCCGTTCTCCTCCTGGCGATCTTTGCCTACTACTGTGAGGCTCACGTTGGGGTGCAACCCTCGGTGGCCCTGCTGCGCCACTATTTCTCCCTCCGGACCTCTCGTGGTTCCTCCTCTGCGTGTCGAGAGCTTAAATGCATCTGGTAGCTCCATCGCCATTTGAACCCGGGAAGAGGATTGAGGGCTTCAGGAGCAAGTGGGTCTTGGTGGATGTTGGGCGCATCCACCCTCGGCTAATCTTGCCCACGGAGCACCCCATACACTCCGACGACTGGTATCGAGTGGAGCTCGTGGATCCCCGCGTGAGGCAGGTGTTGGAGAGGATGGGCATGGATCTGAGGCCGACCAACATGGCGGCGGCGAAGCTGACCGGCGCGTCGCTGCTGAGGGAATTCCTGTAGCACCAGCTGGCTCCGCTTCGTCAGTACCCGCTCCCGATGTGGAGGCCCCACCCGAGCCCTGCGGTCTTGACCGGCAGGGACACTGGCTCTGATTTTCCAATATTTGGTTAGAGGCGGCGTGGCGAGGTTGGGCGCTCCTCGCCCCTGTTCCTCCGCGACGGCCGGGAGTAGGTAGTGCAGTCCATGCCCGTCTTCAACGGGGACGGGCCCGTGCCCACGGAGGCTCCAGGAACCGGTGGATGTGTCCTCCGTGACTCCAGCGAGGAGAAGGAGAAGGGGAGAGGAAGGAGGGCCCGACTACGAGGCGACCGATGGAGAGTTGAGGCTCCCTCCTCGGCGCAGGTCCGCATTCTCCGCCTCTCACCGGCGGCAGCGGCAGCGAGGATGATGATGAGCGAGGGCAGCGGGAGCTTGCCCCGATCCCGAAGAAGGACAGGACGGGCTGGTCCCCAGCAGGTCTGCCCGGCATCGAGGCGATCATGCGGCGCGCCTCCTGCTGTATGCGCCCTCGATGCGGCTATATCTCCCGTGTCGAAGCCACGACTTAGAGCATAACCGCATTGAAAGCAATGTCGCATAGTGAGGTAATCTTCACACAACCCATGTAATACATAAGGGAAAGAGATACATAGTTGGCTTACAATCGCCACTTCACACAATACATGAGTAAAGCATTACATCATACAGATACAATCAAGGTTCGACTACGGAACCAAAATAAAAGAAGACTACCCCAAATGCTACACGGATCCCGATCGTCCCAAGCTGAGCTCCACTACCGATCAAGCTGAAGCGAAACAACATAATGAACAAGATCTTCATCGAGCTCCTCCTTGAGCTCGGATCGTCACACCGCGGTTTCATCGGCACCTGCAAACTGGTTTTGGAAGTATCATGTGAGTCACGGGGACTCAGCAATCTCACACCGCGAGATCAAGACTATTTAAGCTTATAGGTAGGAGAAGGTAGTGAGGTGGAGCTGCGACAGCGACTAGCATATCGGTGTCTAACATACGCAAAAGAGAAGCGAGAAGAGAAGCAAAGCGCGGTCGTGAAGCTAGTAGCGATCAAGAAGTGATCTGAAACTACTTACGTCAAACATAACTCCAACACGCGTTCACTTCCGGACTCCACCGAGAAGAGGCGATCACGGTTACACGCGGTTGGTGTATTTTAATTAAGATCAACCGGGTTTTCTACAACGGACATTAACAAATTCCCATCTGCCTCATAACCGCGGAGCACGGCTTTGAAGATAATACCCTGCAGGGTGTCCCAACAAGCCCATGATAAGCTCTCGCGATCAGCGAAGGATATTCCTTCTCCCGGAAGACCCAATCAGTCTCGGAATCCCGCTACAAGACATTCGACAACAATAAAACAATACCAGCAAAGCCGCCCGATGTGCCGACAAATCCCGATAGTCGCACGTACCTCGTTCTCGGGGCACACCGGATAAGTCAAGCTACTGAGTAAAACCAAGCCTCGAGTTTCCCGTGGTGGCCCAGAGTTGCTCGGTTCGGACCAACACTTTCGAGGAGCAACGGCGGGGGGCTGAAATAAAGATGACCCTTGAGTCTGCAGAACCCAAGGGAAGGGGTATATGTGGTAGGTAGTCAAATGGTAAAACCAAGGTTGGGCCTTCTTTGGAGAGTCTTATTCAAAGCGAACTGTCAAGGGGTCCCATAAATCACCCAACCGCGTTAGGGACGCAAAATCCGGGAACATAATACCGATATGGCGGAAACTAGAGGCGGCAAGAGTGGAACAAAACACCAGGCATAAGGCCGAGCCTTCCACCCTTTACCAAGTATATAGATGCATTAATTAAATAAGATATATTGTGATATCCCAACAAGTAAACATGTTCCAACAAGGAACAACATCTCCATGTTCAACAAGGAACAAACTTCATCTTCACGCAACTAACAACGCTATAAGAGGGGCTGAGCAAAGCGGTAACATAGCCAAACAACGGTTTGCTAGGAAAGGATGGTTAGAGGCTTGACATGGCAACATGGGAGGCATGATATAGCAAGTGGTAGGCATCGTAGCATAGGCATAGCAAAAGCGAGCATCTAGCAAGCAAAGATAGAAGTGATTTAGAGGTATGGTCATCTTGCCTGAGATCCCGCAAGGAAGAAGAACGAGTCCATGAAGAAGGCAGATGGGCGTGGTCGAGCGAATCCTCACAACTCAGGAAGAAGCGAAGCTAACGAGAGAAGCAACCCAGAAAGAAATAAACAACATGGTAAACAACCATCACATAATCATGGCATGATGCACAGTCAAGTATGATGCATGTCCGGTTTAATGAGGCATGGCATGGCAAAGTGCAACAAACAATACTACAAGTTAAGTGGAGCTCAATATGCAGCGAGTTGCATATTAATGGCTACCACATCAATTATTTAGTTCTCTCTCGGTTATGTACCCAACAATATTAAATATTGGTTAACATGGCAAGTGGTGAAGCATAATTAAACTACCTATTTAGGCAAGTTTAAATGAGGCCGGAAACAACAAACGATAATTCCGGAAAATCCTCATGTCATTTAGTAGATTAATGCAAACACAATTTTTAAGCATTTAAATGTTGTTATCATGATGCAGATGACATGTGCAAGTTTTAAGCAATTTTTATGCAAATGTTGACATCTAATATGATAGGGAGCATTTGGTCACCATGGCGGAACAAAAGGGGTGCCACGGCAACGATAACGAAAATGGCGCCACGGCAACATTCGAGTCCCGGCAGCTCATCGAGATGTCGGTGCAAAAGAAAGTGTGGACGTGCGGAACATGCAAAAGATGGTGGGGTGATCCGGTTACGGGTTCCCGAATTCGATTGCATGGCAAGCGAGGAAGAGCGTGCATGAAACAAGCAGACGCAGTGCAAACATCGGTTCATCTCAGACAACATGCATTCGGTCCACAGTTGATCGTCTCGGGATTATACCTTCGAAGCGTGCATTTCGGGGCAGTTCAAAATCTTCGAGGGAAGTAGTCGTTCACGGGTCGTAGGGGAAGTAGTCGTTCTCGCGACGGTAGTGGAAGTAGTGGTTCACGGATGTCGTGGAAGTAGTCGTTCCGGCGGCGGTAGTGGAAATAGTTGTACGTTCGTTTGGAGAGGTACTTGGCGAATCAACGTCTTGAAGCGACGGTAGTGGTACGTGGTAGATGAACTTGGCGAATCTGCGTAGTCATACATGTTCAAGAAGAAACTTATGCGGCGTCGTGGAACTTGGCGCATCAAAAGGGTACCAGCGGATCCGAGGTCTCCGGCCATAGTGGTACTTCTTTACATGTAGTCGAACTTGAGGTGCTCTGGCGTCGGACTTGCTGCGTTGGGCGAGAACCATGGCGAGTTCAGCGGCTACCCCGTCCATGACGAAAAAATGAAGCACGGCGAAGTCGAAGCGAGCAAGCGAGCGTGATGCGGGAAGCGACGGCCCGCGGGACTTAACGCAAGCGGGAGGCTGGTGGAGAGAGCAGGCGAGTGGCCCCAGTCGCCGTAGAGAAGCGAAGGGCAGCGGAGTCGGGACGGCGGAGAAGCGGCGAGATCTGGCGAAACTGCTGCTGGCATAGCGGCGTGGCCATGGGCAGCAACGAGGTGGGTCGGCGGCAGCGCTCTGATCGCAGCGCCCAGACTCAGCGAGCGAGGAGGAAGCGAGAAGAAACGGGCGCGAGCAGCGGAGGCCGCGGAGTTAGCCGCCCGGTGGTGTTCTGCGGAGGCTGGGCGCGAGGCTGATGGAGCAGAGCGCGCGCGGGCGAGGAGGCCGACAGGGCTCCGACTGCTCTCTTCTCCAGCGAGGCGGGCGGGGAACAAGGGAGGACCCGCGGCGCAGCCTGATCTGGCGGTGGCGGCGGGCTCCGGTGGTGGCGAATCTGAGCGACGAGGAGGAGGCCGAGGAGGCAGGACAAGCGCGGTGCTCCTCTCTCTGCTGCAGCAACGCGGGGAGGAGGGATCGGCCTGCTTGGCTAGAGGAGGACGAGGAGAGATGGAGACCGATGGGAGTGAGGAGGAGGTCGGGCTAGGGTTTAGGAGGCGGTGGCGGGGCTGGTGGAGCAGGCGGTCAGGTTGGTCGAGCCCAAGAGGCCGGGTTGGCTGGCTCCTCTCCTCTCTTCTCTTAAAAGCAGAGAAAAAAGAAAGGAAAGGGAAGAAAAGAAAAGGTTAGAGAAAGAGTTTGGGCATGGGGATTATTTCCATGGACTCGTAAAAATATGCAGTCCATGAAAAATAGGAGTGGCAAGATTGCAGGAATTAAATTCAAAGTCATTTGAATTTAATTCAAAAAAGTTGAAACAAGGACTAGGAATTAGAGGTTTCCAAAAATGTTGGGATTTTTGGTGGAGCTCCGGAAGATGGCAAAAGAATTATTGGCAAGGTTGGAAACCAAGAATTAAGATAACAAAGGTATTGGGATAATTTGCAAGTGTGTTATGGTGATTTCCAAATAAATGGAATAATTTTATTATAGCTCCCTAATAATATTGAGAGGCTTTAATATGTTATAAAGAGAAATCACAAGGTGAATTCCCTCGATTTAAATGGATCGAAGATCCATGCCATTTATTTAGTTGAGTTGTAAAAGATTTATGAGATGATGGCATGATGACATGATGCAATGCAAAAATAAATAGAGCAAGCACAAATAAAAACACACGGAGGTCACAAAAATATGGAAGTCTTCTGGATCGTCGGTCTTGGGGCGTTACACCTACTCCCGAACTCCTTGAGGCTGATCCTAGCAGCCGGCTCTTGGGACACTTGAGCAAATCGAGCACTTACTGGTGCGTGGCTCATGGCTCGAGCAACCTCGGCCATACTTGAAGCCGAGGCCGGCTGCTGGGATCAGCCTCAAGGAGTTCGGGAGGCGGGAGGCGCTGCGGATCGCCTCGATCAAGGGAGTAGACCAGGAGGACCAGCCAGTCCTGTCCTTCTTCCGGGATCGAGGGCAAGCTCCAGCGGCCCTGCTCATCATCATCCTCGTCGTCGTAAATGCTCGGTGAGAGCGGAGAGCCTTGGGACCTGCGTTGAGGAGGCAGTCCTCGACTCTCCGCCGGTCACCTCGGTCGGGCCCTCCTTCCGCTCCCCTTCTCCCTTCTCCTCGCTGGAGTTGCGGAGGACACATCCACGGTTCCTCGGGAGCCTCCGTGAGCACGGGCCCGTCCCGTTGAAGGCGGGCATGGACACTACTACTGCTCCCGATCGTCGCGGAGGAGCAGGCGTGGGCGCCCTCCAACCTCGCCCGTCGCCCCCAACCAAACATTGGAGAACGCAGCCGAGGTCCTCGTCGGCCAAGACCGCGGGGCTCGGGTGGGAGCCTCCACATCGGGGGCCAGTGCTTGTGGCCAGAGCCAGTGGTGCTCGGGAATTCCCTCAGCTGACGCCCCGGTCAACCGCCGCCCGTCATCTTGGCGAAGCCTCGAGATCCATGTCCATCCTCTCCAACACCTGCCTCGCGAGATCCTGACTCCACTTGAGACCGGTTAGCCGGAGTGTATGGGGTGCTCCGTGGGCAAGATTAGCCGAGGTGGATCGCCCAACATCCACAAGACCCACTGCTCTGAAGCCCTCAATCCTCTTCCGGGGTTTGAAATGGCGATGGAGCTACCGTATCTTGACGGCTTCGCACCAGAAGGAGGAACCACGAGAGTGCGGAGGGAGAAATAGTGGCGCGATGAGGGCCACCGAGGGCTACACCCCAGCGTGAGCCTCACAGTGGTAGGCAAAGATCGCCCGGAGGAGAGAGCGGAGTTGGGGTGGAGGTCTGAGCTTGTAGCTTGTAATGGCGGAGGGCGGAGAAGAAGAACTTCGGAAAAGGAGGTATCGGACCGGCAGCGATGGCACCTACAAAGCGGATAGAAGGTGCTCCCTTGGCCCTCGGGGAGGCGGAACCCGACCTTGAACACCGCCGCCCGTCGATGCCTGCGCCGCCCCATCTGGCGCACCAGGGCAAGGCTTCGCCTCAAACACTTCGGCGAGTCGAGCGCGCGCATACCAAGCTCGGCCGAGAATGCAGCGGCGCCATGCTTTGCTAGAGGCGTGCGATCGAGGTGGATCTGAAGATTTGGAGGCGGGAAGGAGAGGCGCAAGAAGGGATGCGGCGGTAACGAGAGAAAGGGGATCGCTGACGGCGTGCTCTCCACTATCGAGATCCATATGATGCACTTGGGTCAGGAATCCATCACTCTTCTTGCAGTCTTTGCCTTTGTTTGCGGCGATGATAGGCATCCTTCCCTCAGTTGCCTTGTTCGCCACTTCTTCTCTCTGCGCCTTATTGACCCCACCCGGTGTTAAGGGTGTGTGAGCTTCATTGCTGCATCTGAAACAGCGGCTTGAGGATTGACTTCACCATTCCTCCGCCGCGCACAGGGTTCCTGACGGTGGCTGTGCGTGGGCGTGGGGTGCCCAGCCCCTTTGCCGAACCAACATCACCGCTGTCCCCAATTTAAGTGGGGCAATGAGGCAGCTCCTGAGCCCCGGCTCGCCTTACGTCTGGCGTCACCCGCTATCTGAGGCGCTCGAGTGTGGCGCCCAAGGTGGTGAAGAATTCCTGTTGTGCCGCATTGCCCCTCTTGATGCCATTCCGCTGGATGTGGGCCTTGGTGGCGAAGACCGCGCATGAGGCTCGGGAGGAGGACTTGGCGCTGAGCGGCGGAAGGTGCTCTTGGTCTTGTTGGGGATCCCAACCTGGCGTCGTCCGGCAGGGGTGCTTTGCTGTACTTTTGCTCAGCGGGGGTGACTTTGTGAAGCGGATGCCCGTTTGACAGTGGGGTTGTGCCCGCAAGCCTCATGGGGTCTCGCGAGAACCGGTGGTGGTGGCCCTTCCGAGTCGGCCGTGGCGGCTCTTCCTCGAGTGGCGGTGCGAGGAGGCACAAGCGGCCGGAGGAGGAGAACCTCGGGAGGTAGCGGTCGGCGGCGCTCTTGAGGGCAGCTCCTGAGGCCAGCTGTCATGGTTGGGGAAGGCGAGCAGCTGCCCGTGGTGCTGTAATTTGAGGCCCTGAGGGCCCCGACTACCCTTCTTGGCGGCCGGCGGCGTGCACGGGGCAGCGCCCACAGCCCCGATCGTCTCGGCTCCTTCCTCGTCACAGGTTGGCCCTGCGCTCAACTCTTGGAGTCGATTCAGCGTGGACTTTGAGGCTCTTGGAGAAGAAGAAGCCTGGCGGCGATTACCCTTCTCGCTGTTGAGCCTTGAGGAAGTGCCGCCACCGATGAAGTAAGCTTTCCCTTTTACGGCTCTGATTCTTCTATTGTTTTCTTGATCCTTGCTCATGAGCCCCTTCTGCCGAGCTCACGGAGATGTCGAGGCCATCCCCTGGCTCCGCCCTCTCCACCGTCTTGAGCACTCCGGCAGCGGGGCCCTTGTGGTGAGTCGGCGGAGAGCGAGCCATCTGAGCGCGATCGTGTCCCAGCGCCTCGCGACCCTCCTTCGTGAGCCCTCTCGAGGCAAAGTTGGCTGTAGTGGGCTTCTTGTGCAGTCGTCGGCCGTGATTGGTGAGGCATTCCTGCGCTCTTCTTTGGGGATGGGCTGGCCCTGGCCGGGCTCTGGCGAGGCTTGCACGGCCGTGGCGGCGCCAGCCCCCCCTGCAGGAGGAGTGCTGATTCGTGGCCCTCGGCCTTTGCTGGGCGGATGATGGTGTGGAAGGCGTGCTGGCCGCGCCCGGAGCATCGCGCTCTTCACCAAGGTTTCTTGGGCGGTGATCACGGTGAGCCTGCTTCGGTGAAGAGCTTACCCGATGAAGGCAGCGCCCTCGGGCCGAGGGCTGCGCTGGCAGCGGAGAGGCATGAGATGGCGGCATCGCCCATGCTGCGCCACCAGCGTGATCTTGGCGATGAGGAGGCCAAAGGCGTTCTTGGTGGCCTCTCGGGAGGTCCGTTCTCGGGCCATTGAAGAGGCTCGGGAAGCTGACCCGGCGAGGCGGCGGAGGAAGGCGAGGCGCGGAACTCCTGGCCCATTGTCGCTCCTTTGGAGGGAGCAGAGTGGAGCTGCGAGGCGGCTCTTGCGTCGATGAGGTGGCATCGAGGCGACCAGTGAGCTCGAGCGGGAGGCTGGCTGGAAGGCACCGGCGCTTGTGAATCTGACGCTGAAACAAGGGGCGCTTGGTGGCGAGGCGGAGGATGATGTCGCTGCGGGAGGCCGCGTCTGGAGGAGGTCGGGCATCGGGTGGCGACAGGCGCTTGAACCTCGGCGGAGTTCGAGGAAAGGCTGGGGTTGATCGGGTGAGGCCAAAGGTAGGACCGCTGCCTGAGGGCCAAATGGGAGGAAGCGACAGGCGGGCCGATGCTTTGGGCCGCCCTTGAGGTGGCGCGGGAGGTTAACTACCTCCCGTGCCGAGGTGCTTCTTCTTCGTAGCGTGGATGAAATTTGAGGCCGTTCTTGTGACAGAATCACGGACCGAGATCGCGTGGCAGGTTCTGGAGCATGAAACGGACCCCATGCTCCTGCAGCTCGGGAGAGAGCCAACACAGCCTTGGGTAACATCTGCGAGGCGGCTGTTGGCGAGCCGCCTGCCTTAACTCGCCCGGCAACCTTGAGTTCTTCACCGATGTGGTGGCTCGGTTGGAGGAGGCGATCGGTCGAGCCAGCAGGTTGGAGGCGGTCGGTCGAGGCCGGCGGAGGTTGGTGGAGGAGAAAGCCGCGCCTGCTCGGGCGCGCCTTTTCTCAGCGTCTTCAGCCATCTCGGAATATGGACCCTCACTTTGACCCGGCGCAGCCATCATACAGTACCCCGGGCCGTCAAGGACGACTGGCGCCTTGGGTGGAGGACAACGTGGACACCCTTGTCGGGGCCTTTGCTTGAACAACGATGGTGTGATCGTGGCTCTTGATGAAAGGCGTGGTGGGCGGCCCTGGCCTTGGCGATGTGAGGGGGGCGGACGGCGAGGCCAGCGACGCGGCGACAATTCGGGAGGTGCCCCCGAGGATGCATTGGGGATTTATCCGACTAACTGCGCACCGTTCCTGTTTCCTGCACGAATAGAACTCAGGTTTTGCCCTGACGGTCGTGAGAGCATTTTGGGAGGGGGGCCCCTCATGTAAAACTTGTGTCCTACGTATTAGTAGATGCTATACCACCCGTACGCCTATGCCTAGTGGTTGGCTGGTTTACCTTTGTCCTTGGGCCCGAGATAGCCAGCGGAGGGCTGTAGGCGTTCGAGTGTCTCCGTCGAACCCATAGGATCTGCGGTAAAAGCCTCCTGAGAGGATCTTGGCGGCGATCTGGGCTGCATAGCTAGGCCCAACTAGGCTCATGAGGGGCTCACGAGGGAGGCAGAGAGGCCATGATAGCTGGGCAGCTAGAGATTGCTCGAGCGAGACTAAACACCCCTTCCCCAAACACCGCCAAATCTGAATCCGAATCAACTTAAATCAGCGGAAAGTGACAACCAAAGGGAAAAGCAATGAAAGCAAACCAAAAAGGCGCGTCGGCACCTAGTCTAGTCTTGGGCGTCTTCTCACCGGCGCGGGCTAAGTGCTGCCTTTGGGCGTGGGAGGGAGCCCGGGGCTGAGGCGGCACCCCAGACTCGGGGCATGTACAGCCCCACTCATTATTACATGAGAGTGTCGCAGGCGTGAGCTTCACGAACCTTTGGGCCTTCTTCACAGTACCGGCCTTGCTTCATATCGCGAGACGAGGCCCTTGCCTTGCGCCCGCCTCTAGTGCCATCAACGGCGGCCGGAAACCAGGCCGCGCCCGATGGGGTAAGCGATCGCCAGCCAGTTCCTTCGGCGACCACGGGTCCTCCGCCGAGCAGCAGCCCTAAGGCACCTCCCGGAGGAGGCCTACCTCTGAAGCGCCTTGCTCCGAGCCAGCGGTGGTGATGCGGATCTCGGCCCCTCTCCTGCAGCCCTGGCGCCCTCCTCTCGAGGGTAGGAGGCTGGGGAGTGGGGCAACCGCTTCTTTGTGGCGACCTGCACCTCCTGCGATTCATGATTAGCGTATGCCTGCTCACGAGAATCAGTGGTACCCGATGTCGTCGCCTCCAGGCGTGGCGGTGGGGCCTTCACGGGGCTCTTGGAAGAGCTCGACTTACGTCGCCTCGTCCCCGGCCGGAATTTGAGGAAGAGCCTTGTTCTCCATCGTCTTTGGTGCCTTGGTCCATCATGTAGGAGCACGTATTCTTCAGGGCCGTCATCCGAAGGCCGCGCCATAGTGCTCCAGCGTGCCATGCGGTCCTGCTTGGGCGCCCACACAGGGGTGGTAGCGGCGACCTTAGGGGCCGTGGGTCGTGAAGAGTCCTTCTTCTTTGGCGGGTGCGGAGGCAGCTGCTGCCCGGCCGGTCTTGATAACCGCTAAGCGTTGGAGTAACCTTGGGGCGGCTGACCGCGTGTGGAGCCCAGCGGGCCGCCTGGACTGAGGTGGGAGCTGGGTGCAAAGGATGAGCCCCGGCGGCAAAGCCGAGGCTCGCCACCGCTCTAGCGATGCGTGGCGGCCGCCTTCGATAACTTTGCCTGCGGTAGCTCCGGGCCCACCGTGAGCACGACCCTCGGTTTACTGCTCCCGGCGGGTATGCGGTGTCGCGGCAGCGGCGTGGTTGGAAGGCCCTCGCTGCCGACCCGCGCCTGCCCGCAGTGTGAGAGTTGTCGGCTTTATCTGCGTCGCCCGCGACCCTGGCGCCCTGCGGACATGAGCTACAGGGTATAGGGTGGCCGGCGGCAGTTACGCATGGGCGGGCCAAGCCGCCTAGGGACGAGGTTGCTTTCGCTGATGCGCGGTCATGATGAGACGATCTTGACGGGACACGAAGTGGCAGGAGGTGGATCGGCGCACCCCTACGGCACGTCAAATGTCGGTTCGGGTTTGGCGAGACCCTTGAGTTCGAACAACAGTGCGTGCGTCGGAATCTCGCCTTCTACCTACGCACCCGCCACCTCGCTAGGATCTAAACTATGAAAGGAACAACACAAGAGACACATGGTTTATACTAGTTCGGGCCACCATGTGGTGTAATACCCTACTCTAGTTTGTGGTGTGGTGGATTGCCTCTTGGGGCTGGTGATGAACAATACAAAGAAGAACAGCCTCAGTGCATTCTTGGCTGGTCTTGATGAACTGCTAGGGGAGTTGATCGCTTCTCTCTATCCTCTGTCGATTCGAGATCCCCTCCCTACTATGGTGGCTAGCTCTACTTATATGGCGAGGCCTGGGCCTCTTCCCAAATATTGGCGGGAAGGCGCCAACAATTGGCTATTTGAAGGGAACATATGGTACACTTATCGACTAAAGTTGGTCCTCGCTGTCAAGGCTCTGGTGGTGGCCTTGGCTTGGGCTCCTGATGACTTCCTTCCTGCCGTTGGACTGGTCTTGGTCTTGTTGCACGAAATGGGCCTTTGCTTGATGCTCTCGCTGCGCTTGCTCCCTTTGCACCAAAGAGAAAGGAGGACCTTCTGTGGTGGCGCCCCCTGGCGCCCTTGGTAAATCATGACTTGCGTCATGGGCACCTCGTGAGTACCCTGCCTTGATCTCTGCCACCTCATGAGACAGCTGATGAGGCCGTGCACGAAGCTCCTTGTCGTCCGCCTCATGAGCTTTGCCCCTCGCGGTCTTGGCTTCGTGTTGATGAAGATGGGCGTGATGTTGCTGAAACCACGCCGCATGGCCATACCTTGAGCAAGTCAGGGGACCCCGTTCCCGGAATGCCGACATGTACCTACTAGTTTTGAGTAAGTAGCAAATTTCCACGCGGCCCGGGTATATCAAAATCACGGGGCCCATGCATCATTGCCTTTCGGTCGAACCTCGTCCACAATTTTTTATGCGTGCCTCTAACCCAAAATGCTGCCTCGTTCCCCTAAAACCAAGCGGCCCACACATATTTAAAGGCGTCGACTCGAACTCAATCCCTCTCCCATTTACTACGGCGTGGCCCGGCCACGCCGTAGTAGTACTCTAAACCCTCTTGCCGCATCATCGGTTTTCTTCAACGGGACAAGGGAAAGCGATTTGTAGTGGGCGCTTTAAAAAAGGATCATTGTGGAGACCCCTACCTAGGGTGCCCTAGGTAGCTGTCACACGCATCATTGGTTTTCTCTTTTCTTTATGCTCTTGCACCCTAGAGTGAAATTATGGTTGCAAATAAGTCGACTTAATGCGGGAAAGGTGGGGCTTTGTGATTTGACCCTCATCGCTCATTTTCTACTCTTTGCGATTGCTACGACAGGTGCCTCCAATTCAACCGCTGCTCGAACTATAATTTGGTGCATCGCTTACGTGGAACAAGGCGGTGGATGAGCCACATGTCGGCCAAGGGGTTACATTAAGTGTGTAAGCCATTTAGGTGTGCGGAATTGACCACTTGAGTTGCTACACCAACACGGCAGGAGCAACCTACCATTGGTTTTGCTCCTTGGTGAATTCGACTATATTGATCTAAAAGATACGTCTTGAACTACCCTCTCCGTCTCGGTTTTTAGGCGTCTCGGTTTATAGAGGCGTGCCGTGGTTCTAGGTCATCCATTTGATTAACTAAATATGAGTTACTATGTCACAAAAGTATATCATTGGATTCTTAAGCGGATGTAGTTTCTAAACATATCTGTTCATCACATATATAGCCGGTTGAATTCTCAACCTAGAATGGCGTGCATGCCATGTAAACCGTCTGGAGGAAGTTTAGTAAAAATGAGGTTATTTTAAGGCGATCGGCGGGGAGCATGTCTGTCATGTGGTCCCACGTGTCATGATGTACCAAAGGCGTCTGCGTGTCCCTCTTAAGGTAGAAGCGGTACTCGTGGTTTGAGATGATGGCGAACCAAAGTGTGAAATAATGGTTGCCGTCCGTGCAGGAAGGTGCGACATTGTGATTTGGCGTCTAATTGCTCATTACTACTCTTTGGGGAATGCGGTAGGGTGCGTCTCCCTCTTGTTACTGCCTTTGTTATTTGGTGCTTGACACATTGAGCGGTTGCTATATGTCCCACATATCGGCGACAAAGTACATAATTCATGAAAGCGAGCATCGATGGAGGTACAAGACACAGACTTGGTTTTTTGCTGCTTGCGATCCATCGATACAAACGGACTAAAAAAAAGCGGCGGGTCTTTTCCCACCTTGTGTAGGTAGGGAGTTTGGCATAATCTGTTCGAGGCAAGGGCGGGAAGGAAGCAGGCAAAGGTTGGCGACTTAGTTTTGGGAAAATCTGATTTCACGGTACATACCCACTAGGGTTTATAGGGCTCATCTAAAAAACATTCGTTTTCTGTTTTATAACTCTCAATTCTACTACTAAGTAGTACCATCACATGTTGGATTTGAGGTGCGTTAGATCACCCGATGCAAGCGATGTCAAGAGAAAACTCACCGATGCATGTAGAAGTTCATGGAAATTTAGTGGTCATTCATGCATTAGTTCTAATTAATGCCTCGGTAAGCATAACTTCTTGAGAAAAGCAGCGTACTAATTACTTGTGCAAACTAGGAGTACAAAATTAATTGACCACTCACCGTCTACCTTGGTTGGAGAGATTTTGAAATTGAGCCATAAAGCGTAAAGGAGGGAGTAGTAACTTTTGTCTAGATTACTATTTACGGCCTTGTATAGATGCAAAATGTATTTTTATAGTGGCCTTGTATAAGTAAATGGAGGAGTACTAAGGACATAAATATTTCAAACAATATGATAATCTCTCTAACCAAGGTAGTAGGGACGAGGAGTAAGCGGAGGGAGTAGTAAAATTTTCTCCTCGTCACATGAGCCACACTTGCGCATGGGGAGGCGGGCGTGGGCGTCTGATACTACTACTAGTAATCAAGCTTCACCTCATCCTCTGAGCCACCGCGCCCGTGGTGAAATCGATGTACTAAACAAGCTTCTCCTCGTTTTGCGAGTTGTGGGACACATCAAAGTACTCCGGTGTATAGAGCCTTGCCTCTAAGGTAGGCACCACATGGTTTGCCTCTTTTTTTTAACATAGCAGCGTCAAGTCGCTGTTTGTTCACCGTGGTAGATGATCCTCCCTCCACCAAGTGGACAACTAGTACCGTGTCAAATTACCACGTGGGCTGCCTTTTGATCTGAAATAGGCTCCACCGTGTACCAGCGAGTGTGGTTGGGAAAGAGGCAGAATGCGTGCGCCGTGCGTGCACCGTGCCCGTCCCCACCTCTCGATGGTGTGTGTGAGAGAGATACAAACCTAGACATAATCGCCGTCCATCCCCATGCCTCCATGATCAGACCACGGTAACCACGGCCCCCTCCTCCTCACCTTATCTCTCATCTTTCTCCCTCCATTTTTATATACAAGGCCACTATCAAAATTACAATTTGCAGATATAGAAGGCCACTAACACGAATCGATGCAATATTAATGGTGTTTGCCTCGTACTACTAGCAAAGAAGGACATTAATTATCCCTTGCATGCATGCAGTAGTGTGAGCATTGGCTTGATGTGCATGAAAGAGAAGAATACACACTAATTTAGACGGCAAACAAGGAAACAAGGTGCCTTGCAACATGATCACCGGATTGCCGGGAGCCCCAGAGGTATATGCTTCAGTGCAAAGGACAGCTCGCTTCCTACTGTCCAACTGATATGATTGGTTGATGCCGAAGATGATGGTGGAAGGGGGCTTCCCCACTTCCGTGGAGCCCATGCGGGGTCAACGAAGGTCCTCGCAACAAAAGGATCCGGCAAGATACTTGCTGTGTACGCCGCCGTCGCCTCTGCGGTGGCCTTCATGGGACCCAAGCGGCGGCGGCCTCCCGTGTTCTACTTCTCCTTGATTGTGGCGGCGGACACGGAGGCGCTGGCCACCGACTCATCGCTCTCCAGCGCACCGGCCTGTCGCTGCTTGCATGGCACGGCGGCCGGCATGGGAGTCTCGGCCCGAAGCAGGAGGCGTGGTACAAGTCGGCGGCGTGGGCGGCAGCAGCAGCGCCCGTCGCCGCTCCTCGTCAAGCTGGCACAGGCGGCGAGTTCTTTGAACGCAAGCCGGCTTAGGCGATGCTTGCTCCATCGGGCGAGGGAAGGGAGGTGGATCAGCGAGCTGTATAGCTTGTATCCGCCGGGCTCAGCGGGCCACCCAGCCGGCTTGGATGCGGAATAACTACTCTTCGTAAGCCATTGTAGGAGTGGACAAAGTGGTGAAGGAGGAGTGTCGGTGTCAAAACCGGCGGATCTCGGGTAGGGGTCGAGCTGTGCGTCTAGGCGGATGGTAACGGGAGACAAGGGACACGATGTTTTACAGGTCGGGCCTTCTCGATGGAGGTAAAACCCTACTCTGCTTGATTAATATTGATGATATGGGTACTACAAGAGTAGATCTACCACGAGATCGAGAGAGGCTAAACCTAGAAGCTAGCCTATGGTATGATTGTTGTTAGTCCTCGGACTAAAACCCTCAGTTTATAGACAGGAGAGGGCTAGGGGTTACACATAGTCGATTACAATGGGAGGAGATCTACATATCCGTATCATAGCTTGCCTTCTATGCCAAGGAAAGTCCCATCGGGACATGGGACAAAGTCTTCAATCTTGTATCTTCATAGTCAAGAGTCGGCCAAGGTCATAGTCGGCCATCCGGACACCCCTAATCAGGACTCCTCGGTAGCCCCGAACCGGGCTTCAATGTGATGAGTCCGGCCTGATTGTCTTCGGCATTGCAAGCGGGTTCTTCTCCAAATTCTGTGTACTGTTGAATAGTGCGGCTTCTCGTGAATATTGTGCTCCTTGGCTTCCACGCCCAATAATGGCCGTCTTCCACGTGTCAAGCGAATCTGAAAAGCCAGGGTTTTTACATTTACCCCTAGCTGCGCAAATGAGCTGCCTATAAAAGAGGCGAGTTTAGATCCGAATCACACCATCTTCCCTTAGCGAGCATTCATCGGGCGCATCAAGCGAAGATCCATTCCATCATGGCCGGTCGGCGCAGCTCCTCCTCCGCCCTCCCAACCCTCGGCTGGAAGTTGGGAGAGATGTTCAAATCCTTACGGTGAGCTAGTGATGCTCCAAACCAAGGATTACTTCCCCAGACCTTCATGGTCGGTTAGTTGGACTTTCCACCTATAATGGCGGAGAAACAGCGGAGGCGTCCCGATCCATCAAAGGAGGCGGGTATGCCTTGTCCTTATCGATAAGAGGCTCGGATTTCCAATTCATCCGTTTCTCAAGGGCTCACAGGTTCTCTGACCTCGATTGCACAACCTTACGCTTGCCTCCATATTGCATATTGCGGGCTTCGTAGCCCTTTGCGAGTTGTTTTTGGGCATCGAGGCTCATTTATTTGTGGAAGAAGCTGTTACGCCTTGTGCCCCGTTCTCGGGAGAATCGATATATCAAGTGGGCGGAGCCAAACTATAGCGCATCGCGGGGATGATATATATCCAGAACCCCAAGGAAGCGTCCGAAGGCGGCCTTGAGAATGGTTTTATATAAAAGATGTCCCCTGCGGACCTGTTGGATCGGCCTCCCGAGTTCAATAATGCTCCTTGAACAAGCGCCTAAGCTGGCGTCCACAGAGCCCTCGGAGGAAAATGACAAGGGCGTCCTTTACGATGAGGCGGATAAGGTTGTTAGCTCATTCGGACTGACCATGATCGGGTCATGGCCACATGCATTATCACGAAGTGCAGCAGCTTGATATAGAGCCACCCATGTGGGATTTCAGCAGGAGGATGATGCCACCCGCTGCGGCCGTGGGGGCGGGGTGATTCTTGCTCGGCGAAGATCTTGTCGCATTGTACAAGGGAGAAGGAGGAGTTCCTCGCGTCAATCCAGGCGGATTTTCTATGAACAATCCTCCAAGCCGGATAGCGGATGCTTCTTTTTGCCCATCCGTTCCATATTCCCATAGTTAAGTACCTTATCTTGTGATTCCGACGCAGGAATTGCGCCGGGCGTAGAGGATATAAACAACCCTCCTCCACAACCCGAGGATCCGGAGCGGTCCCTCGTCCGGCCTCCCAAGAGGATCCGGACATATCCGTGGAGCTGATCGATGTGGTATTTCCTGTGAGCATCGACAATGCCTTGAGTGGCTATTACGGCCGATTATCTGGACTGCTCCCGCCTCACAAATGTCGAGACTGAAGTCCTAATACTTGAAGATGATCCATCCGTGCTTATTTTTTATCACCGTATACCAATGGTGTTTAGCGGGGAGGATCTCGGTGGAATCTCGAACTGCGGCGACTAATAACAGGGGACCAAAGGGCGGGTAGGCTAAAGACACCATGATCGGGCGAGCACCGGCATAGCGATAAAGCGCTGCCTTATTCAAGGTATTATTCTTCGATGCATACTAGCGCCGTGCTCTCCTTTTTTAGGAAAAAGAGGGCTCGTTGGACTATATCGGAGATTGCCAATCGAGCCTCCACCAGCCGAGCTCCAAAGCTAGGTCGAGGCGGCGAACACGAGGCGTCGTCGGACGCTCCTTTAAAGAGTATCTGGACGGTATCGCCACCAATTCAGGTGGAAGTGCCATGAATCACAGGCGTCGCAGACAGTTCTTCGTGGCTTGTTTCTCCCAAGAGGCATTGGATGCCTTCAATTGGGAGATCGTACCTCGTGCCGCTCAAAATGGTCTAGCGAGCCATAGGCGGTATGTGAAAGACATCTGGTGAGAAAATTTGATGGTTATATATGTCAGTAGCCGAGACTTGAAACCGTTAGAATAACTGATTTAAGGATCATTTGTTATCTGAGGATCTTACAAAAAGAATACCCAACTGTCCCGGGGCTGGAAGAGTGCAAAGCCCAACTTGAGGCCGCACTAGCGCGACAGGGGAAACAAAGACCCCTCGGTAATATCGCTTGAAGATAAGTATGTTGTGAAGTCGGCGTGTGTACCGTCGACAATATCATTGCGGATGGCGCGGAGTAGATCGGACAAGCAACAACTCTTGCGCGGTTAAAGGCGGAGAGAGCATGCTTCGAGGTGAGGCGGGGAAGAATAATCTCAAGATGCCAACACCCAGCTGGGCGAGAACTAAAGGATGTTCGTGCCCGGTGTGGGACTCCATGAAGGAGAATCGGCGGCCGCGCGGCATTTCTAGTAAGTGCTTGAGCGAACTTTGAAAAAGAGTTGGCGAGAAGTCGGTGATAGAGTTATGTACGTAGGTATGCTCCGCAGTCGTCTGCGGAGAGATGCCGGTTCTCTGGGTGACCTTCTTCGAGCTCGTTACAAGCTGCCTGAGCGAGTTGGCGGTGATGAAAGGCATCGCCCGAGCCTTGTGGCCATCTGTCTCCATGCAGGGGCCTTGGAAGCTTGCGAGAGATGCTTAAGGGAGGCGGCGCTTCCTATTATGGAAGATATCGGCCTGCCGTCAAGGTGCCGAGGAGGCTGGGCCATGGTGAAGGCGTGGTACGAAGGTGACCCAAACCACATGGCGAGTCGGGCCTATGGGGCTGACGGAAGGAGATCCTGTGAGCTTAGTGTGCGGCCAAGTAGAGTTGGCATAAATATTCCCAGCAGGTGTAAATTAGATAGCCTATTGGATGGTATTGAAGAGGAATATGCTCGATCAAATTGACTATGTAATTTAAGATGACATGTAAAATGCCTTCTAGCGGATTGTAGATCGTTTGTCATGGCGGACCTTTTAAGCCCAGCCTCGGGACCCGATAGTCAGGTGTGTCCGAATACCCTCTCGGTTATGTAGGAACAGGGGCATGCATGGAGACCGGTAGGGGTCATTAGTGCTTGAGCAGACAAGTGCCCAACTAGTTATGTTATATTACATGGTTAGTAGAAACATCTTCGGGGAGAATAGTTCCGTTAGGGTTCCTTTCACAGGAGGCATGCCCTAAAGTGCATGTTAGGACTGCAGCGAGAAAAAGCATCAGGGGCAGATAAATAAACAAGTGAAAATCATCTTTAGTTCAGCGACCGAATATTCCCTTAAGAATGCTAGCTTTCGGCTTCACCCGGTCTGAGGTACACATCCGGTGACCAGCGAAACAATCGCAGAGGTGCTCCCTTTACCGTCTAGCCGAACAATGGGAACATAGGGGTAAGCACGGGGCGAGCAACCCAGCTTGGCCAAAACTTAAGTCATATCAATGCATATAATTGTGAATAAAAGGTACATGCGGAAGTGTGACACATGTGTTGGGCGTGAAGCCCGTATAAATAAGCACATTAAAAGCCCCGAGTATAATGGTAGCGGATAAGCGCGTCGGTTAATATCTTGAACAAAGCGCGAACAATCCGTAAGGCTGTAAGGGAAGGGAGGAGAAGGAGAGAAATGTAAGACAGTTAATGTGTAAAAATAGGCGAGAGGAAGGAGGCGAACACGAGTCGGCGCTAGGCGTAGAATCTTGGAGGCGGGCTGCGTTCCATGGGTTCGACTCGAGTCGATTATCCGATGCATCTCGCGAGCAGTGCAGCTCCACCGGTCGAGACTTGGTTAATAATAAAGGGACCTTCCCATTTGGGCTTGAGTTTGTCCTTTTCTTGTCCGTGAGCGTAGAACTAACTTCGCCAACATTGTAAGTTTTGGCCCGTACTTCTGCTTTGATATCTTGAGCCTCTTTGTTGATAGAATGCGGAGCGAGCTTTTGCCACATCACGCTCCTCCTCCAAAGGCGTCCAAACTGTCCTGCCGATCGACTTGACTTCTCTTTCTTCATTACATGCGCCGCGAGGTGAGTCATGAATTATGTCGCGAGGCAGAACTGCCTCTGCGCCGTATACCATAAAGAATGGTGTGAATCCGGTTGTGCGATTAGGCGTGGTCCGCAGCCCTAGAGTGCAGTCGAGCTCCTCTACCCGGTCGTGTTAGATTCCTTGAGGACCGCACTAATCGGGTTTCATGCGCTCATGATTAGACCATTTGCTCGCTCGACTTGACCGTTAGTTTGTGGGTGATAGGCTGAAGCATAGTCGAGCTTGATGCCCATGTTTTTGCACGAGTTTGACCTCGTCGGCCGTAAAGTTAGTGCCGTTATCGGTGATGATCTTTGTGGGGGCGCCGTAGCGATGTCGACCCACGATATGAAGTCTATCACGGTCGGATTGGCCGTCTTAACGAGCTTGGCCTCTATCCATTTGGTGAATTTATCAACCATGACCGGTAGGTATTTTTGCTTGTGGGTTCCTCCTTTAAGGGGTCCAACCATGTCAAGCCCCAGGACCCGCGAAGGGCGGTGATGGGTATGGTTTGGAGGCGGTAGGTGGCATATGGCTTTGGTTAGCAAAGAGCGGCAACCGGCGCATCGTTGGACTAAGTCTGAGCATCTGCCGGGCGTCGGCCAATAAAATCCTGTCTGGAAGGCCTTGCTTACAAGGGCCGGGCTGCGGCGTGGTGTCCGTCGAGTCCGGCATGAATTTCAGCGGAAGATTCCGCCCTTCCTCTTGGAATACACCTTTGAAGGACTCGATGGTGCTTTTCTTATAAAGCTCTCCCTCATGGACTTTATAGGCTTTAGATAAGCCACACTATCCGGCGTGCCTTGTTTTGGTCCTCGGGAAGTTCTGCACGATTAGGTAGGCTAGGAATGGTTACTGTCCGAAGGCGATGACGCCATTATTACGTGAAATTTGAAGATGTTACTTCGATGGTAGAGCCTTCCGTTGCGTCGAGAATGTTGATTGTCGGGCGGTGCGGTTGGGTCGGGCTGTTATTTCGGTTCCCCTTCCCATAAATGCGGATGGCTTGAACAACCTCTCTAGGAAGATGTTGGGGGGCGACATCAGCTTTGCATGTCGCGTGCCAACACGTCTGCTGCTGATTGTTTTCCGGGCTATATGGTGAAATTGAGCCCCTCAAACCGGTGACATTTTTAGGGCGGCGTTGCGATAAGCTGCCATTTGGGATCCTTGGCATCAAAGTCTCCATTTATATGGGATATCGTGAGGTTGAATCGCGCACCTCTAGGCGTTGGATGCCCATGGGGACGCCATCAGGAGACCATGTAGAAGGGCCTCGTGTTGACTGCGTTGTTGGAGTCCATTATACATTATCTGGAATGCGTATTGAGCTGTATCTCTTATTGGGGACGTCGAATGATGCGGCCCCTAGACCGGCCAACATTTTGGAGCCGTCGAAGTGCATGATCCAGTTGGAATATGTGCGTACTCTTTAGGGAGTTGACTTGATCCATCGGCGGACGAAGTCCGCCAAAACTTGCGACTTAATAGCTGCTGTGGCTTATAGGTTATGTCGAGCGGGAGGAGCTCAATGGCCCATTGGCAATCCTGCCCGTCGCGTCGCGATTGTTAATAATATCGTTAAGAGGTACTTGAGGCAACTGTTATCAAACACTCTTGAAAGTAGTGTCGCAGCTTCGGGATGCCATAAACACGCGTCGCTATATTTTGATAATCTGGTGCCGTGACTTGCCGGAGTGAGGGCGGTGGACACGTAGTAAACTGGTTTTGAAGGGAAATTTGTGTCCGTCCGTTTCTCGTTCGACGGCGAACCTTTGCGCTTACAACTTGATGAGTTGCCGTGATGTATAATAGCATTGGTTACGCCGATGTTAAGCGCGGCTAGGACGGGTTTGTTGCCAATATGCCTTTTATTTCTTGAGTCGGGCCGTGGCGGCATCCGTCCACTCGAAGTGTTGGTCTTGGCCGGAGGAGGATAAATGGGTAATGCCTTTTCTCCCAGCGGAGATAAAGCGGCTTAAACTGCCATGCATCGATCAATTTTGTATTTGTTTGAGGTCCTTTGGGATATCCAATTGTGTGAGCTCGGATCTTGGCTGGGTTTGCTTCAATTCCTCTACGGATACAATGAAGCCCAAGAGCTTTCGGGTGATGCTTGGCGCATTTTCGGGTTAAGCTTGATGTCATATGTTGGAGGTTATCGAATGTGAGCCTCAAGTCGTCTACTAGAGTTTCGACATGCTTGGTTTTGACAACCACATCATCTCGTATGCCTCCTTTGTTTTGCCAATCTGGTTTGCGGACATATACGAATCATGCAGCGATATGTTGCGGCGGCATTTTTGAGCCGAAGGGCATTGTGTTGAAGCGAGAATGTGCCATATGGGGCGATGAAAGCCGTTGCGGCTTGATCGAGCTCTGCCATCTTAATTTGATGGTAGCGGAGTATCGTCGAAACACAATGAATCGTGTCCTGCGGTAGCGTCGATAATTTGATCGATGCGGGGGAGGAAGGATCCTTTAGGCAAGCCTTGTTGAGGTCCTTGAAATCGGCGCATAAGCGCGAGATTTGTCCTTCTTTGGTACCATCACCGGGTTTGCTAGCCAGTCCGGATGTTTTATATCTCGATGAATCCGGCCTCCAATAGTTTGGCTAGCTCCTCTCCATGGCTTGTCTCTTAGGTTCGGGCTTGAAGAGCCTGCTTGGCGGCTTGAATCCTTTTAGGATGTTTAGGCTGTGCTTTCGGCAAGCGGCGTGGGATTCTGGCATGTCGAAGGGTGCCGGGCAAAATGTCCCAATTTTCGTGTAGGAATTCTCGTGGTCGCGGCATCTACATCGAGGGTTTAATTGCGCCTCGATGGAGCCGTTTTGTAAGTCCGTTGGATGGACTTGGAATTTGACTATTTAGTCGCGGTTTAAAGGAGGTGGACTTGGATTTTTTATCGAGTATCCGCCGTCCACATTCACCGTGGGCCTTGTGCGATCAGTTCCTCGGCCGCTAGGGCTTGGATAGTGCCTCAAGGGCGGTCTGGCTGTCTTATTTTTCGGTAGCGAGTGCTATGTCGGGTCACTAGCAAGAGTGATGATTCCATTGGGCGGGCATTTTGAGCTTCATGTACCCGTAATGGGGTATAGCTTGAAAAATTGTGAATGCCTCTCGCCCTAATAGAGCATGGTATCCATTGCTGAACAGGGCCACTTGGAACATGACCTCCTCGGACCTGTAATTATCCGTGCGAACACCACATCCGGTGTGATTTTTCTGTCTGTACGCTTCCGTGGGGATTATTCCTCTAAAGGTTGTGCTGCTTCGCTCAATGCGGTTCGATCTATTTCCATTTTGAAGGGTTTCCTCGTAAATGAGGTTCAATCCGCTACCACCGTCCATGAGTACCTTGGTAAAGCGAAAGCTGTCCACTATTGGACTAAGGACCAATCTTGGTGGTGCTCGGGTTGTTGAATTTAGGTTAAATCACGGCATTAAAGGTAATAGCCGTGTCCTCCATGGGTTTATCGTTGCTACTTGGTAGACTTGACAAGGCTGCGGAGTGTTCGTTTCGCATATTATTTGATCGAAAGTCTCGAAGGCTATTAATATCATCTTGGTATCCACAGGCTGGTGCTCTGCGGATTACGGGGTTAAAGCTATTAGCCACTTTTGGCCACTGCGGAGTATCCAACATGCTCTAAGGCTATGAGTTGGTGTGGCGCCCTCTGTACTATGAATTTTATAGGGTCCATTGAGCCATCCCTCGATATGGTTCCATGCCCTATAGGGTTTTTGTTTTGGTGTTTAACCGGGTGGTGTGATAATGCACCCTTTTATTTGGACTGGGTTTGTATTGAGGGCGGATTGTCCCAAAATCTTACTTGGTTTTCGAGCGCTTTCCATCGCGCGGTACTTTTCGTACTATGGGCCCAAGTCAACAAAAGCGTGTAATTTCACGGCGACCTATGGCGTTGAGATTCCCTTGTCCGTGCAATTATTGCGAGAAGAATGAAATTGCGTCTCCCTCGCGGCGATCCTTTATCTGTTCATAACCGGGAGAATCGACCCGATAATGATGTCTTTGTTTCCTCGGGCTCTTTCCTAATTTTGGATAGATCGCATATGTTGGTGGGTGGGTGGAATTAGATCCGAAACCTCACCCAATCTGAGACTCAAGGGCCAAGGAGTTTCGAACTTCGGAAGTTTGGATTCTTGGATATTGTCAATGAATCTAGCCCGTTGCCCGACTCTAAGTTCAGGTCTTGAGTGGCGTCCTCCCCTCCGCGGGTATCCGGCTTGGAGGGATCGGGAATCCGGACATAGCTAGTCCTTAAGATAGATGAAGGTCGCGCATTGTTCCTCCACCACAACAACGTGATGGGTGACACTGGGAGAGTTAATCTCTCTTAGTTCGGGTTTAGGCCCAATCGATGCGTGATCATGGCGACTCGAGGCGGCAATGCGATCCGGGGAGCTCGTTCTACGGAAGAGCTCCGTCGGATCTAACTTCGGCGAGTTCGAGTTAGCGTGAAGATTGCTTCGATGACCGAGAAGTCATCGTCGGTAGCGGCGACGAGCAGGCGGTCATAAGAAAACCGCCTAGCGGAGGAGTTTGGCCGATAGCCAAAGCTCCTTTAACAACGTGCGTCTTTAAAGGCGGGATGAGGCATCCTTCACGATGGCGGCGGCACGGAGGAACTCTCAATGAAAGCACCAATGTCGATGTCAAAACCGGCGGATCTCGGGTAGGGGTCCCGAAGCTGTGCGTCTAGGCGGATGGTAACGGGAGACAAGGGACACGATGTTTTTACACAGGTTGGGCCCTCTCGATGGAGTAAAACCCTACTCCTGCTTGATTAATATTGATGATATGGGTAGTACAAGAGTAGATCTACCACGAGATCGGAGAGGCTAAACCCTAGAAGCTAGCCTATGGTATGATTGTTGTTAGATCCCTACGGACTAAAATCCTCCGGCTTATATAGACACGGAGAGGGCTAGGGTTACAGTCGGTTACAATGGGAGGAGATCTACATATCCGTATCGTAAGCTTGCCTTCACGCCAAGGAAACTCCCATCCAGGACACGGGGCGAAGTCTTCAATCTGGTATCTTCATAGTCCGAGTCGGCCAAGGTCATAGTCCGGCCATCCGGACACCCCCTAATCCAGGACTCCCTCAAGGAGATAGGAGAGCGGCGGAGGTGTGCGATTCTTGGCCGGTGTTTGGACTTGTTTAAATAGGAGATTAAATAGACGGCGGGCGGGAGGCTCGGCGGCGTTGCGTTTATCCGGCCCGATCATGAGCAGACGTGTGTCGAGTGGGTTTCTCGGCTTCCACGGGCAGGTTTCATGGGCGTTTGAATCGGCAGGCGTGTTCAGCGGCGTGCAGCGAGTGGCGCCTTCGACTCTCGTAGGACACCGCGCCGTTCTTCCGCGATGTTGGGCTCTTTGGGTACATGGCCTGCATGTCGGTGACCCAATGCGAGCAGCGCTAGCGAAGGAACCTTCGGTGGCCGGGGTGGTGAAGCGGGCATTTCATAAACCGATGATTGTTCATTGAGTGTGGCGTCATCTTTTCATGTAGATAAGCCTACTATGTTGATAGCCCGTTCGATACATTGTGATTCATAAAGACCGCTGCAAACATCAATGTTACGCTTATCACGGATAAGATTGATTAATACCGTAACAATCCATGTCCTTAACAAAGGGTGCATGCACATATAGGTTGGCGTGTGTCTTGCGTGGTATGCGTGTGCATGCGGGCGTGCGAGTGTTGCGTGCGTGCAAAGTGCGTTTGATGTTGCATGCATGTGTGCGTGCGTCGTGTGTTCGTGAGTGCGTAATATGCGTGTCGATGTTGCCGCCTTTGCATGCGTGCGTGTGTTCGTTATGTTATGCGTGTCGATGTTGCCTTTGCATGCGTCGTGTCTTGCGTGCGTGCATGTATGCGTCGCGGGGTGAGGCTACGTCGGTCGGTGGCTTTTCATCTCTGGTCATTAGATTTTCCAGCCGTTGGATCGAAATCAAGGGCCTGCAGTTTATCATCAAACTCCACCCCACGAGCCGCCCGACCACCACGGCCCCCACCGCTCGAAACCACTCCCACCAGCAGTCGCGCCGCCGCGCCATCCCTCTAGCCCCCCCCCTGCGCGAGATTTTCTCAGCGATCCCTACCGCCCAATCAACGCCCCCACACCCGGCTACTGCCAACCGAGGTCTCACGACTTGAGTACCCACCGACCACTAATTTATTACCATTTATGTCCTTCATATCTGTGGCGTGGTGGGTCCTATGGTAATGTCTGCTGCTAAATGTGGACCGTTTGGTGGTCGATTGATCGTGTCATCAACAAATTACGGACTGTATGGTGAGCAAGTGACCGTATGATCACCCTAAAATGTATTTTATTAACACAGTACAGACTCAAACTACCATTTCTTTCTTTCATATCTGGGCTGACAGGTGGGCCCCACGTTCTGGCCTTGATGGTGCAACACTAGTTGCGCCACTTGGAACGTTGACTGGTCGATTGATTGTGTCATCAACAAAATCACGAGTTATGCGGGTGAGCGGTGACCGTATAATCATGACATGTATTTTTTAACGCAGTGCAGACGCAAGGGCTCATATATCTGCGCAAGCACTCACCACTATAAGCGCACACACAGACCCTACCCCTATGAGCACCTTCAAGAGAGTGAGCCAGCATATGATCTTGAGATTTTCACGAAGTCACCATAGGTGCCTCGTGGTCAGTGGAACGTCTCCTCCCCTTGAGCGCACATCACGGAAAATACTGAAATTAACCCGGGATAAATGCAAGCACCAAGACTTTAACCACGGTGGGCTCGAGAAACCACTTGTCCTCCTAACCATCCAACCACATGTTGGTTAGCACGACAAAATGTATGTGGTGACCGTGATGAGCTTATTACGAAGTCCGGTGACCATATCGTGCTTTAGCTTCAAATACAATGACCGTAAGTGTGTCAACAAAATACGGAGCACGGATCAAATGCAAAGTCCCTCAGTGTCATCAAGAAAATACGGAGACGTATCGTGAGCTAGATACTGTATGATCACCACGAGAATGTATACGGTGACCATAATGAGCATATTCTAAAGTCTAGTGACCGTATAGTGCTTTAGCTTGAAATCGGTGATGACCGTCAGCGTGAATGTGTCGTGGGCATGCATACTTTTAGAGGCGAGAGATAGTTGTGTGCGTACGTGAAAGTGGTGTAGAAAGAGGGGGTGTCCGGTGAAGACAAGGAGAGATATGCCCTTCGTTTCTCTTTCCCGTGACTAATATTTTAGGAGAATATATAAACATTCACAATGCAGAATAAATATTTTTGGATGCACCATGCAATTAACTTTCATGTATAACATTGTACTATTGTATATGCTTATTTTCTTAGTGGCCGATTAGTGTGTGGTGTGGTGGGCACATCATTTCTAGTTGTGGTGGGTCAACATGAGGACTCATGGGTCGGTTCCATCCTGCGCCACATAGGTTGGACCGAGGCGCGTTATCTGAACCCATGTGGAGGACTCGGCGTACAACGAAGCTAGCTACAGTCACGGAGGACTCTATCCCCAGTGATAAGCCGACTATATATGATTTGTAACCCTAGGCCCCAGTATGTTATAGAAGCTTGGGGGCTAGTTAAATCGATAGTATACACACGCACAATGCACTGGTATTCACGTGTACTTTGTACACACCCTATCACTAATATCTGATTACCAAGAGTAGGCTTTTTCCTCAATTGCAAGGGTCCAAACTAGGGTAAAACTTTGCCACGTATTACCATCCAGCCTAACAGTCAGGGATATCCTACCGAATGATATGATGGAATCATATCTGCCAGCTACTAAGAGAGAGGTGTGTCTTGGGGGGAGGGGCAATGTGTGCGAGAGAGGCTTAAAGATAATGTGCGCGCGGGAGACACGTAGGCACATATATGTGCGTATAGAGGGCTAGTAGAGACCATGCGTGTGTATATATGCATGTGAGAGAAATAGTGTTTTCCAACGAGATTAGTGAAAAGAGTGGTACATAGTAGTCGAGAAAGAGAGAGAGAGATCTGAGAGAGCATGTGCATGAGACACCCGACACCCAGAGAGATTGTGAGCATGTGTGAAAGAGAAATGCCGATGCATATAAAGTGTGTGCACTTATGCATTAGATAGAGAGATATATAAGCGTTTGTGAGAGCGGCGAGGCATAGTGCATCTACGTGTAAAAGGCGGTTCTCGCATTAAATTAAAATATAAATGGCATTATTATTTTTGGATGAGATCATGAATTTTGCAAATTAGCATGGGCGAAAATCAGTCTATCGGACACCCATACTCTATTGAATTCTAGCATGTGCATGTGTTTATTTCATATTATCGATCCATAGAGTGAGAGCGGTTTGAAATACAGGCAATGGATGCTTTGCAATTCATATATAAACATTAATTAGTGCACTCCATGTTGTTAGTGTGAAGCACTTTATACATTTGTCACTTGCATGGATACATTCAAATTGCTAGCTATGAAATAGAATACATGTCGAATTCAACATAAAGGGGTTTGAAGATTGAATTCATAGGAAGTGCATTCATCTATTTGAACCGAGATAATGGCATTTGTAAATCAGATGTAAAAGGGTGCATCAATCTTTGTTGTGTGTTTGAACATGCTATATATATTCATACGCATGTCTAACTTTTTTCTGCAACCAAGGAGATTATATCTGGAACCATGCATGAACTGAGGTAAGTTGCATATTTTTTAATATATACTCGTGTACAATGTATATTCAAATGTACCCCCTCCATTCCAAAATAATCATAGCTTTATGATTTTTCAAGAGTAAAGATTTGTGAAGTTTGACAAATCCTGAAAGTTCAATTCAAGAGAACTGAAAACGTTAATGCTTCTGCTCCCAAATATTGAACAAAGCGTAAAATAGGCCTCTGGTCACCCGAAACCCCGCGAGACTAATGTTTGGTGGTAGGAAATTACTGTCCTGAGTCTGGCCCGTGTAGCCTATCGGCCCGATGTCCAAGGGTCTAAACCAGGGTAGGTTTGTAACTTCACCAAGACGCTAGTCTCAACCGCCTCCGAGAAGCATTCATCGCCGTGGGCGCCTAAACACCATGCGCTCGGCGAAATCTATCCATACATTTGGGACACAGAGATTACTGTCCTACCCCAACCCATAATATGTCCGAGAAATTTTAGATGGGGGCAAAGTTTGTAACTTTCCCCAAATTTCAAACAAGCGTCCCAAATTGAAACATTGTTCCCCTTAGTTCCCGCCTCCTCCGTTTCCCCATTCATACTCCGTGGGCGCCAACGCCCTCTCCACCAACCATAAAACCACAACCTCCTCATCCTCCACCCCATAGCGCCCAATCCACCGCCCCCTCCTCCATCACTTGGGAGCCGGTACCCGGCGTCGTAAATCCAGCATAACCACAACATAGCGCCCTCAAGGACTTAGCAGGCTGAAGCCGGCGAGCTGCCTCCACGACCAACAGCGGCGTGCTCCGTGCTAGAACCACTCCGACCACGCCGTCCTCCGCCTCACTTCTGTCGCTCCTTTATGCAACCGTCCGTCCACTTGCCAGGAGCTGTTCCTGCTATGCCGTCATTCGCCTCCTCGGATCTGGTTCCCCGCCGTGACAGGCGACCCACTCACACTCAACAACTTGGCCATGGGTTCGTCCAAGGCTCCACCGTCCTCCACAACTTCTCGTTTCCAGCGAACCACAAGAAGATCGTTGGAAAAGCAGAAGGAGGACACAACTTTGCCGTGAAAAAGGTACTCCTCTTCCCTTATTCATACAAACCTTACGTCTCTGTCACCTGTATTCATCCCATGAAAGAAACTAGTTGGCGCTTCTTCTGCATCTTCTTCGTGATACTAAATGCACAGGTTTCCTCCTTTACTATTTCACCTTTGCTAGAGGTCGATAGCCGCTTTGGATTTCAATTCGGGTCGGTCGAACCATAATTAAAAAGCGGCACCCTCTTAGGCGCGGAGCACCTAGTCGCTTTGTTAAGTAGGGAAGCGGCGCATCGGTGTCTATCATAGGGGTGTGGGGCGCGAGGCTGCTGCGCTGATATGGAGGTCGGCGGGGCTTGAATGGATGGCGGGCGGTGCCAAGCAGACAGTGCGGTGAGGTCGAGGCAGGCGGTGGGCGCTGGCTGGTGGTGGTGGCGTTTGAGGAAGATCGTCAACAGGCGGCTTGAGGTAGATGAAGGCGATTGCCCGTTCTTTGTACATTGGACGGTGCAGAAAAAATGGGTGACCTATTTGTTTTCGATCATTGTTATTTTCATAGAATCTGTAGTAATTTAGTGTGCCATGCATGTTGTAGAGCTATCATATGTCTCCGTCATTTATTTCTCACCAACCTGCTATCTACTACCTTTACCTTTGTACTAATTGTGCACACACTTCACCCATACTCACACTATTGTTTTTTATGCATGGGTATTTCAGACTACGATGCGGTGTTGATGAATCTGAGAAAAGAAAAGGCGAAATCACTCTAGTGTAATTCAAAGATAAGCACTAAGCGTTTCAGTAGCTCTAAAGGTCGATGTCGGCGATTGGAGGCGATGGCGTAGCTCTGAGTTGATGATCTCAATTGCCACACAACCATCCAGTGCTTGCTTTAACCCAGCTTTGTCAAATGTGGTTGCATGTTGCATATGGTGTCTAGCTTGTATTGCTTCCAATTTGGTTAAATTGCATCGCTTACTTTACACATTATACCTTTGATAATGACATGCCTTCCTGTTTTTGATACATACTACATATGTCTATAACCATGTTAGTACATCAAACTAATGCTCTTTTGTATCCTCGTCAATCACTTATGATGAGGCAGTCACCCCGTGGAGTTCTTGTGAGACGCCCTACTCGTTTAAAGAGTGCAGTGTCATCCTCCCCACATGATTCTCAAGAAACAACAAGGCTAAATGAAGATAGTCAATGTAGCTCTCTAGTTGATGACTCCCCCCACACCCCATCGCATTACTTGGTAGTGTGATATGTGGTTGCATGTTGCATATGGTGTCTACCTTGTAATGCCTCTAATTAGGGTAAATTGCATCTGCTTAGTTAGCACATTATACCTGTGAATATGACATGCCTTCCTGTTTTTGGTACATACTACATCTTTCTATTAACCATGTTCTTACATCAAACTACTTTTCTTGTGTATCCCTCATCAATCACTTATGACGATACACCTTCAAGTTGACAGTGTAATATTGGTTGCATCTTGCATATCATTTCAAACATGTATTGCCTCTAATTTGTTGAAGTGCCACTTGTAATGAGACACATCTAACTTGGTAGAGTGATTTTGGTTGGATCTTTCATATGGTGTCTAGATTGCATTGCTTGAATTTGTTGAAATGCCTTATACCTTAGCGTTTTTCATACATATTCCATCCTCCTACAATGTGGTTGCCATACATAAAAGTTGTGTTAAATCGTTATCATGCATCAATGAATTTGGAAGTGCAATTTCATTCCTTTTTCTTGTGTGTTTACTTGACAAGGAAAAATCTGAAAGAACGAAGGCGCGGAATGATGGTGGTCCTCTGGAGCAACAAAGCAGATGATCTCTGCTGATTCTCTGCTACCGCCTTTGCAATGCTAGTTCCAAATCTCATCTCCCCTACTCCACAACCCAAGGTGCTTGCTCTAACATGGCGATGTGATATCTGGTTGCATGTTGCATATGGTGCCTAGCTTGTATTGCACCTAATTTGATAAATGCATCTCCTTAGCTTACACATTATACATGTGAATATGACACGCCTTCCTGTTTTTGGTACATACTACATCGCCTATCACACCATGTTCTTACATCAAACTCTTCTTCTTGTGTATCCTGCATCTATAAACTTATGATGAGGCAGTCCTTTGTGGGTTAATATGAGGCGTGCTACTCTTATAAAGAATGCAATTTCATCCTCACTTATAAAAAGCTTGCATTGATTCTAACAATTTCAAGCACCTTGTGCTTAGTTTACACTTTATACATCATACATGTCAATATGTCACGCCATCCATTTTTCATACATATTCCATCCTCCTATCATGCGGCTGCCTTACATGAAAGTAGTGTTAAATCGATTATCATGCATCAATGAGTTACGAAGAAAATTTTATTCCTTTTTCTTGTGGGTTTGACTTGACAAGGCAAAATCAAGAAAGAGGAAGGAAAAAATAAGGAAGGCGATGATGGTGGTCCTCTGCTGACAACGTAAGCAGACATCTGTACCCATTCTCCTTGTCTTGATAGTGCATTACAAGGTCAAGTCTCGCTCCCTACTCCACCATCCAAGGTGCTTGCTCTAACTTGGCGGTGTGATATCTGGTTGCATGTTGCATATGGTGTCTAGCTTGTATTGCTCCTAATTAGTGTAAAGCGCATCTGCTTAGCTTACACATGATACGTGTGAATATGACACGCTTTCTGTTTTGGTACATACTATATCTATCTATCACACCATGTTCTTACATGAAACTATTCTTCTTGTGTATCCTAAATCAGTCACTTATGATGGGACACCTTTAAGTTGGCGGTGTGATATTGGTTTGCGTCTTGAATATGATTTCTAGCATGTATTGCTTCTAGTTTGATGAGCATACCTATGGCGAGACAGTTTTAACTTGGTAGAGTGGTATTGATTGCACCTTCCATATGGTGTCTAGTTTGTAGTGCTTCTAATTTGTTGAAGTGCCTTCTACTTAGTTACCACATCATAGGTGTGAATATGTCAAGCCGTCCATTTTTTCATACATATTCCATCCTCGTATCATGACTTTGCCTTTCATCGAGTAGTGTTAAATCGGTATCATGCATGAATGAGTTACGAAGAAGCGAATTATATTCCTTTTCTTGCGGTTTGACCTCACAATGCAAAATCAATAAAGCTGAAGGAAATTGGCAAGACATTGGATGATGGTAGCCCTTAGAACAACTGAAGCGGAGGGTCTCTATAGATTCTACTCCGCCATCCTCCCAACAAGATTAGCAAGACAACACAAGGCTAGACAATCAGCGTGGTATGTAGATGATGAGCACATCCCCTACTCCACCATCACAGTGCTTGCTCTAACTTGGCACTATTGTATGTGGTTGCATGTTGCGTATGATGTCTAGCTTGTATTGCTTCTAACTTTGTTGAATTGCATCTGCTTACTTTACACATAATGCTGTGAATATGACCGTGTTCTGTTTCTAGAACATACGTGTACATGATGAGCACATCTCCCTACTCCACCATCACAGTGCTTGCTCTAACTTGGAACTGTTATATGTGGTTGCATTTTCCGTATGATATCTAGTTTCTATTGCTTGATTATGTTGAATTGCATCTGCGTAGCTTACAACTTATACTGCAGCGATCACTTACCCATAAGACACATTTAAGTTGGGACTGTGATGTAGGTTGCATCTTGCATTGTCTTCTAGCTTCGTCTTGCTTCTAATTTCTTGAAATGGCACTTCTGACGAGACACTTTTACTGATAAGTGATATTGGTTGCATGTTCATATGGTGCCTAGCTTTCATTTCTTCTAATTTTGTTGAAATGCCTTGACTTCTTGTTTTTCATACATATTCCATCCTCCTATCGTATGTGTGAATATGAAACGGTATCTTTTTTGTATATATTCCACCCTCCTATCCTGCGCTTGCCTTACATCAAAATAGTGTTCGTCTATATCATGCATCAACCAGTTATGCGAGCTAATTTTATTCATCTTCTTGTGGTTTTGACTTCATAAGGCAATATCGAGAAAATAGGAAGGAAAAGAGTAAGTTAGGGGATGTTGGTGGTCCTCCTTCCCGACACAAGCAGAGACTCTCTAGATTTGCTACTACTACTGCTAATGAAGTTGAAGTCCCAAGTCTACATGATGAGTTCATCTCCGTACTCCACCATCGCGGTGCTTGCTCTAAGTTGACGATGTGATAATTGGTTTCATGTTGCATATGTTGTCTAGCCTGTATTTCTTCTATTTTGATTAAATTGCACTGCTGAGTTTATCGTTATACATGTGCATATGACATGGCTTTACGTGTCTAGAATACACTTCATCTATCTATCATACCATGTTCTTACATCAAAGTCTGCTGTTGTGTATCCGCATCAGTCACTCATGATTGGGCGCTTTTAACATGGCGGTTTGATAGTGGTTGCATCTTGCATTGATTTCTATGTTGTCTTGCTTCTAATTTTTGAATTGCCACTTATGACAAGACACTTTTAACTTGGCGAGTAATATTGGTTGCATTTTCATATGGTGTCTAGCTTGCATTACTTCTATTTTCTTGAAAATCATACCTTAGTTTACGCATCGTGGCGTGAATATGTCATGCCATCCGTTTTTTTACATATTCCATCCTCATACGGTTGTCTTACGTCAAAGTATTGCTTGTTGTATCATGCATCAATGAGTTACGAAGAGCGATTTTATTCTTTTGTGTTGTGGAGTGCGGCTTGACATGGCAAAGTCAAAAAAGCAAGGAAAATAACATAGCGGGAGTGGTGTTACTAAATCGGGTGAAATAGAAAAGGATCGCCGTCGAGATTACGCTAGTACTTTAGTGCGATAGAAGGTCCAAGTCCACCGGCTAAATCTACAAACACGTATCACTGCTCCACCAGTGCGACATCCGCTTCAAGCTGTACCGACATCTCAAGGAGTTACTCGTTCGTTTGCTCGAGGCGGCCGGTTCCCAAGCTACCTTCACACCTAACACTACTTACGAAGCACTAGCGACACAATAGGACTTGGCAAGATCGGATGAACCTCATGAGCATCAACACCAAGGCGGTACTTGACCGAGTCAAGTTGCACTTGCATGCTCCTTTATATGTACTCTCACGGTTTGATGTACACTAACACTTTCCATATTAGTTGTTGAACTAGCACCACGGCATAGCGAAATAGACATCGAGGATAATGCTTGACAGATTAACAAAATCTAAAGGGGGAAGAATGGTCCATTTTAAGGCAGGTTTAAAAAGGCCACGTGATGCTATAGAGTCAGCCAAGTCAGTATCAGAGGCAGCCGTTGCTGTTAGGTGTCATGCACGTATCCTCCCAACATGGATCCAATACGAGGAATGAGTAAGACAATACCGGTTTAACACCTTCCTTGACCATTTATCCGTAAGTAATGTTACTCATCCATAATTAGTAATATTGTCTTGCTCATCCCATACTTTCTAGCTTCCTCTAATAAGACTCACATTCTTTTTCAGCAGATGAGGTTCAAGTTGGATCAGAAAGATGATGCAACTAAACAAGCATGCACTCATGTTTTTGATGCGCTCTGCGGCGATGTCGGTACCACCTTAGAAAATCTCACTTGAAGGCAAGGCTAACAATGAAATCGCCCAAACATATCCGATGGAATATATTACGGATGAAAGCTGGACAGCCCTTGTTAAACACTTAGTGCGATCCAAAAGAATCGGTTAGGCTATATGTATTTGATCGGACCACATATTGAGCTTGTATTTATGTATGTGCCTTACAAGTGTATCTTCTTCTAGGCTAACTGTTTGAAGAACAAGACCAACCGTTCTAAAGTGAAATTCCAACAGACAACGGGATCTAGTAGCTATATTGCACACTCTGAGGCTCTTGTAAATAGCTGCTACTTCCTTCTTTTTTACATGCCATATTATCGTATCTATATTGACTTGTTCCAAATACAAAGGAAAGCCCGTGCGGACCAAAAGAACCTGAACGAATCGGTGCAAATCTGTCACAACCCTAAATTGTTTGCGAGATAGTTGCATCGGTGAGCATCATGCATCCTCTTAATTTCAAGAAACTTGAAATGAGGAAAGTGAAAGCCTCGAAATCAATTTAAAGAAGGCAAGAACCCTCTAAATTGCATTCATTGTTTCCAACATGCCTTCATAAATGTTTAATAATTTTGGCAAGGCTTTGAAGACCAAACCAAAAATAGTGAACATTTATGTGGAATATTTAGGCCTTTGAATTTAAATGACTATCCTATTTGAATTTGGAAATATACCCAAATATATATATGGGATATATCTCCAAATACCTCTGATATATTTTATGTGCATTTGGAAAAGTCCATTTGCAACATAAAATTATTAGAAGATATTTACTTTATTTTTGAAACTGTTTTGAATTTCAAAACCGATGGAAAAGATAAAATAAAAACAAAGCGAGAGAGAGAGAAGAGAGAGAGAGAGAGAGAGAGAGAGAGGTTCTTACAGGCGCTCACTGGCGCTCACACAGCTTTGGCCCGGCATGTCATGTCCCGGTGGCGATGCGGTCGTCCCCTTCCTCTCGCCCGGAAGGGCGAAGGCATGTGCCCACCTTGCAGCAGCGCTGGCCACCTCCTTCTTCCGCCGCTGCCTCGGCGCCCGGGGCGTCGCCCACGCACCCCGGACCCTCTGCACCTCTCCCTCTCTCCCCGAGCGCTCTCCCGTCCTCTGTTCTCCTCACCCAACAGCGCCCGCGCGGCCGGCGAGAACCACTATGGCCACGGCCACCCCTACGCCTGTCGTCGCCCGGAAGAACCGCCATCGACTCCTGCATCGTCTCGCCAACCCGTTCGGCTGCGGGGAGCTCGGCAGCGTCGCCCTCGACCTCATCTTCTTCCTCGGCCCGCGAGAGATCGCCGCCGGGATTCCGGCGCTGTCAAGCCTTCCCGAGCCAGCCCGCGACCTCTTGCAACCACCATGAGCTCCAGCGTCGTAACCCCCTCTCCCGAGTTCATTTCGCCTGTAGCCGCCGCCCCTTGCCCGACCGAATCGCGCGCCGCTGGCCTGTCGCGGCGTGGCCCGGTGACCATTTGGTCATGGCGTGCACCCATTGAGCTTCGCCACGACACATAGAGCCTCCCCGGCGCCTAACCTCGCTCGTTAGCGTGCCGCGACGCCACTTCCGCCGTTGCCCGTGCTCCGGCAGCCGCCTCTCCCGTCGTTATCGCCGACTCGCTTCACCCAGGTTCCAGCTGCGGCCACCATTGGACGCGCCATAACACGGGCGTTCCAATGAGTGCAACTCCGCCTCCTCTCGTTGCCGAAATCGCCGGGACGAGCGACGCCGCCACTCTGGATGGTCGCCGGCGGCCTAACTCCGGCCACACCGACGTGGCACACTTAATTAGCGGCTAGTCGCCCTTCTATCCAACCCCCTGGGCCACTGACACATGGGCCCTACTCCCTAATTAACTACAGCTTTATTTCTGCTTAGATTAGTTTCAATCCAATGGGACCCTGCGTCGAGTTGGTGTCTTGGCGTGGTGTTAACTGACCCCACCGTGCATGACCCGAGACACTCTGTGTGGTGACCAATGGACTCCACTAGTCAGGTTTGACTTGGTCAGCCAGATTGACTAGTAGCGTCACAATGGCAGTGGTGGCGCAATAAGTCATTTTCGGATTTAATTTAATTCAGGAAATTCCAGAAAATAGCTAAAATTTCTAAAAATCATAGAAATTAATCTGTAACTCGAAATGCAAAGATTTATATATGAAAAATGATCAGAAAAATCCAATCTTTCAATCTGTACCATTTTCATGCATGTTTAAACAACGTATACCTGCTGATCAGGTCCAATCAATTAAATGGCATTTGAACTTCACATATGAAGTTTGAATTTTAACCTAGGGTTCAAACCAACTCCATTTAACATGTTGCTAGTTGCATTAGCTCAAAATACAGCATATTTCCATGTCATGATCATGCATCATATTGTTGCCTTGCATTGATTGTGTTCTTCCTTGTTTGCGGTATTTGTCCCCTCTCGATGAAGCGAGGTTTGACGATAAGTTCGATGACAGATGAAGAACTATATTATCTTGAAGTGCCGAGGCAAGCAAAACCCCTTGTTCATTACGATACAATCCTACTCTCTCGCTCCTGCTCTCTTTTCTGCATTAGGACAACAACGATTCATCTGTACTTGCTGCGGTAGCTGAACCCCTTTATCCTCTGCATGACTGTCATTGCCACGATAAATAGATGAAACCCACTAGCATGAGTAGGAGTTGTTTGAGCCTGTTGTGCCTACTCATTCATGCTTGTTTGTCATGCACTGCTCTTTGCTTAGAGTTGAGTCGGGTCCGATTCATCGGGGATGAATCGAGAGGTGTGTGAACATGTCCTCTTGTGTGTGAGCTAAGTGTGTGAACACGATTTGGTAAAAGTAGCGGTGAGAGGCCATGTAGGAGTACATGGTGGGTTGTCTCATTGAAGCCGTCCTCGAGGCTGAGTTACGTGTTTGTGATCCATGAGCAGTTACTACCACACATTGGGTTCGATAACTTCGACCCCTCTCGGCTTATTAATCGCCTCGATCTCTGTCCGGGAGTTGCAACTAGTTTATGGTGTTTGTAGGATATGTGTTGGAGGCCGTGCGTGGCGCTGACCCTAGGGGTGAGCTATGATGCGGTAGATACCAGTGGCCGGTGTACAGGCGCCCGTTTGGTGTCTCGGGAACCACTGCACCGTGTTTGGGGCTGTGGCGAAACCCGGCGGATCTCCTGCGGATGGAACCCGAATAGGCGATAAACTGGACTAGAGACTTGCGTGGTTAGTTAGGTCATGGCGACTCCCTCGCCCGAGCTTCCGCTTGAAGGTTGCCGAGATACAGCGTGTACATGGTGGTAAGTGGCGAGGCGTGTGTGAAAAAGTACACCCTGCGAGTTATAAATGATCTATTGAATAGCGATGTCGCGGTAAAGTACTTACGGGTTGCACATGCGGTTCATAGACAAGTGAAAGTGGATACTCTAAAATCGCCAAGATAAGCGTGAGTGCTATGGATGGCGTTCTCGTGGGGAGGCGAGGCGGATCCATAGTGGTGTATTGATATGGTGAATATGTGGACTCGTGTGCATCACCTCAAAAGAGTTACTTGCGATCGTAGTTCGGGATAGCCACCGAGTCAAAGCTGGCTTGCTGCGATCAAATTCCACCACCCCTTTGTTGATACCGATGCATATGTAGTTAGTTACGATGTAAGTCTTCTTTGGTACATTTGTACTCACGTTTGCTTAATTTATGTTTTGCAGAGAGACTTCAGTCTCGCTAATAGTTCCGCGTGGACTTCGACGTATAGATTGATACCTCAGCTACGATCTTGTACCCTTGGGAGGGTCTTGTAAATAGTCAGGCTTCTCAGCCTTCTTCATTTGTAGATGTCTGTACTCAGACATGTTAAGCTTCCGCTTGTGCTTTGACTTTTATGCTGTGAATGTTGGGTCATGAGACCCATGTTTGTAATATCTCGCTCCTCGGAGCCTAATGAATAAATACTTGAGTCGTAGAGTTATGTTGTGATGCCATGTTGTATTTACACATATCGAGCATATTGTGTGTATGTTTGAAATGCTTGGTATGTTTGGGATCCGACAATCTAGTTGTTTATCCTTGGCAGCCTCTCTTATGGGGAAATGTAGTCTAGTGCTTCCATGAGCCATAGTAGTCACTTCTGACCAGTTCACGGAGTCACCTTCTTGCCTCTCTGCTTTCGGGGCGGCTTGGCTGGTCGGCATGTGTTTCACTTTGTTCTGTATACATCCCTTGAAATGTCACGCGGTGACATCCAGGAGTCCTACCTAACCTGCTATAGCCGGGTTCCCGAGTCTGTTAGCCTAGTGCTACAGCCGGATTCTGCAGCTGTTGACCGACATGCTCGAAGTTGATTCATGTAAGCTTTGTCCCCATGGGTTAGTGCCGCTTTGGGTTCACGACTAGCCATGTCGGCCAGAGTTCTCTGTCATATTGATGCTAGCGACACTATCATATACGTGAGCCAAAAGGCGCAGACGGTCCCAGGCCATGGTAAGGCGACACCCGTGGGAATACCATGCGTGAGGCCGCAAAGTGATATGATGTAACATCCCAAATTTTCGATTTGGAATGTTATACATAGGTCATCCATGCATATCATATTTTATTGCATCTTCTTTCCGCAATTCTCGAAATCCTAAGCAACTCAAGGACCCTCGGAGAGAGTTGGGGATTTTCTGATTTTTCGTATTTGATTTTATCAAATATTGGAAAACGAGGATTTTTGATTTTAATTATTTTTCTCTTCGGAAAATATTTCTTATTAAAATAAATGAGGGGAGATAATATGACTTCTCCAAAACAATTTAAATATTGGAGGAAAAATGTTTAAATCATTATTTGGATTTTATTTGAGTTTATTTGGAATTTATTGACCCTAGAAAAGAAAATTGCACATTTTAAAAAATTGCATTTTAGGGGCCAAGGAAATGTTCATCCCGTTCTAAATATTTCATTTAGACGGTGAAAATTTGTTTTGGCATTTTTAGATTTTTATTTATTTTTCTAGGATTTTTCTAATTCTCGGCGGATTTTATTAAAAAAAACTTCATGGCCTTGCTTTTACCGTGGGCGAGGCCCGGCCAGTAAACCCGCCGCCTCCTTCCCAGCGCCGCCGCCGCCGTGTCGATCTTGGACACCACCGCCCGCCGCCTTGCCCCCTCCCCAAGCGGACCGCCCCCATCCTATAAATGCCGCGCCCCCTCTAGCCGCCACCACCGCCGTCACCTCCGGGCCAGGCCCGAGCCGCCGCCACCCACCCCTAGCCGCCCGCCCGAAAGTCGCCTCCACCGCCGATGCCGCCGCCCGCCGCCTCTAACCGCCGCCGCCGCCGCCTCTAGCCGCCGTCGCTGCCTCTTGCCGCCACCCCGCCGTCGAGCCGGAGCCCCGCCGGAGCCACCACGTGGTAGCCGCCCTGCCGCCCGGTTTTTCGAAGAAAATCGTTTCGTTTTTTTTATAAAAACCCTAGTTGTGTTTTTCTATTTTAGATCGGTTTATTTCTTCGGTTTATTTATTTAGCGAGCGTTCGCTCGTTCGTTCGTTTTAACGAACGCATTCTTCGTTTATTTTTCAGTTAACGAACGTTCGTTCGTTAAACTGTTCACCGTTTTCTTTTATCGGATTTATTCCGCGATTTTCCTGATCGCGATTTCTAATCCGATGTTCGATCTAGTATAACTTTTCGCTCGTTTATCGGAATCAGGCGATTCAAGCACCGGAGTTTCATCTGAAACCCTCTTTCGAATAACCAACTCAAACCAGCTTTTGCCTCTGTAAATTTGACCCTAGTTCAGATTAGTAAGCGGATCTTATTTCTTTTGCGTTTGAGTTTACGTTGCTCGGTTTGATTTGATTCTTTTTGCGAACGGAGTTCTTAAATTGAACTCTCGGTCAACCTCTTTAGTAGAGTTTTGCTTGTGCATCTTTGCTTGTTGCTTATGTATGTTATTGTTTGATTGCGATAGAATTCCCGGTCTGCGAGCGTGTTACTCTGAGTCTCTAGGATTCACGGATCGTCAGCAAGGCAAGTAACACTTTGATCATACTCTTTTCATACCCAGTTTTTATGCATTAGTCTCAATCCACAAACATTGCATAATTAGGATATCATTAACTTGTGGGTTGGGAAGTAGATATTGAGGTAGAACCTATTGCCCTGTTACTATCAAACCCTTGGGAGTTACTTCTCGCTTACTTATTATTGCTATGCTATGCTCGTGAGCGTGGTTTGGGTTTGAGTGTATTCCATGACAGATGTGAGATTATTAATTAATGGTTCAACTTAAGGTGGCAACTTTAATACACATCTGGGTGGATTGAGGCACTGGGGAACCCAGTGTTATGCTGTTTTATTTTGGAAATCCCGGGGTGCCGTGTGATCTTCCTATGGACCGCCACCAGGCTCAAAGGGAACTGAGTTTATTCATGCTAGAAACTTCCGTGTGCAGCCACAAGCTATTATGGGCTCTAGCATAGTTGAGTAAGTTCGTGAAGCTCTTGAAGAGGTAGATCTGCGGTAGTGGGTTTTGTAGGTTTGGTATGGTCTACCGGAGTAGAGTTAATGTTTACGAAGGCGTGTCTCGGTCATCCGTTTCTCAAACACCATGTAGTCACGAGAAATCAGCGGGCGATTGAGTCTTGTGGGGAAAAGTCATAAACCTTTGCAGTGTACAATCTAATCATGGTTAGCCGTGTCCTCGGTTATGGACAATTCGAGTATCTAGTACACGAGTATTCACATGTATCTCATCACTCTATATTAATATTCTTGGGATGTTAATTACTCTAATTGGGATTGAGTTGGGGTTATACCTTCTCAATGATGTTTCAACCACCATGATAGTTAAATTAAAATTTATTCCTTTGTTGTAGGGAAAAATTGGCTTTCATAAAAACTATAACCATAGAGCTTTCCACCAACCATATATGCATGTAGTGATAGCCTTATTCATTCTTGTTCTCTTGTGTTATATTGCGGCATATTCCATGTGCTAACCCGTTCTCGGGCTGCAGCGTATTATGTTGCGGACTTTTGAACGAGGAGTAAGGATCGTTAGGTCGTTGCCGTGCAGCTCAGCTATGCCGTTGGAGTTGATGGACTCACTTTATCTTCCAAGCCTTCATTGTTATCGCATTAGATGGCCTTAAGCCATATTATTGTAATAAGTTCTCTTTTGAGACATTCGTTGTAATAAGTGTGTGATTGCTACTCTGTTATAAATCCTTGATCTTGTGTGTGTCGGCATTCTTGATCCGGGGATGACCTTTGAAACACGAGACTTGACCACTTGAGTCGGTTCGCTACAAGATTATGTCGAGCACATCTTGAGTGTAGGACACGACCACTAAGATAAAACCATAGGTCACTCTTCTCTACTCATTTCGACTCCTCTCCATTTCCACTCTTTAGGATGGCGGAGATGAAGAACAAGTTTGCTGGCGGATGAAGACACACCTTTTGGGCGCCATTTGAAGGAAGTCACTAGGTACTTGAACATTGGAATACCAAGCTTCACGGGACGTACAGCGCCACCTTACCAGAAGAGGGCTGGATGATTCAAGTACAAGTACCGGAACGGACGTTCTGCCAACTTCTAAGCCCATAGAGTTTTCTTTGAAGCACCCACAGGTTTAGGAAAGAGTATGGTAGCTCACATTACCATGGGACGTGTTGGAGAAGTCTACAACAGGGAGCTTAAAGACACCATCTACCAAATATGTGGGCGCCGAGGGCGAGCAATGGGAAGTAATCAGCACCAAGAAGGATAGATCCATTGCAACTTTCATTCAGAGCTAAACCAGCACATTCGGCGTCGGAGAACGGATGTCTTGAGACATGATGGAGTTGAAGAAGCGAAGACCAAGATCATCGAGTGGAGGAAGAACTCAAGTCTACGTGATGGATATGAGGAGGAAATCAAGATACTCTTGGAAAGAGCGGCGATCTAGTCAAGAAGATCGGAGTATTCATGGGAGGATCCGCCTTTGGAAGAAGAGGAAGAAGATCCCACTTGCGGGATAACTACATCATCATCAACGACACGATTCGATCCAAGTGATGATGACTACGAAGATAAAGCTGGAGCGGACATCGTGGAGTCTTCCACCGATCAAATTTTTAGATGACCACCATATATTAGTAGTATCCCCCATGTAACTAGTAGTAGGCTGAGCACTTTTGCGATAGTCCTAGACCGTTGTATGCCCTTGCTTGATTGATTGAGTGAAATGATTGTGTTTGCCTCATGTGCATATGGGTAGTGTTTTCTCACTAGACCTTTTCTATTCTAATCTCTTCCATCTAAACCCATTAGATGCCTCAGAGACATGACCTTTGGTTTTGTTTTCCACGGAGCTCACCCAGTTGATCCAGCGGCGAGAATGCCTTGATGCAATTGCTAGTTGAACCAGGGCAACAACAACAACAACCCGTCGCCGGTGGACAATTTAGCCCGTTTCACGAGGTTACAACGCGGTGTTTTCGGTAGCACCAAGCCAATAGTTCTTGATGATTGGCTCGCCGTATTGGAAGGAGTTAACCACCGCGGGATGCCGGATCTTTGAGAAGGTGCGCTTTGCCGCACATCAATTGGATGGACCAGCAGCCGCATGGTGGGAGAATTACGGCTACTTTTCCTATAGCCAATGTCACTTGGGATCAGTTTCAACAAGCCTTTCGCACGGCCCATGTTTCAAGCTGGATCCATGCGGATGAAAAAGCATGAGTTTACGCAACTTCGCCCGAAGAACCGTCTTGTGGCGCGATCGTGGATGAGTTTAGTAAGTTATCACGCTATGCCCCGATGATGTGGCCACAGATGCATGAAGCGGGAGAAGTTTATGGAAGGGCTGAGCGATGAGATGAGCATGCAGGTTGATGGTGGCAACTTTCAACAACTACCGGGAGTTGGTAGACAAGGCCCTCATGATTGAAGGAAAGCGGCAGCAAATTGAGAGTCGTAAGAGGAAGTATGGACAATGGAAGTACAACTCGGGAGCTCACGGAAGCCTCGCAACCCGAATCCGGGAGGACTTGTTCATAACCATGGAGGCCATAACCACCTTTGGAGGAGGATCGCATAACCAAAATGGTGCGAAGAATGGGAATGGGAGCAGTCAATAACAATCGAATCGCTCTAACCCATCTACACCGCCAAGAGGGACTTAAGCCAAGTTATTTGCTTTAAGTGCGGGAAGACATGGCACTATGCCAATGATTGCCTGAAGGAAGGAATGGAAGCGGAAATGGGGCGCTGGGAAGAAGCCAAATCCATTCAACAAAGGACAAGTGAACCACGTTAACGTGGAGGAACTTGAAGAAGCAGCCAGCGGTAATAGGTAAGTTTTGGTTAAGTCATTTACCGCTATTGTTCTTTTAAATCTTGGTGCATCGCATTCATACATATCAAGGGATTAGTGGATAATTTTAAGTTACCAACCCAAACCCTTAGGACCCCTCTTTTAGTGAGCTACTTTGGAGGCGAGTACATGCCTAGCGGATGGTGCACCGGATACCACTAACCATTGGGCGCATGTTTTTCCGTGCGATCTAATTATCTTGGAGTCGCAAGGATTGGATGTGATATTAGGTATGGTGGATGTCAAAGTATGGAGGAAGTATTGATTGTGCCGGCAAATCAATATATCTTACCACCGGGAGGGAAAAAGGATTAAGTATGTATCTAGGCATGTGCCTAGGAGGCGAAGTGAATGCCCTCACGGGAGTTATGCGGGAGGAAGTGCACATAGTAAAAGATTTTCGGATGTTTTTCGAGGAGTTACCATGCATGCCACGGATCGAGACATCGAGTTCTTGATAGAGCTATTGCAGTCAGGGCCAATATCCAGAGACCCTATCGGATGCCGCAAATGATCGGAGAAATTAAAAGCGAGATCAAGGAGTTATTGGAGAAAGGTTATATTGAAGGAGTTCATCACCTTGGGAGCACCGAGTACTTTTGGTGAGAAGAAGGATAAATCCACGAGGATGGTGGTTGATTACGAGCCTTGAATGAAGTAACAATAAAGAACAAGTATCCATTACCGATGATCAATGATCTGTTTGATCAGTTGCAAGGAGCTAAGGTGTTTTCGAAGATTGATCTACGATCGGGATACCATCAGTTGAACATTCGAGAGAAGGATATACCCAAGACAGCATTCACCACGTGATATGTTATATGAGTATACGGTCATGTCGTTTGGACTGACTAACGCCCCTGACTATTTCATGAGTATGATGAACAAGGTGTTCATGGAGTATTTGGACAAGTTTGTTGTGGTGTTTATTGATGACATTATGGTATACTCGATGAACGAAGAGGAGCACAAGGAGCATTTGCGTTTGGTTCTCGAAACTTCGAGGAACACCGATTATCGCCAAATTCATGAAGTCACGAGTTTTGGTTGAAGGAAGTTGGATTTCTTGGGCACGTTATATCGGGAGAGGTATAGCGGTAGATCGATGGGTTCATCGATTCTTGAATGGTTGGCACCCACTTGATTGGCGAGATCCATGATTTCCTTGGACCCGAGGATATTATCGGAGATTCATTGAAATTTTCCAAACTTGCCAAGCCAATGGTGAATTCTGAAGAAGGATACTAAGTTTAAATGGACAGAAGATTGCGAGGCAAGTTTTGGAGTTAAAGAAACCGTTGACTACAACCCAGTCTTGACATTGCGGATATACATAAGGAGTTTAAAGTGTATTGCGGCGCCTCTCGCTTGGGGCTGGGATGTGTGCTTATGCGGGGCGGAAAGGTTGTTTACGTATGCCTCCACGACAAGCTGAAGCCTCATGAGTTGAACTATGCCAAGCATGATTTGGAGCTAGTAGTGGTAGCGCCGCGCCTTGAAGACTTGGAGACATTATCTTATTGGAAACCATTGTGATATGTACACGGATCATAAGAGTTTGAAGTACATTTTCACTCAAAGGAGTTAAACCTTAGGCGGAGGAGATGGTTGGAACTTATAAAGGATTACGACATGAAGCTGCACTATCATCCGAGGAAAGGCCAATGTCGTGTGAGGCGCCTTGAGCCATAAGAGTTCGCTAATATCCTTGAAAGTAGAGGACTGCCAAAGGAGTTAGGCGAGGATATTATGGAACTTGGTTGGAGATTGTTCCAAGAGGTTTCATTACAGCGATGGAGGTTCGGTCTACATTGTTGGACAAGCTTGAGGAAGCTCGGAAGGAAGACAAAGATTGCTGAAATAAAGGAGAAGATGAAGCGAAGGAAAAGCCAAAGGTTTTCGCGAGGATGAGCATGATACCTTGTGGTTTGAGGACCGAGTTTATGTGCCCAATAACCCGGAGATCGAAATTAATACTTGAGGCCCATGACTCACCATACTCGATACACCGGAAACACCAAGATGTATTTGGATTTGAAGGAATGTTTACGGTGGTGGTATGAAGAAGGATATTGCAGTATGTAGTCGTATGTGATGTATGTCGGAGTGAAGGCGAGCATCGAAGCCAGGCGGGGACTATGCCGATACCGAATGGAAGTGGGATAAACTTGGCATGGACTTTATCACGGATTACCCGAACCAAAGCGGGATATGACTCAATATGGGTAGTAGTGGATTGTTTGACCAAAGTAGCTCACTTCATCCCGTGAAAACAACTTATACAAGTGCAAAGTTGGCCAAACTATATATGTCCATGATCGTATGTTTGCATGGAGTTAGAGGACCATCGTGTCGGATAGAGAACACAATTTACTTCAAAGTTTTGGCATCGGTTACACGGACCACAGGTGCGAGATTGGAGTTGATGCCGCATTCCACCCATGAGCGGATGGGCGGAGCGAGAGAGTCAATCAGATTACGGAGGACATGTTGAGAGCACGTCGCTAGATTATGGATCTAGTTGGGATGACAATTTGCCTTCTGTGAGTTCTCATACAACAATAGCTACCAAGCCAGTTTGAAGATGGCACCGTTTGAAGCTCTGTATGGGCGCGGATGTAGAACACCTCGATGTGGGATGAGGTAGGAGGCCGTCAATTGTTTGGACCAGATTTGATCAAAGAGTTAGAAGAAGGTTAAACTAATCCGAGGCAGTTAAAGATTGCTCGGTCCGAGCGGAAGAGTTATGTAGATTCAAAAGCATGAGAAGTAACCTATGAAATTGGAGCGAGCCTATCTGCGAGTATCACCCTTGCGAGGTGAAACGTTTTGGATTTAAGGAAAAACTAGCCCCAAGATTTGTAGGACCGTGCCGTGTTTTGGAGCGGATGGGAGAGTTGCCTACAAGCTGGAGTTACGAAGGATTGTCAGGAGTTCACGATGTGTTCCACAAATCACAGTTGAAGAAGTGTCATGCGAGATGGCGATATACCGTTAAGAGATATAGTGCCTGGGCGATTCAGTTGGATAATGTCGACCTATGAGGAGAAGCCAATAAAGATTCTTGACTTTGACAGCGAGTCACTTTCATGACAAGGTTATCAAGTTTTGCAAAGTTCGATTGGAGCCACCATCTTGAGGAAGAAGCCACACAGGAGCGAGAAGATGATATTACATGGGACCACCGCACCTATTCTCTAGCCAACCCGAATCTCGGTGAGATTCATCTTAAGGGGGGTAAGTTTGTAACATCCCAAATTTTCGATTTGGAATGTTATACATAGGTCATCCATGCATATCATATTTTATTGCATCTTCTTTCCGCAATTCTCGAAATCCTAAGCAACTCAAGGACCCTCGGAGAGAGTTGGGGATTTTCCGATTTTTCGTATTTGATTTTATCAAATATTGGAAAACGAGGATTTTTGATTTTAATTATTTTTCTCTCCAGAAAACATTTCTTATTAAAATAAATGAGGGGAGATAATTTGACTTCTCCAAAACAATTGAAATATTGGAGGAAAAATGTTAAAATCATTATTTGGATTTTATTTGAGTTTATTTGGAATTTATTGACCTTAGAAAAAAATTGCACATTTAAAAATTGCATTTTAGGGGCCAAGAAAATGTTCATCCCGTTCTAAATATTTCATTTAGGCGGTGAAAATTTGTTTTGGCATTTTAGATTTTATTTATTTTTCTAGGATTTTTCTAATTCTCGTGGATTTATTTTCAAAAAAAAAAAAAAAAACTTCGCGCCTGCCTTGACTTTGGGCGAGGCCCGGCCAGTCCGACCAACCACGCCGCCTTCCCGCGACACCGCCCGCCGTGTCCGATCACGACACCGCCGCCCCGCCGCCTTGCCCCCCCCAAGCGGACCGCCCCCATCCTATAAATGCCACCGCCCCCCTCTAGCCGCCACCACCCACCGCCACCTCCGGGCCGAGCCCCAAGCCCGAGCCAGAGCCGCCGCCACCACCGCCCTAGCCGCCGCCCGAGCCGCCACCGCCGCCTCTAGCCACCGCCGCCGCCTCTCCCGCCACCCGCCGTCGGCCGGAGCCCTTGAGCCACCACGTGGTAGCTGCCCGCCGTCCGGTTTTCAAAAAAATCGTTTGGTTTTTATGAAAACCCTAGTTGCTTTTTATTTTAGATTGATTTATTTCTTGGTTTATTTATTTAGCGAGCATTAAGCTCGTTCGTTCGTTTTAACGAGCGCATTCTTTATTTTCAGTTAGCGAAAGTTCGTTCGTTAAGCTGTTAGCGCCGTTTTCTTTTATCGGATTTATTCGCGATTTTCTGATCGCGATTTCTAATCCGATGTTCGATCTAGTATAACTTTTAGCTCGTTTATCGGAATCGAGGCGATTCAAGCGCTGGAGTTTCATCTCGAAACCCTCTTTCGAATAACCAACTCAAACCAGCTTTTGCCTCTGTAAAATTTGACCCTAGTTCAGATTAGTAAATGGATCTTATTTCTTTACGCCGTTTGAGTTTAGTTTGCTCGGTTTGATTTGATTCTTTTTGCGAACGGAGTTCTTAAATTGAACTCTCGGTCAACCTCTTTTAGTAGAGTTTTGCTTGTGCATCTTTGCTTGTTGCTTATGTATGTTATTGTTTGCTTGCGATAGAATTCTCGGTGCGATCGTGTTACTCTGAGTCTCTAGGATTCAGCGGATCGTCGACAAGGCAAGTAACACTTTGATCATACTCTTTTCTTACCAGTTTTATGCATTAGTCTCAATCCTCAAACATTGCATAATTAGGATATCATTAACTTGTGGGTTGGGAAGTAGATATTGAGGTAGAACCTATTGCCTGTTACTATCAAACCCTTGGGAGTTACTTCTCGCTTGCTTATTATTGCTATGTTATGCTTGTAGGCGTGGTTTGGGTTTGAGTGTATTCCATGACAGATGTGAGATTATTAATTAATGGTTCAACTTAAGGTGGCAACTTTAATACACATCTGGGTGGATTGAGGCACTGGGAACCCGGTGTTATCTGTTTTATTTTGGAAATCCGGGGTACCCTGTGATCTTCCTATGGACCACCACCAGGCTCAAAGGGCTGAGTTTATTCATGCTAGAAACTTCCATGTGCAGCCACAAGCTATTATGGGCTCTAGCATAGTTGAGTAAATTCGTGAAGCTCTTGAAGAGGTAGATCAGCGGGTAGTGGGTTTTGTAGGTTTGGTATGGTCTACGGAGTAGAGAGTTAATGTTTTGAAGGCGTGTCTCGGTCATCCGTTTCTCAAACACCATGTAGTCACGAGAAATCAGCGGAGGCGATCGAGTCTTAATGGGGAAAAGTCATAAACCTTTGCGAGTGTACAATCTAATCATGGTTAGCCGTGTCCCGGTTATGGACAATTAAGTATCTAGTACACGAGTATTCACATGTATCTCATCACTCTATATTAATATTGCTGGGATGTTAATTACTCTAATTGGGATTGAGTTGGGGTTATACCTTCTCAATGATGTTTCAACCACCATGATAGTTAAATTAAAATTTATTCCTTTGTTGTAGGAAAAAATGGCTTTCCATAAAACTATAACCATAGAGCTTTCCACCAACCATATATGCATGTAGTGATAGCCTTATTACATTCTGTTCTCTTGTGTTATATTGCGGCATATTCCATGTCTGACCCGTTCTCGGGCTGCAGCGTATTATGTTGCAGACTTTTGAACGAGGTAAGGATCGTTAGGTCGTTGCCGTGCAGCTCAGCTATCCGTTGGAGTTGATGGACTCACTTTATCTTCCAAGCCTTCATTTGTTATCGCATTAGATGGCCTTAAGCCATATTATTGTAATAAGTTCTCTTTTGAGACATTCGTTGTAATAAGTGTGTGATTGCTACTCTGTTATAAATCCTTGAGTCTTGTGTGTGTCGACATTCTTGATCCGAGGATGACAACTGAAACATAGAGACTTGACCACCTGAGGTCGGGTCCCTACATATGAGGTGTTACCGGCTAGATTGATGTGACTTGGAATCGGGGTCCTGACAGCTTTGGTATCAGAGCCTGACTGCCTGTAGGATTACCAAGCCAAACCGGTCGAAGTTGTGTCTAGAAATGCTTTAGTTATATAAGGGAATTGATTGTGGGATGGAACGTAAGGCTCTTTTTACTCCTTATACCTCATGGTTTTCTGATCTGAGTCATCCTCTTCTCTCCTATGGGGATTAAGAACTAGGCCTTCTCATCTATCTATCAGGATGACGTGTTACCAATCCATAGACTTATAGTATTGATAGTTTCAAATCTCAGTTCAGTTTCTACCACTCCCGTGTGTTCATAGTTGGTCTCGGAACCTTGATATTGTGCTTGTGAGTGGTTATGCCACCATTCTTGCAGGATGTCTCAAATCATTTTGAGCATTTACAACCGTTATGCTGTCCGAGTCATCCCAGGTTTCTAAATAGTCTGATGCATTTGCACATCCTTTCTTTCCGTTCCCGATGTCCTTTATGGTCACAATAAGCACACTAATCGGTGCGTTGAGGTAATTTATTGCCTCGACATACATGTTGGAGTTATTATTACGACCCTAGCTGTCTTAGAAGATTACTTAGTAAACTAGCCATGTTTTGTGTGTTCCCCGTGTGATGATTCTGGCCATCATTCTCGAAAGCATCCCGTGATGTTATTAGTTAGTAGGTATTCTATTCACGGGTTCTTGAACCGAGATTCACCCTACTTACCTCATGTTGATAGTGTTTGCTAGTTCCTTTAGGATATTAGTAACTGCGATAGTCCTCGAGGTCCGTGGTATATCCTTCTTCCAAATACCATGAACTACTTAAGGCGAAGTTCTTTGAACCAAAATACCACAATCGAGTACTCTTGAGGAGTTCTCCATTCATAATTGTGATTACGCGGTTCTACCTCTCTGCATGGGTTATCTGGAAGAAACTTTGTTGAACTTGGTTCGACATATTTGAAGGAAATATGCCCTAGAGGCAATAATAAAGTTATTATTTATTTCCTTATATCATGATAAATGTTTATTATTCATGCTAGAATTGTATTAACGGAAACATAATACATGTGTGAATACATAGACAAGCAGTGTCACTAGTATGCCTCTACTTGACTAGCTCGTTAATCGAAGATGGTTATGTTTCCTAACCATAGACATGAGTTGTCATTTGATTAACGGTATCACATCATTAGGAGAATGATCGATTGACTTGACCCATTCCGTTAGCCTAGCACTTGATCGTTTAGTATGTTGCTATTGCTTTCTTCATGACTTATACATGTTCTGTAACTATGAGATTATGCAACTCCGTTTACGGAGGAACACTTTAGGTACTACCAAGCGTCCTGGCATGGCTGGGTGATTATAAAGGAGTACTACAGGTGTCTCCAAAGGTACATGTTGGGTTGGCGTATTTGAGATTAGGTTTTGTCACTCCGATTGTGGGAGAGGTATCTCTGGGCCTTCTCGGTAATACACATCATATAAGCCTTGCAAGCATTACAACTAATGAGTTAGTTGTGAGATGATGTATTCGAGCGAGTAAAGAGACTTACCGTAGCGAGATTGAAATAGGTATTGGATACCGCGATCGAATCTCGGGTAAGTAACATGCCGATGACAAAGGAACAACGTATGTAGTTATGCGGTTTGACGATAAAGATCTTACGTAGAATATGTAGGAACCAATATGGGCATCCAGGTTCCGCTATTGGTTATTGACCGAGAATGGTTCTAGGTCATGTCTACATAGTTCTCGAACCGTAGGAGTCCTTACAACAACGTTTGATGTGATTCATTATGAGTTTATAAGTATTGATGCACGAAGGTTGTTGAGTCCCAAATGTGATCACGGACATGAAGAGGAGTCTCGAAATGGTGAGACATAAAGATTGATATATTGGAAGCCTACATTTGGACATCGGAAGTGTTAGAGTGAAATCGAGAATTCTTAGAATCAGGGAGGTTCTGGAACCCCAGGGACTACATGGGCCATAGTGGGCCTTGGAGGGAAAGGAGAAAGGGCCAGCCCTGGGTGGCCGCCCTTCTCCCTAGTCCTATTAGGACTAGGAAGGTGGGCAGCCCCCTCTCTCTCTTTCCCCTCAGGAATCCTAATCCAACTAGGATTGGAGGGAATCCTACTCCCGGAGGAGTAGGACTCCTGGCGCCCCCCTCTTGGCGGCCAACCCCTCCCCTTGGCTCCTTTATATCACAGGCGGGGGCACCCTAGAACACACAAGTTGATCTACGGATCGTTCCTTAGCCGTGTCGGTGCCCCTTCCACCATATTCCACTTGGTCATATCGTCGTAGAGCTTGGCGAAGCCTGCGCCGGAGAAGTCATATCGTCGCGGAGCTTAAGGCGAAGCCCTGCGTCGATGGAGCATCAACATCATCCTGCGCCGTCGTCTTGTGGAACTCATCCCGACACTTTCTTTGGATCGGGTCAGGGGATCGTCATCGAGCTGAGCGTGTGCGGAACTTCGGAGGTGCCGTCGTTCGGTGCTTGGATCGGTCGGATCGTGAAGGCGTCGACTACATCAACAGCGTTGTTATAGCGCTTCGCTTTCGGTCTCACAGTGCGTGGGCGGACACTCTCCCCTCTCGTTGCTATGCCATCACCATGGTCTTGCGTGTTCGTAGGAAAATTTTGAAATTACTCGTTCCCCAGCGGTGGCATCAAGCCAGGTTTTATGCGTTGATGTCATGTGCGAGTAGAACACAAGTGAGTTGTGGGCGATACAATTCATCTGCCTACCAGCATGTCATACTTTGGTTCAGCGGTATTGTGAGATGAAGCGGCCGGACCGACATTCTGCGTGCGCTTCGCGAGACTGGTTTCACCGCTCGAGCACTTTCGTTGCTTAAAGGTGACGGCGGGTGTCTGTCTCTCTCACTTTAGTTGAACCGAGTATGACTCGCCCGGTCCTTGAGAAGGTTAAAGCGGAGTCTATTTGACAAACTATCGTTGTGGTTTTGATGCGTAGGTAAAGCGGTTCTTGCTCAGCCCGTAGCAGCCACGTAAAACTTGCAACAACAAAGTAGAGGGCGTCTAACTTGTTTTTGCAGGGCATGTTGTGATGTGATATGGTCAAGGCGTGATGCTATATTTTATTGTATGAGATGATCATGTTTTGTAACGAGTTATCGGCAATGGCGAAACCATATGGTTGTCGCTTTATTGTATGAAATGCAAGCGCCGTGTAATTGCTTTACTTTATCACTAAGGAGTAGCGATAGTCGTAGAAGCAATAGTTGGCGAGGCGACAACGATGCTACGATGGAGATCAAGGTGTCGGCGCGGTGGCGATGGTGATCATGGCGGTGCTTGGCGATGGAATCACAAGCACAAGATGATGATGACCATATCATATCACTTATATTGATTGCATGTGATGTTTATCCTTTATGCATCTTATCTTGCTTTGATTGGCGGTAGCATTATAAGATGATCTCTCACTAAAATTATCAAAAGTGTTCTCCACGAGTATGCACGTTGCCAAAGTTAAGTAGTACCCGGACACCACGTGATGATCGGGTGTGATAAGTTCTCGTCCATCTACAACGGGTGCAAAAGCAGTTACTGCATGAATACTCGAGTTAAACTTGCGAGCCTAGCATATAACAGATATGGCCTCGGAACACGGAGACCGAAAGGTCGGCGTGAATCATATAGTAGATATGATCAACATAGTGATGTTCACCATTGAAACTACTCCATCTCACGTGATGATGGGACATGGTTTAGTTGATTTGGATCACGTAATCACTTAGATAACTAGAGATGTCTATCTAAGTGGGAGTTCTTAAGTAATATGATTAATTGAACTTTAATTTATCATGAACTTAGTCTGGTAGTATTTTGCAAATTATGTTGTAGATCAATAGCTCGCGTTGTTGCTTTCATATGATTATTTTAATGTGTTCCTAGAAAATTGTATTGAAAAATGTTAGTAGCAATGTTGCGGATTGGATCCGTGATCGAGGTTTATCCTCATTGCTGCTGAAGAATTATGTCCTTGATGCACGCTAGGTGACAGACCTATTGCAAGAGCAAGATCGGGCGTTATGAGCGTTTGGCTAGCTCAATATGATGACTACTTGGTAGTTTAGTGCACCATGCTTAAGCGGCTTAGAATCGGGACTTCAAAGGCGTTTTGAGCGTCATGGACCATATGAGATGTTCGGGAGTTGAAGTTAATATTTCAAGCAAATACCGAGTTGCGAGATATGAAGTTTCCAACAAGTTCTATAGCTAAAAGATGGAGAGAATCGCTCAACTAGTGAGCATGTGCTCAGATTATGCAGGTACTTCAATCGCTTGAATCAAGTGGGAGTTAATCTCCCGGATAAGATAGTGATTGACAGAATTCTCTAGTCACCATCACTAAGTTACTAGAACTTCGTGATGAACTATAGTATGCAAGGATGGCGAAAGCGATTCCGAGCTCTTACGTGATGTTGAAATCGTGAAGGTAGAAATCGAGAAAGAGCATCAAGTGTTGATGATTGACAAGACCACTAGTTTCAAGAAAGGGCAAAGGGAAAGAAGGGAATTTCAAGTAGAATGACAAGCAAGTTGTCACTCCATGAAGAAACAAAAGCTGAACAAAGCCTGGCGAGTGCTTACCTTGCATAGGAAATAGTCCTTTGAAGCGGAAATACCCCAAATATTTGGTGGATAAGAAGGATGGCAAAGTGAACAAGAGTATATTTGATATCTGAGGTTATTGATGTGTGCCTTACTAGTGTTTATAGTATCCCACAGTATTTGATACTTGTTAGGTTACTAAGATTAGCAACTTCGAAGCAGGAGTTCTGAATAAGCAGAGACTAGTTGAAGGGAAGTGAAGATGAGTGTTGGAAGTAGTTCCAAGATTGATATGATCATCATCGCACTCCCTATACTTTCGGGATTATTGTTAAACCTAAATAAATGTTATTTGGTGTTTGCGTTGAGCATGAATATGATATGATCATGTTTATTGCAAAGCGGTTATTCATTTAAAGTCAAAGAATAATTGTTGTTACTGTTTAAATGAATAAAACCTTCGATAGTCATACACCCAATGAAAATAGTTTTCAAAGCGGTTATTCATTTAAAGTCAAAGAATAATTGTTGTTACTGTTTAAATGAATAAAACCTTCAATGGTCATACACCCAATAAAAATAGTTTGTTGGATCTCGATCGTAGTGATACACATATTCATAATATTGATGCCAAAAGATGCAAAGTTAATAATGATAGTGCAACTTATTTGTGTACTTGCCGTTTGGAGTCATATCGATTGTAAAAGCATGAAGAAACTCCATCTTGATGGACTTTTGGAATCACTTGATTATGAATCACTTGGTACTTCGAACCGTGCCGTTTGGGCAAGATGACTAAAACTCCGTTCTCGGAACAATGGAACAAGCTCTTGACTTATTGGAAATAATACATACCGATGTATGCGATCCAATGAGTGTTGATGCTCGTGGCAAATATCGTTATTTTCGACCTTCACAAGATGATTTGAGCAGATATGGGTATATCTACTTGATGAAACATAAGTCTGAAATAGTTGAAAGGTTCAAAGAATTTCAGAGTGAAGTGGACAATCATCGTAACAAGAAAAATAAAGTTTCTGCGATCGATCGTGGAGATGAATTTTTGAGTTCTGAGTTTGGTCTTCAATTAAAACAAAGTGGAATAGTTTCACAGCTCACGCCACATGGAACACCACAACATAATGGTGTGTCGAGCGTCGTAACCGCACTTTATTGGATATGGTGCAATCTATGATGTATCTTACCGATTTACCACTATCGTTTTGGGTTATGCATTAGAGACAGCTGCATTCACGTTTAATAGGGCACCATCTAAATCCGTTGAGATGACACCGTATGAACTATGGTTTAGCGATAAACCTAAGTATCGTTTCTTAAAGTTTGGAGTTGTGATGCTTATGTGAAAAAGTTTTCACGATAAGCTCGAACCCAAATCGAATGCGTCTTCATAGAATACCCAAAAGAAACTGTTGGGTACACCTTCTATCACAGATCTAAAGGCAAAACATTAGTTGCTAAAGCGGATCCTTTCTAGAAGAAGAGTTTCTCTCGAAAGAAGTGAGTAGGAGGAAAGTAGAACTTGATGAGATAAGCTGTATCTGCTCCCTTATTGGAAAGTAGTTCATCACAAGAAATGGTTCTGTGACAACTACACCAATTAGTGAGGAAACTAATGATGATGATCATGAAGCTTGAGATCAAGTTACTCTTGAACCGTGGGTCGACGAGTAAAATCGCACCAGTGATGCGGTAATCTTATTACGGAAGTCATGTTACTTGACCATGGCGAACCTACAAACTATGAAGAAGCGATGGTGAGCCCAGATTCATAAAATGGTGGAAGCCATGAAATCTGAGATGGGATCCATGTATGAGAACAAAGTATGGACTTTGGTTGACTTGCCCGATGATCGGCAAGCCATTGAAAATAAATGGATCTTTAAGAAGAAGGCGGCCGATGCTAATATAGCTGTCTACAAAGCTCGACTTGTTGCGAAAGGTTTTCGACAAGTTCAAGGGGTTGACTACGATGAGACTTTCTCACCCGTGGCGATGCTTAAATCTGTCCGAATCATGTTAGCAATTGCCGCATTTTATGATTATGAAATTTGGCAAATGGATGTAAAACTGCATTCTTGAATGGATTTCTAGAAGAAGAGTTGTATATGATGCAACCAGAAGGTTTTGTCGATCCAAAGGGTACTAACAAAGTGTGCAAGCTCCAGCGATCAATTTATGATGCAGTGCAAGCCTCTCGGAGTTGGAATAAGCGTTTTGATAGTGTGATCAAAGCATATGGGTTTATCTGAGACTTTTGGAGAAGCTTTGTATTTACAAGAAAGTGAGTGGGAGCTCTGTAGCATTTACGATATTATATGTGGGCGACATATTATTGATTGGAAATGATATAGAATTTCTGGATAGCATAAAGGATACTTGAATAAAAGTTTTTCAATGAATACATACCTTGACAAGATTTTGAAGTAGTTCAAAATGGAACAATCAAAGAAAGAGTTCTTGCACGTGTTACAAGGTGTGAGATTGAGTAAGACTCAAAACCCGACCACGGCGGAAGATAGAAAGAGAATGAAAGTCATTCCTATGCATCAGCCATAGGTTCTATAAAGTATGTCATCTTTGTGTACGGATCTATTGCATACCCTACCACTAAGGCGGCAAGGGAGTGCAATAGTGATCTAGGAAGTAGATCAATGGACAGCGGTCAAAATTATCCTTAGTAGAATAAGGATATGTTTCTCGATTATGGAAGTGAAAAAAGGTTAGTAAGTAAAGGTTACGTTGATGCAAGTTTTAACACTAATCTAGATGACTCACGAGTCTCAATCTGGATACATATTGAAAGTGGGAGCAATTAGCTAGAGTAGCTCCGTGCAAGAGCATTGTAGACATAGAAATTTGCAAAATACTTACGGATCTGAATGTGACAGACCCGTTGACTAAAATAATCTCACAAGCAAAACATGATCACACCTTAGTACTCTTTGGGTGTTAATCACATAGCGATGTGAACTAGATTACTGACTCTAGTAAACCCTTTGGGTGTTGGTCACATGTCGATGTGAACTATGGGTGTTAACCACATATAGATGTGAACTATTGATGTTAAATCACATGGCGATGTGAACTAGATTATTGATTCTAGTGCAAGTGGGAGACTGAAGGAAATATGCCCTAGAGGCAATAATAAAGTTATTATTTATTTCCTTATATCATGATAAATGTTTATTATTCATGCTAGAATTGTATTAGGAAACATAATACATGTGTGAATACATAGACAAGCAGTGTCACTAGTATGCCTCTACTTGACTAGCTCGTTAATGAAGATGGTTATGTTTCCTAACCATAGACATGAGTTGTCATTTGATTAACGGGATCACATCATTAGGAGAATGATCGATTGACTTGACCCATTCCGTTAGCCTAGCACTTGATCGTTTAGTATGTTGCTATTGCTTTCTTCATGACTTATACATGTTCCTGTAACTATGAGATTATGCAACTCCGTTTACGGAGGAACACTTTAGGTACTACCAAGCGTCCTGGCAATGCTGGGTGATTATAAAGGAGTACTCTGGTGTCTCCAAAGGTACATGTTGGGTTGGCGTATTTGAGATTAGGTTTTGTCCTCCGATTGTCGGAGAGGTATCTCTGGCCTTCTCGGTAATACACATCATATAAGCCTTGCAAGCATTACAACTAATGAGTTAGTTGTGAGATGATGTATTCGGAGCGAGTAAAGAGACTTACGTGCGAGATTGAAATAGGTATTGGATACAAGCGATCGAATCTCGGGTAAGTAACATCCGATGACAAAGGAACAACGTATGTCATTATGCGGTTTGACCGATAAAGATCTTAAGTAGAATATGTAGAAACCAATATGGGCATCAGGTTCCGCTATTGGTTATTGACCGAGAATGGTTCTAGGTCATGTCTACATAGTTCTCGAACCCGTAGAGTCCATACGCAACAACGTTTGATGGCAGTTCATTATGAGTTTATAAGTATTGATGCACGAAGGTTGTTGAGTCCGGATGTGATCACGGACATGACGAGAGTCTCGAAATGGTCGAGACATAAAGATTGATATATTGGAAGCCTACATTTGGACATCGGAAGTGTTAGAGTGAAATCGAAATTCTGGGAGATGCAGGGAGGTTATCGGAACCCCGGGGACTACATGGGCCATAGTGGGCCTTGGAGGAAAGGAGAAAGGGCCAGCCCTAGGTGGCGCGCCCCCTTCCCTAGTCCTATTAGGACTAGGAAAGGTGGGCAGCCCCCTCTCTCTTTCCCCCTCAGGAATCCTAATCCAACTAGGATTGGAGGAATCCTACTCCGGAGGTAGGACTCCTGCGCCCCCTCTTGGCAGCCAGCCCCTCCCCTTGGCTCCTTTATATCTCAGGGGCAGGGGCACCCTAGAACACACAAGTTGATCTGGATCGTTCCTTGGCCGTGTCGGTGCCCCTTCCACCATATTCCACTTGGTCATATCGTCGTAGAGCTTAGGCGAAGCCTGCGCGGAGAAGTCATATCATCGCGGGCTTAAGCGAAGCCTGCGTCGGTGGAGCATCAACATCGTCCTGCGCCATCGTCTTGAAGAACTCATCCCGACACTTTGCTGGATCGGTCAGGGATCGTCATCGAGCTGAGCGTGTGCGAGAACTTCGGAGGTGCCGTCGTTCGGTGCTTGGATCGGTCGGATCGTGAAGGCGTCGACTACATCAACAGCGTTGTTATAGCGCTTCGCTTCGGTCTCACAGTGCGTGGGCGGACCTCTCCCCTCTCGTTGCTATGCCATCACCATGGTCTTGCGTGTTCGTAGGAAAATTTTGAAATTACTACGTTCCCCAACAATATTAATCTATGCATCCACAACTCAGAAAGATATATGTCCTCTTGAGTTGTCCCTCTTCAGTCATATTCCGACCTTCCTCTATCAATTGATAGTCAGGAGTAGTTGTGCATTCGTGTTATCAATGCTTATTATTCTTGTGGTCCGTCAAGCCATTCTATTCAGAATGACTAGGAGAACAAACTCTAGTACCTCATCCATTTCTTGGCTGGTCAAAGTAGTTGTATTTCGCAGATCAAAATGCGAATCCAGCTTTTGCTCTGTTCTAACACAGGTATTACCCACTTTATGTCGAGTGTCATGAAATTGCACCTTCTCTTATGAATTCTTGGCGTAGTGATACTTCTCGCCATCATTATTCATTCCTCGGTTCCGTGTTATTGTGCAAGGAGCGGCAAGACCAATGAATCGTGATGTGTGAAATCAATACTCCTAGCAACTAGTTGCTTGGTAGTAAATGGATCATATTCTCATTCTTAGTGTGTTGGTTATTGAATCATCATTCTAAGATAGATTGTGCTACCAAGTCCTTATTTACGGTGCACTCTTGATCAATGAGTTAGGATTATATCAATCCCTTGCTCTTTGATCATATCGTCTTATACTGAAAAGCAAGATTGTTCTCGAGCTTAGTAATATATCGGTGGTTCGTGACTTTCCAAATATCTTCTTGGAAGTGCTAATAGGTTGTCACTGACCACTATGTTAAGTTAAATGATCAAGTTGGTTTCTTGTAAACCACCCTTCTCCAGAATCCGTGTTGGATATCCACGAGATGGTTGGTTAAGCTAAACAACAACTTGGAGAGTTGGAAGATAAAAGCTTTGCTGAATTTAGTTCATTCTGAAGGGATATCTTTGCGTTTGTGTGTGTGTTGAAGAAAGATGATATCTTCATCGATTGGTCCTTGTGATCAGTTGTTGAACCTATTGTCTTATCAAACTTTGACTTGAGTATGGGCTATCGTCAAGCCAAATCAGAACCAACGATGTTCGTAATGTTGTCTTACTTATGGTTGATCCCTCGAGCATACACCATTACATCTTTTGGTCAGACCAATGCTATCACCGTGTTCACATGATGGTGGAAGTCCAGTGATATGGAAATTCCGATGAGTTGTTATCGAGTCCATCAGCAGCATTCTGTCTCCCCCATGAGTCATGTTGAACATCAACCTAGTGTTGGAAACTTTGTAAGCAATGCCTTCGTGTTCCGTTCATGAAGCTTATGCTTGGATGGAAGAAGTGACTTCCTCGAATTCATGTGCATTTGGTGCAAGTTGCCGCCGTGAGTTCGAGAAAGATTGTTTTGTTTCCTTTGGAATCATCCCAAGTCGGTTATGCAAGTGCGAAGGTATTCTATGGTTTGGTAGATTAATTACCTCCATTCCATATGTATTCCCTAGCACACAAACCCTGAATGACTTGTTCAAGGATAATAAGTTCATCGATAAGTGCACAAGGACTTGATATCCTCGATGATGGTTCCCTACGAAACTTCGATAGTGTTTTGTTGTAAGACTCTTGTGTGGTCATGCTTATACGGGACAGCGTGTTCACATGTGTGTGAGAACCAACTCATGTTTTGGAGCTTACTATACGTAGTTCATTTCCGAGAATCTATAGCGTCATCTAAATCGATTTGTGTTGCAAACTTTATTTTCGGACATGCTGAGTCTGAAGTATCCTATCATCAATCGGATCTGAATCTCGGGCAGATATGATGGTTGGATCATTCAACATTTGCATTTTGTTCCCAGCTTGCACCGCCATTGTGCCATTCTACTTTGGGTCCCATCCATCTCCAATGATAAGCAAAAATCACCCAATCGTTGTCTTCAACAAGGTAGTCCACATCATCCGTCCTAGTGCAGGTATGCCATTTCTTGAGATCTTTCAAGCGATCAATTATAAATTGCCATAAGATGGTATGAAGAGTTTCGATGATCTATGGATCAAAAGTAATTCTTTTGCCACTTAAGGGAACAGTCAACGAGTCACCTCTCCCAAGGTGCCCCGTTACGGGATCATGGCAATTATTTCCTCGCCACCTTGACACCATCTACCATCTTTCTAAGCGTGGAATTGTTGCCCACCAAATCAAACCCCGTCGTTGTTCTTCCATCCCTATCGATGTGTTTTGTGTCTCAACTCGAGATGTTTCAACATCTCATTCATGATTGATATTATGCGATTCGATCTTCAAGAAGATCAATCCTAGTAGAGTTTCTTTACGTAGTCATCGGCGTGGATGAAGATCTCAAAAGCAAGGATGTCAAGATCAGCGTATGCAGCGAATCAACAACCTTATGAGGTGCAACCTGGATCGTGAAGATTGTGTTGGTCTTGTGCCCCTCTGTCTTCTTACCTCAAGTCTTGAATCTCGGGACGAGATTCTTGTTTAGTGGGGGTGAGTTGTCACAGCCCTAGAACTGTTTGCAGATAGTTGCATCAGTGAGCATCATGCATCCTCTTAATTTCAAGAAACTTGAAATGAGGAAAGTGAAAGCCTCAGAAATCAATTTAAAAGAAGGGCAAGAACCCTCTAAATTGCATTCATTGTTTCCAACATGCCTTCATAAATGTTTAATAATTTTGGCAAGGCTTTGAAGACCAAACCAAAAATAGTGAACATTTATGTGGAATATTTTAGGCCTTTGAATTTAAATGACTATCCTATTTGAATTTGGAAATATACCCAAATATATATGGATATATCTCCAAATACCTCGATATATTTTATGTGCATTTGGAAAAGTCCATTTTGCAACACAAAATTATTAGAGGATATTTAGCCTTATTTTTGAAACTGTTTTGAATTTCAAAACCGTGGCAAAGATAAAATAGAAAACAAGCGAGCAGAAAAGAGATAGAAAGAGAGAGAGAGGTTTTACAGGCGCTCACGGCTTTGGCCAGCAGCCCAACCAGTGGCGATGCAGTCGTCCCCTTCCTCGCGCGGAAGGGCAGGCGTGTGACCGCCAGCGTGCGCCGCGCTGTCCACCTCCTGCTTCCCTTGCTTGCCTCGGCGCCCGGGGCGTCGCCACGCACCCCGGACCCTCTGCACCTCTCCCTCTCTCCCGAGCGCTCTCCCCTCCTCTGTTCTCCTCACGAGCAGCGCCCGCCGCCCGGCGAGAACCACAGTGGCCACCGGCCACCCCTCACCCTGTCGATGCGCCCAGAAGAACCGCCATCGACTCCTGCATCGTCTATGCCAACCCGTTTGACTGCGGGAGCTCGACAACGTCGCCCTCGACCTCATCTTCTTGCTCGGCCACAGGAGATCGCCGCCGGGATTCCGGCGCCGTCAAGCCTTCCCGAGCCGCTTGGCGACCACTTTGCAACCACCGTGAGCTCCGTGTCGTAACCCCTCTCCCGAGTTCATTTCGCCTGTAAGCGCCGCCCCTTGCCGACCGAATCGCACGCCGCTGGCCCGTCGCGGCGTGGCCCGTGACCATTTGGTCGCAGGCGTGCACCATTGAGCTCGCCACGACCCGTAGAGCCCCCGGCGCCTAACCTCGCTCGTTAGCGTGCCACAGCGCCACTTCATTGTTGCCGTGCTCGGCGGCCGCCTCTCCGTCGTTATCGCCGACTCGCTTCACCGAGCTCCAGCTGCGGCCACCGTTGGGCCGCGCGCAACAGAGCGTTCAATGAGTGCAACCCCGCCTCCTCTCGTCGCCGGAATCACCGGGACAAGCGACGGCGCCGCTCTGGATGGTCGCCGGCGGCCTAACTCCGGCCACGCCGACGTGGCACACTTAATTAGCGGCTAATCGCCCTTCTATCCAACCCCTGGGCCAGCGACACATGGGCCCCACTCCCAAATGCTGCAGCTTTATTTACCTTAGATTAGTTTTAATCAATGGGACCCACATGTCGAGTTGGCCGTCTTGTGGCGGTTATTGACTGACCCACACATGCATGACCGGACAACTCGTGTGGTGACCAGTGGACCCCACTGGTCAGGTTTGACCTGGGTCAGCCGCAGTTGACTAGCTGACATCACAGTGACGCAGAGCTGATGCAATAAGTCATTTTCTGGATTTAATTTAATTCAGGAAATTCCAGAAAATAGCTAAAACTTCTAAAAATCATAGAAATTAATCTGTAACTCCAAATGCAAAGATTTATATATGAAAAATGATCAGAAAAATCCAATCTTTCCATCTGTACCATTTTCATGCATGTTTAAACAACTTATACCTGCTGATCAGGTCAAATCAATTAAATGTCATTTGAATTTCACATATGAAGTTTGAATTTGAACCTAGGGTTCAAACCAACTCCATTTAACATGTTGCTAGTTGCATTAGCTCAAAATACAGCATATTTTCATGTCATGATCATGCATCATATTGTTGCATTGCATTGATTGTGTTCTTCCTTGTTTGCGGTATTTGTCCCTCTCGGTGAAGCGAGGTTTGACGATGAGTTCGATGACACCGATGAAGAACTATATTATCTTGAAGTGCCGAGCAAGCAAAACCCCTTGTTCATTCGATACAATCCTACTCTCTCTCTCTGCTCTCTTTTCTGCATTAGGACAACAACGATTCATCTGTACTTGCTGCGGTGGCTGAACCCCTTCATCCTCTGCATGACTGTCATTGCCACGATAAATAGATGAAACCCACTAGCATGAGTAGGAGTTGTTTGAGCCTGTTGTGCCTACTCATTCATGCTTGTTTCTCATGCACTCTTTGCTTAGAGTTGAGTCAGGTTCGATTCATCGGGGATGAATCAGAGGTGTGTGAACATGTCCTACTGTGTGAGCTAAGTGTGTGAACATGATTTGGTAAAGGCAGCGGTGAGAGGCCATGTAGGAGTACATGGTGGGTTGTCTCATTGAAGCCGTCCTCGGGAACTGAGTTACGTGTTTGTGATCCATGAGCAGTTACTACCACACATTGGGTTCGTAACTTCGACCCTCTCGGCATTAATCGCCTCGATCTCTGTCCGGGAGTTGCAACTAGTTTACGGTGTTTGTAGGATATGTGTTGGAGGCGTGCGTGGCGCTGACCCTAGGGTGAGCTATGATCGGTAGATACACGTGGCTCGGTGTATCGGCGCCCGTTGGTGTCTCGGGAACCTGCACACATCGTTTGGGGCTGTGGCGAAACCCGGCGGATCTCCTCGCGGATGGAACCCGAATAGGCGATAAACTGGACTAGAGACTTGTGTGGTTAGTCGGTCGTGGCCGACTCCTTGCCGGGCTTCGCTTGAAGGTTGCGAGATACAGCGTGTACATGTTGGTAAGTGGCAAGGCGTGTGTGAAGAAGTACACCCTGCAGGGTTATAAATGATCTATTGAATAGCCGTGTCATGATAAAGGACTTCAGGGTTGCTGTGCGGTTCATAGACAAGTGAAAGTGGATACTCTAAAATCGCAAGATAAGCGTGAGTGCTATGGATGGCGTTCTCGTAGGGAGATGGGAGGCGGATCCATAGTGGTGTATTGATATGGTGAATATGTGGACTCGTGTGCATCACCTCAAAGAGTTACTTGCGGTCATAGTTCAGGATAGCCACGAGTCAAAGCTGGCTTGCTCGGTCAAACTCCACCACCCCTTTGTTGATACCGATGCATATGTAGTTAGTTTTGATGTAAGTCTTGCTGGGTACATTTGTACTCACGTTTGCTTAATTTATGTTTTGCAGAGAGACTTCAGTCTCGCTAATAGTTCCGCGTGGACTTCGACGTATAGCTTGATACCTCAGCTACGATCTTGTACCCTTGGGAGGGTCTTGTAAATAGTCAGGCTTCTCAACCTTCTTCATTTGTAGATGTCTGTACTCAGACATGTTAAGCTTCCGCTTGTGCTTTGACTTGTATGCTCTGAATGTTGGGTCATGAGACCCATGTTTGTAATATCTCGCTCCTTGGAGCCTAATGAATAAATACTTGAGTCGTAGAGTTATGTTGTGATGCCATGTTGTATTTACACATATCGAGCATATTGTGTGTATGTTTGAAATGCTTGGTATGTGTGGGATCCGACAATCTAGTTGTTTATCCTTGGCAGCCTCTCTTATGGGAAATGTAATCTAGTGCTTCCATGAGCCATAGTAGTCCGCTTCTATTTCGGTTCACGGAGTCCTGCTAGCCAGCACTCTTTCGGGGCAGCTTGGTGGCGGCATGTGTTTCACTTTGTTCACATATACATCCCTTGAAATGTCACTTGGTGACATCCGGAGTCTGCCTAGCCTGCTACTGCCGGGTTCCCGGAGTCTGTTAGCCTAGTGCTACAACCGGATTCTGCTGGCGACCGACATGCTCGAAGTTGATTCATGTATGCTTGTCCCCATGGGTTAGTGCCACTTTGGGTTCACGACTAGCCATGTCGGCCGGGTTCTCTGTCATATGGATGCTAGCGACACTATCATATCGTGAGCCAAAAGGCATAAGCGGTCCCGGGCCATGGTAAGCGACACCGTGGAATACCATGCGTGAGGCCGCAAAGTGATATGAGGTGTTACCGGCTAGATCGATGTGACTTGGAATCGGGGTCCTGACAAAATCTTCAAGGATTGCCACACCAGCAAGATGATGGGCATGATCACACCAGTTCAAGCCGCTGTTGTAAGTCCTTACTCCTCCTGCCTTTGAACTGATTGGTACTATGATGTGTTCATTTAACTACTTGGTTTGCAGCCAATGTCAGTTACTCTGTTCACTTTTATACACAGTTGTCTTAACGTATCATTTCACCTTACATGGTTTAAAAGAGATGAAGGATATTCTTTTGGTCTTGATCGTAATCTAGTTGTTATGTTCACGTCTTTTACAATGATAAAATAGCCTATTTGTTTTATATCTGTTTGCCCATGATATGAATGATGTCATACTATGTTCATCCTACTTTAAACCATGTCTCTTTATCCTTAGATGTCAATGAATGTGAGAAATAGACAATACGAGTAGACATGCTACATGGACATATGTTCGAAAGTGATTTTATTATGTAGTTGGCACTACAATACATGCTAATGTATTACGATAGTTCACCAAAATAAGTTATGTATAAGCGTGTAACCTACTTTGTTTGTTTTGTCTCATTAGTAACTTATACGGTACACTAATCTACAAGTTCAAACTTTCGGAAGCTATGGAACAAATGATTGAACAACCACAACCACGAAGGTGACAAGGCTACCACAGGCACAATGTCACCTCTTGTTGCGATCGTCGATATCTCTCCACTAACGATGCAAAAGCACCTTCTGCGTAATTACAGGTTGGTTGTCAAGATAACCTCTTCCAAATCGCCTCTTGAACAAAATCTTCCTGCTAGATAGAGTGATATATCGTGCTCCGGACACAAGTCCAATCCCTAATGGGCGTCGTTTTGGAAACAAGAATAGTGGTTGACAAATTTCGTCAAGATATGAATGGTTTGAAACCAAACTATCGGACATTAAACCCGTTGTTTAAGAGCAATGGCGGAAAAAGGTGAAGATCGTGTTGCTCCATCAGTTCTCTGACTGAAACATTAGCACTCGAGGTCAAATGATACGTGCTTCTATACATTTGATGGTGCTTTTATACGCAAGGATTTGTAAACTTTATGCCAGCAGGCCTTTTGTTGTATGGTTGGAATTTATTTTGTTGTGATACATCATTTATGATGCCGCCAAAGGCTGCGATAATTCTGACGCTATTTTTGTATAGTGTAGGTTTATCTTAGTAATGTATTAGGCGAAAGCTTCATAGTATCCCAACATGCCAACATTAAATCGAGGCGCATTCCAATTGGGCTAAAAACGATTATGGGCCGAAATTTGCATGTAGCCCACTAAAAATATCTGGGCCTAAATCAGCATAAGCTTTCATATTTTTCTGGTAGGCCTGTGCCCATAAACATGCCTAAACATAATTTGGGCCCTCAGTAACATGCCTAAACATGATTTGGGCCCTCAGTAACAATAGGCCGTTTACAGGTGTAAATATCTCGAGCCCATAAAAAACATGGGCCTTTAATAGACCGAAAGTGAGATTGGGCCCTGATTGTGCTAAATAACCCACTGGTCTTAGCAGGCCGAAATGGTGGCCCATTTACGATGCGAATCTTTCACAGGCCAAAATTCGGACGGGCCGTAAAAACGCCGACCTAATACATGGGCCTTTAACAGGCCGGAAGTTCGGTCGGGCTAGATTATCGTCATTTTTATATGGGCCGTTAATGGGCCCGATGTGATGTTGGGCCACATATGGCCCATGGATTTCGTCCGGCGTTAACGGGCGAAAATCTAACGAGGCAGTGGCCCAAATCTATAGTGGGCCTCTAACGGTGAATGTCGGACATGGCGAATATGACCCAAATCCTTCACGATGGTTTATGGGCGAAAGTTTCAATGGCTTGTAAATGGGCCCAAATGAAGCGGGACCTTTAACGGTAGGAAATACACGGGCGTAATTTGGCCCATATACTTAGCGGATTGTTAACGGGCGAAGTGACCATGGGCCACGATGATGACAAGTTTAGGACAGGCCGTTGACGGGCCGATTTTACACTAGCCGTACCGGCCTTAACAGAGTGTGTTGGGCCTTTAGCTGGGCCGGTCCATTATGGTATGCAAAATATTGTGGGCCTTTAGCTGGGCTGGTCCATTGTGGTCCGCTAAATCTTGTGGGCCTTTAGCTGGGCTGGCCCATTATGGTCTGCAAAATCTTGTGGGCCTTTAGCTGGGCTGGCCCATTATGGTCCGCTAAATCTTGTGGGCCTTTAGTTGGGCCGGCCCATTTAAACTTTATGGGCCAATTTTGGGCCCGTCCACGTGTCAACATATCATAGGCCCATCTCGAGTTGGATGGTGACACATTTGCTAGCGGATGACACGTGGTTCCGTCGGCGATGAAATTTTACATGGAAAATCAGCATTGGTCATGGTGTTAGCGGGTTATCGGATCAAAACCGGACCCGATAAGCTTAATGGCGTCCGTTACGGTGGATGCCCGTGTCGATCACCCTTGACGAAAGCACTTCTATGACGCGATTTATCATCATGGAAGTGGACACTTCCGTGATGATAATTTTGGTAATGTCATGGAACACTTCTCTGACGACAACCTGGTATGACTATCTTGATTACGTCATAAAATGCGTCATGGATGTACATGCATGACAAAAGCGACCCTCTTGTGACAAACCGTATCATCACGGAGTATATTTTTTGTAGTGTATGCGCGAGAATAGGATTAACAAAGCGATAACATGCTACACTACTCTAATGCAAGCGATAGAGAAGAATAAGCGATACACAGTGATCAAGGGGGGCTTGCACGGAATCTCAGCCTAGAAGGAGGGTCGTCAACACCGTGAGTCGTCTTGGGTAGCGGTGAGTCGGTCTCGGTGTCTAACGAGAGAAGAAGGGAAGAAAAAATAAATATAATGTAAACATAAGCATGACGATGCATGACATGACAATGGCGGTGTTAGGTGTGCCCTAACACGATAGTAAATGATACTGCGTGAAGGAAACAACGGAAACTATCCCGGTGTTTAGCGTTTCGGATAGATGAACGAAGGGGAAAGTTGTGTGTTTGCTATGCTAGGGATGTGTGCGGAAGAGCGGGCTATGTATCCGGATTAGTCTAAATCGTTCTGAGCAACTTTCATGTACAAAGTATTTTCATCCGAGTGCAGGTTATTTTCTATGATTTATCAAATTTTCATGCATTTTGAAATTTATTTCATTATTTAAATCGAACATTATCGAGCAGTGAAAGGTGATGTCGACATGACATCACCATGACATCGTGGGTCAAACCTAGTTGACGAGTCAAACTGGCACATGGGTCGATGGGACTCACATCATTGAGACGAGAGGTGAAATAGGATTTATTTTAGACTAATTAGGATTAATTAAGTGTGGGCCTATTAGTTAGTGACAAATTAGTGTTTTAATTAACTAATAGGTTAATTAATCAAGGTTAATTAATTAATTAATATATATTTTTACTATTTTTTAAGCCGTTCAGGGGCGTGGGCCCCGCGTGTGATAACCCACAAGTATAGGGGATCAATTGTAGCCTCTTTCGATAAGTAAGAGTGTCGAACCCAACGAGGAGCTAAAGGTAGAACAAATATTCCCTCAAGTTCTATCGACCACCGATACAACTCTACGCACACTTGACGTTCGCTTTATCGGAAACAAGTATGAAACTAGAAGTACTTTGTAGGTGTTTTTTGATAGGTTTGCAAGAATATAAAGAGCGCGTAAATTAAAAAGTAGGGGCTGTTTAGATAAAGACACAACTAAATTAGTTTTAGCAAAGAGCTTGTTGTCACGAGAAAGTTATTTGTCCCTAGGCAATCGATAACTAGACCGGTAATCATTATTGCAATTTTATTTGAGGGAGAGGCATAAGCTAACATACTTTATCTACTTGGATCATATGCACTTATGATTGGAACTCTAGCAAGCATTCGCAACTACTAAAGAACATTAAGGTAAAACCCAACCATAGCATTAAAGTATCAAGTCCTCTTTATCCCATACATAAACAACCTACTTACAGAATGCATGCTACATCACTTATGCCACCCACCATAAGAAAATCATGAACATATTGCAAACCCTACAGTGGGAATCCCTCATGCTTGCGCGACACGGAGAGCACCATAGGACAGCACCAATAATAAAACATGCAACTCAAACAAATCTTGATCATCAAATAACCCATAGGACAAAACAGATCTACTCAAACATCATAGGATAGCCATACATCATTGGGAAATAATATATAGCGTTGAGCACCATGTTTAAGTAGAGATTACAGCGGGTAAGAGAGAGGTTACACCGCTGCATAGAGGGGGGAAGAGTTGGTGATGATGGCGGTGAAGTCGTTGGTGAAGATTGCGGTGATGATGATGGCCCCGGCAGCGTTCCGGCGCCACCGGAAGAGAAGGGGAGAGGGGTCCCCTTCGTCTTCTTCTTCCTTGACCTCCTCCGTAGATGGGAGAAGGGTTTCCCCTCTGGTCCTTGGCCTCCATGGCGTGGGAGGGGCGAGAGCCCCTCCAAGATTGGATCTGTCTCTCTGTCTCTCTCTGTTTCTGCGTTCTCGGATTCTGCCCTCGCACCGTTTCTTTTATATCTGAAGATCTGTAACTCCGATTGGCCATAACCGGGGGCACAGCTAATCATGATTAGTTTTAATACTCTGCAGATTTTTGCACACTTTACCAACTAGACTTAACCCGAAGATTGAGACGAAGTCTTTGAGCGATCACCTCCACCCCGGCGGTACACCTACTCATATCTACATCTGCTAGCTTAGTGGCGAGGATCCCACAACCTACTCAACTAAGCGAGATCCCATTTAGCTAGTGGTTGCGCATGGAAGCTACTAGTCGATGAAATCTGTCGATCTTTTTGAGCACAGGCGGCCGTCCACTTACATTGGAGGTATAAACCATGATGTTCTTGAAACCACCATTCAATACCAATTCAGCCCGGTGAATTAAGTCATAATTACTACTCAATTTGTTATATTTATAATCCTCACATAAGCTCAATGAATACGAACCACCCCGTCTACAAAGCCAAACTACAACTACCACGATTTGCAATGGCGGGAAGATAGCTCAACAGCATAGCCAAAATATATAATACTCCTATACATGCATATATTCATAGTGTGATATAACTACATGCATAGAAAAACAATAGGTAAAGGATGATCAACATGTAACTTGCCTTGGTTCTGGTTCAGAAAGTCACACTCCTGACAATAGCTCGCGTCGCACTCCGGACAATCTACACGTTTCACACAATTCAACAAATCATTCACCGGAACACGAATAGAACCAAAATAAAACCAACAGCAAGAAAACCATTTTTGAAACTCAACAAGAGAAGCTTAATAGCACCTAAATTCCACTATGGTCACAATGCAAAAAGAATCACTCGAATTCGATAAGCGGTTTGAAAGATACGGCCTCCGGAAGGTTTAATTCAAATTCAAACAAATTCAAATTTGAAAAGTGCAAACATGTACAAAAGCTGATGCTGTGCTAAAGAGCTGATTTTGTGAGATCATAGGAAGAAATTACCTAATTTGGGTATACAGAATAAAAGCTATAGCTATTTAAAGTTAGAGTTGAAATCTGGAAAGAAAAACAAAAACAATAGAAATCTCCTGCACAGTTCACGCGTTACTGTGGAAACTCCTGTATGTGTCCTGTAGCAAAGTGCCAAGTGGCGGCGTCCGATTGGCTGGGCGCGTGTGCTCACTAGAACAGGGGAAAAACGGCGGCGGTGGTCGGGCGTCGGCGGCGGTGGCTCTCTGGTGGAGACGAAGCCACGGATGGGTGCGGCGGTGAGTGGCGGAGGTGGTAGTGGTGTCGGACGGCGGTGATACGTCCTCTGTAGGCGACGGCGGCGAGGTGAACCTCGGTGCTCCGGCGAAATCGGGCGTCAGTGGCGGCGTCGTTCTGGTAGTCTGCAGGTCACCCCGAGGTGTCAAATGAGCAGCAACTGAGAGGGGTTCCGAGAGGAACAAGCGGAGCAGACGGGGGTGATCTTACGGCGTCGGAAACAGGCGGTGAACGACGGCGACCTCGAGCTCCTCCGGCGAGATCCAATACCAGAGAGGAAGTGCTCTGGCGGCGGGGAAAGAGAGAAAGAGGTGTGAGAGGCTGCGGAAAAACCCTCGGAGATCTTAGGTGTCCAGGGGGTCAGGATCGACCAGGTATGAGGCTCGACTCGAGCTCGGCCTCGGCTTGTCTGTGTGAGTGGCGCAGCGTCCGGCTCGTGGTGGGAGAAGCGACGCGGGGCCCGCTAGTCAGTGTCACTAGGCGGCTAGCGGATCGGGTGCGGGCAGACACAGGCTGGCCTTGATCGCGTCCACCGCAGGTGGTAGGTGGGCTCTGGCTCTCGGATTAGTGGGCATGGTGGCAGCTGCTCTGCTAGGCAGCCTTGATCTTGCTGCTTTCTTGATTTTAAACACAAACCCCAGCAACAAAAAATAAATAAAATAGAAACCACAATATAAAATCTAGGAAAAAAATAATACCTAGACACACAATAAAATATATAGTACTAATATAAACTACAGGAACACTAGTTCCTCACCTAATGCAATTTTTGAAAATTCATTTTATGCAATAGGCCACACAAAACAACAACATAACAGTCAAATAAAATATTCTGCAGATTGCAAAAATTACCAGAACATATTAGATGAACTGGAAATAATATTCTGCACATTATGAACATTTTTAAATATAGGGGAGAAGTCATGTTATCTCCACTCCAATAAATTGCCTTTAGTTGCATAATGATTTGAATATTAAGAAGAAGCAAATAATGCATGGAAAAAAATGAGATGCATATGAATGATCTATTAACATCCAAATTAGGAAAATTGGGATGTTACAACGTATCAGCATCCCAAGCTTAATTCCTGCTCGTCCTCGAGTAGGTAAATGATAAAAAAGATCATTTTTGATGTGGAATGCTACCTAGCATAGTCTTGATCATGTATCTAATCATGGCATGAATATTAAGACACGAGTGATTCAAAGCAATAGTCTATCATTTGACATAAAAACAATAATACTTCAAGCCTACTAATAAAGCAATCATGTCTTTTCAAAATAACATGGCCAAAGAAAGTTATCCTACAAAATCATATAGTCGGCTATGCTCCATCTTCACCACACAAAATATTCAAATCATGCACAACCCGATGACAAGCCAAGCAATTGTTTCATACTTTTGGCGTTCTCAAACCTTTTCAACTTTCACATAATACATGGCGTGAGCCATGGACATAGCACTATAGGTGGAATAGAATATGATGGTGGGGTTATGTGGAGAAGACAAAAAAGGAGAAAGTCTCACATCAACTAGGCGTATCAGCGGGTTATGGAGATGCCCATTAATAGATATGAATGTGAGTGAGTAGGGATTGCCATGCAGCGGATGCACTAAGAGCTATAAGTGTATGAAAGCTCAAGCTGGAAACTAAGTGGGTGTGCATCCAACGCTTGCTCATGAAGACCTCGTGCGTTTGAGAAGCCCATCATCGAATATACAAGCCAAGTTCTATAATGAAAATTCCCACTAGTATATGAAAGTGAAAGCATAGGATACTCTCTCTATGAAGAACATGTTGCTACTCTGAAGCACAAGAGTGGTAAAGGATAGTAACATTGCCCTTCTCTCTTTTCTCTCATTTTTCCTTTTTTTTTTTTTTGTTGGGCTTCTTTGGCCTCTTTTTTATTTGGGTTTCTTTGGCCTCTTTTATTTTTCATAAAGTCCAGTCTCATCCCGACTTGTGAGGAATCATAGTCTCCATCATCCTTTCCTCCTTTGGGCAATGCTCTAATAATGATGATCATCACACTTTTATTTACTTACAACTCAATATTACAACTCGATATCTAGAACAAGATATGACTCTATATGAATGCCTCCGGTGGTGTACCGGGATGTGCAATGATCTAGCATAGCAATGACATCAAAAAACGGACAAGCCATGAAAACATCATTGTCGGTGTCAAAACCGGCGGATCTCGGGTAGGGGGTCCCGAACTGTGCGTCTAGGCGGATGGTAACAGGAGACAAGGGACACGATGTTTTACCCAGGTTCGGGCCCTCTTGATGGAGGTAAAACCCTACGTCCTGCTTGATTAATATTGATGATGTGTGTTACAAGAGTGGATCTACCACGAGATCAAAGAGGCTAAACCCTAGAAGCTAGCCTATGGTATGATTGTTGTTAGTCCTATGGACTAAAGCTATCCGGTTTATATAGACATCGGAGAGGGCTAGGGTTACCTGAGTCGGTTACAATGGTAGGAGATCTACATATCCGTATCGCCAAGCTTGCCTTCCATGCCAAGGAAAGTCCCATCGGACACGGGACGAAGTCTTCAATCTTGTATCTTCATAGTCTTGGAGTCCGGCCGATGATGATAGTTGGCTATCCGGACACCCCTAGTCGAGAACTCCTCGGTAGCCCTGAACTAGGCTTCAATGACAGCGAGTCCGGCGTGCATATTGTCTTGGCATTGCAAGGCGGGTTCTTCCTCGAATAATTTATAGAAGATTGTGAACACCGGGATAGTGTCGGCTCTGCAAAGATAAATTCCACGTACCACCGTAGAGAATAATATTACACAAGTTCAATCTGCTGGCGTATTTAGTGGCGTGACGTCATGCCATTACCAAGCCTTTACTCGTTTTATTGTTCCACCTCCGTGCATTTAGCGGCGGTTTCCTTGTACGTCTTGTCGAGCGGAGATCGTGTTCCCCTTATTCAGGATTCCCATCAATACGGACGTGGGTAACCCAACGCGCCATTGATTGTGGCGCTTGGGGATAAGCGAGTTTTACCGGGCGGCGGGGACACATGTTTTGTCCGGCCATATAAGGGATAAAGATCAACCCTTTTACTGCGCCTTCTTCCTCCTTGGCTTATCCATCTCCATGAACTCGAGCTCCAGCGCCCAAGTCCGCACTTCTTACCTCAACCTTCTCCAACTATGTCGGGGCGGGAGGCAAGTGGATGGCCTCCTCCGCCCGCGGAGGGCAGATCGAAGCTGCGCGGCGCGGATATTGTCCAGCAACATCGCGCGCGGCTCCCGGCGAGGAGAGATCGTCCCCAACCCGAGCCCCATGAGAGGTAGTATTTCTTCCCCATTTCCTCCATGGACTGGGCTTCCCTTCATCCCTTTGTCCAGGGGCTCATGTTCTACTCGGCCTAGATTTCCATGATCGGCCCAATTTCATCCTCAACATCTCGGCGTTTATCGTGGGTATGCGAAACCTTCCTATGCATCAGCCCCACTTGACTTGTGGCTCAAGACCTTGATGTCAAGCGAAGGTTGTGAAGGGCAATAAGCGGAGTCTTGGGCGCCATGGTGCGGTAGGATGTCCCACGTTACGTGGCTGGAGGGCACTTTGTGGAAACCATCAAGGGGTGGCAATCGGGGTGGTTCTACATCACCGAGCAGCGTGACCCTGATTGGGCGCGACCCCAATTCAGATCTGGCATCCCTACGGCTCACCTCGTGGAAGAGAGTGGCGGTTGGGAGTGATTCGGAGGAGCTGACGGACTCAAGCTTGTATCCGAAGCTGGTGGACAAAAGCTCAAGCTTGTCAGCGTAGTCAGGTCATGCTCATCCGCGGATTCTCCGTGCCGTGACGGGGCTTCAACATGTGGGAGTTTGATCCAGCGCAGCACCGGACCTGGCGGGCTCTTGACACTCGTCACGAAGATGTCGGAAGGTCTTTGTTCAAGGCGCGAAGCTCCGCATCCGCTACGAAGATCGCGGATTCCGCTCATGCGTCCAGGCGGCGAGTAAGTGATTTCACCACTTGTTTTCCATAGTTTGGCTCTATCTGGGATCTAAACTCCTTTACCTTTGATAGGAATGGCGGCGAAGGCGAATGGACTATCTGTCGGCTCCATTGCGGAGGACCCGGCGGACGCCCGCCCTAGCAGGGCTGCTGGCTCCGGCACCCAGTGGTCTTGGAGAAAAAAACGAAAGGCGGCCACGAGGGACTCGGAAGAGTTCCGTTTTCAGTGCTATCGGATGATGAATCCGAGGCCGACTCCTCCACCAAGGCGAGGAGGAGAAAAAAACCTCTCCCGGTGAAGGAGGGAAAAAGAAGGCCTCCCCAACAAGGGAGGCGAAGAATCAGAAGGAAAAACTCTTCCCGGACTGCTCATAGCGCCCGATGGCACAGCGAGGCTGGCCTCCAAGGGCCAAGCCTGGCGAGATCGTAAGTATCAAGGACTCCCGAATAACTTCAAAGTTTTTCTTTTAGCCACATAATGTCTTTCTAATGCCGCATACCACCCTGCAGTCCGCCCAAGGATGATCTTCCCGTTTAAATCGGCGGGTCCTTGGGTCGTCGGATATGGATTCCTTCGACTGCCTCCACCCCGTGCAGCGAGCGGCGCGAGGTGGGATCGGGAAGGACCCACCGGAGGAGGAGGCCGGAGGTGTCACGGGACACCCTCCGGACTTTACGGACTCAGCCGGAGGCCACGGTGGCTCCGGTCCGTGGCGACCTTCATAAGAAGGGCAAGACCCATGACGCCGGCTGCCTCCGTCCAACGGAGTGCGGATAATTCTTTGGGCGCTCAGCAGCGCCTCCATCAAGAACACCGCCTTTATTATGAGTCGGTGATTGAAAATTCATTCTCGCCAAGGCGGGCTGACCAAAACTTCTGACAACCTTCTAACGAGCTTTGAGGTAGAATTACAATATATGTAAAATGGTACGCGTGAGCGGTAGCCCCGATGCTCGGTTCGGTGTTGGAAAGAAAAGCGGATGAGGATCTTTAGAAAGATAAGCGAGGAGTCATAAAAATATGTCAATATGGGATTGCAGGCGTCTTTGCTGACCTCTGCCGCTTTCTAGCTGCGGAGGTCAATACTTTGAAGGAAAACCTCTAGCGGTCAGAGAGCAGGCTCGGCCATGCCAAGAAGCAGCTCGAGGAAAAAGAAGGTGAGTAATACCTTATGAAAATTGTACCTTCTGAGAAAAGGATTTGGTTGCAAGAAAAATGACAAGGATAACGTGGGTATTGTAGGGGCCACTAACGAGGTGGCGATCTGAAGGAGGCGGTGGCAGCGGCCGAGCATGTCTGACCTTGGGCTGCCTACCGAGAAGAAGCAGGAGGCCTTGGTGGCGGAGGTGCAGCAAGAGCTCGAGGATCTCGTGAAAAAACATGAGAGCTTGGGCGTGACTCGAACTTCGAGAGTCGAGCTTGCGGCAGCTCTTGAGAGTGCCAAAGCCGCTAAGGCGAAGCCTACAAGGCCCTCCGGGAGGTTGGCGGTGAAGAAAATAGCAGCGGGTAAGGCATTTTTCATGCAAAGTAAGCATGTGAGTGTTAATTACTGTTGCTTACCCGATTCGGAGCTCTCGGGGCGTTCGCGAGATCTTCCTCATGGCGTGTCCGATCTGCCGCATTCTCTACGGGCGAGAGGAGGGCTCGGCGGAGAAGGTCTTGGTCTCGGTATCTTTGAGGCGGACATCAGTGCCCTTAGCGACCAGTGAAGCAGCTGGTCGAGCTCCTAAGGCAGCCGAGCAGGCCATGAAGGGCCTCATAGTTGGTGTGGCCTAAGGAGGCCATGCACAGGAGCTACTTGACTGGTCTTGCGGTGATGGATGCGTGCCCGTGGGTAGAAGTCATCAAGCATTCCGCTTGTATTGAGGTGCCCGTCGGGCCTTGCCGTGCAAAGGTGCCTTTGGGGCAAGATGGATGCCGAAGCTTCGTGTGGACCCGCCACGGAGGGCAAGGAGCATCGCGCGCGAGATGTATTATAAGAGTGTCTTTGAAGGCGCCCGCACTATTGCGGGTGAGTGCTCCAAAGATGTAATATTTGAGTAGACTCGCATTTTGTTATCTGTCTTGCGCTGAAAACATAGTTCATATCGCTAAGCAACATTAATTTAAATATTACCTACGTGTGGCTATTTATCAAATCGAGAGATGGCAAGTCGTGGCTTTAGCCCCCATGCCACAGTCTTTGGGGTGTTCGGGATAAACTTCGGCGCTCTTGTTCCCATTTTGGGTCCATCTAGGGGCGCTCAACACAGCGAACAAGGCAATCAGACTTATAATGCTTGAACACTCTCCTTAGCCATAGAATTCTATAGTTCTAAATTTGTGAAGCCCCTAGTCTTTGGAAGGCGAATTTGGGCGCTATCCATGCCTTGGCAGACGATATCCGGCTCCTCGCTCTAAGCGGCATAAGTCTTCAAGGACTTGCAAAAACCTCTCGAACAGCGACCGGCTCTCGCCTCATCATGATGGTCAGTTTAGCTTTCTCCAGGCGTTAACCCAGCTCAAGCTGAGGCGGAATCGCGATGGTTCTCCCAGTCTACCTTAGCGATATAGCGGGCGTAAGGTACCAAAACATGGGGCAGGCAAACCCAACTATTGACCCAAGACATGATTGAACCGATGCATATAGTGCTATAAGTTGAGGTGCGCACTTGTGAAAGTGTTAGGACTCATCATACCATAATCACGGAAACATAAGCCCTGGTGTATATTAGCCGTACCAAAGTGTGCGGATGCAACATTCGTGAATGAACATATGTATGAAAAAGAAATGCAATTATAAGCAAAAAGGTGCTGCATTGTTTTATTCAATAAGTGCTGCTACGAATGCGAGCGATACAAATAGTCACGATAAGCAAGGTATGGGACTGTTAAACATGTCCCCCTCCGAGTAGGCTGCAGATTGGTGTATAAAAATGCTCGTAATGGAGACCACACATATATTCATTGTAGCCTTTATCCTTCGCTAGCTGTTGCATCGTGAGTTGGCAGGTCTGCTGCTGGGCGGGGCTTCGACAAGCGGAGTCTTGTGGGTAAAAGTAAAAGGTAAAAGAAAATAAAAGGCGACACACTTGAGAGCCCTGGTGTGGTTGAGCCGCGATCTGGGTTTATCGTGGTGGTGCCCTCTCCCCATGCCCATGGTATCTTGAGGCGTAATGGTGTCTGCGAAGGACCTGCTGATGTTTAGCGGGAGCTGGGGTTGGGGCCGCCTTTCTGGCGTGCTCGGGCGTGCCAGGTGGTCTTGTTGTAAGTTACTCGGGCGGCGCTTTAGCCGTGTCCGGCAGCAACGGCGGACTCGAGAATGCCTTAGAGGCTGCATTGCACTTACGCGCGAGCGCTGTATGTTCCTCCGTGCGGAAGAGCGTTCGATGTTTCCGTTGACCGTGATGACTCCTCGAGGGCTGGCATCTTGAGCTTGAGGTATGCGTGAGTGCGGCACGCGTTGAACTTTGCAAGCGGCGTGCGTCCGAGCAAGGCATGGTAGCCGCTGCGGAACGAGACTATGTCGAAGATTAACTCAATGCTTCGGAAGTTATCCGGGGATCCTGTGACGCCTTCGATTCAATCGTACACTAATCATGCACGCAAATGTGTACGATCAAGATCAATGACTCACGGGAAGATATCACAACACAACTCTACAAATAAAATAGGTCATACAAGCATCATAATACAAGCCAGGGGCCTTGAGGGCTCGAATACAAGTGCTCGATCATAGGCGAGTCAGCGGAAGCAACAATATCGAAATGCGGACATAAGTTAAACAAGTTGCCATAAGATGGCTAGCACAAAGCTGGGATCTGAGATCGAAGAGGAAGCGGGCCTCCTGCAGGATCCTCTAAGCTACTCTGGTGGTCGTCGTGGGCTGCTGCGTAGTAGTAGGCACCTCGGAGTAGTAGTCGTCATAAGCGGAGGCGTCGGCTCACAGGCTCCATCGTGCAGTTTGCAACAATCGAGTAGAGATAGGGAAAAGGGAACAAGGCAACCGTGAGTACTCATCAAAGTACTGTTAAGCAAGGATCTACACTACATATGCATGGGTATCGGTGTAAAGGGCAATATCGATGGGTGAACTACGAATGCGAGAATAAGAGGATAGCTAGTCACAGCCGAAGACTACATACGGCAGCCTCCATCTTGCATGTAGAAGAGTAGATGGTAAGTTAACCAAGTATCATCGCATAGCATAATCCTACCAGCGATTCTCTCCTCGTGCATACAGTGAAGTGATCACGGGTTGTATCGGCACTTGAAAGGGTGTGTTTATTAAGTATCCGATTCTTGGAACTCACGCTTCTTCGGTCCATGACCCCTTGAGGATGAAGCAGACACGGAAGGCAGCTTGGAAATCTGGCGGTGATGAGTGTTCCAAGCTGGCGAAACGCTGTGGCTGTCCACCATTGAGCTGCGGGTCCCTTGGGAAGAAGGAAGCAAAAGTGACATAGATGGCGGGGGCTACATCAGCAGACTCCATCTCATAGGTGATGTCACGGGCGATCATCGACATCCGGTGGCTGAGTTGAGCTGCGGTACCTTGGGGTTCGGCGTATGAAATCCTGCGAGTTGTTCCGTTTGGGTGCTGGTTCATATTGGGCGAGAAGCGAGCCATCATGTTCTCCATGGCTGGCGATTCATCTCAAGCTGTTGGACCATACCAGCCATGTACTCGGTGGTGGTGGGAAGTTGGCACCACGACCACGACCAGCTGGCCTAACCATCTGCTATTATATAACGAGGTAGTTGACATTTGAGAAATTAAGCAAGAGCGAGGAATCATTCATGATGAAACATGCATAATGAAAGCGGCATGATGGGAACTACATAGTAGTTGGCATATCTTACAAAGGAGTCATGCATAGAGTTCGATACATAGAGTCGATTACATAGACTACTACATCATAGGCGGCCGCAGCGAGCTCATGGCGAATACATCAAACACTAACGAGACAAGCCTACATCAGGTCCCACAGCAGTCTTGCTGAGGTAGGCTGTAGCACGAAAGCTGGTAGTGCGGCGGATAGTCCTCCACGTCGGTGACACAGGGGCAGCGGATACTCACAGTGCTGAATCCGGCGTCGAGGTGGCGAGAAGAGGGCCAAGTGCGGGAGAGTAGCCTCCCGCGTCAGCCAACCGACACCCTAGGGCATCACGGTCTGGCTGGGTAGATCGCGAGCAGGCAGCTCTCCGGATCGGACAAAGGGTGCATCAGCGTCGAACGCAGTAGAGTCTTGACGGGTGATGTACAACTCGTGGTGAAAGAGCTCGGTTAGCTCGATCCAGCCCATCGACATCGAGAACAAAGTTACGATGGTAGAAGAGCTCTCTGGTGACGATGGAGTAAGCAGCGGTGTAGTAACCCTCCTCACCAACATCGAGGCGCGATAGCAATGTGCACGAAGGGAGTGTCCAACTCGATACTCGCATGAAGACATGTCGAGCTGCATAAGCAGACATCGTGGACTGCCATATCGATAGTCACTCCAACACCATATGCGGTGTGCGGCCTGATGAGTGGACTCGTACTCCAGTAGAGGTGGGCGATGGCGCAGTCTTGCTCCTGGTTATAGTCTGGTACTCCTCATAGGCGGTGTACTCGGGGTGCCAGCGATAACCCGGATAGGTCATCATCTCGGCTAGCACCGCTGAGTGATCCCGAGCACCAATGGCCGTCGTGTGGCGCCGACCTGCCTCGTGGGTTCCATCTGAAAACAAAGGCGTTTCAAAGGAGTCAAATGGCGGTGTGGAAATTGCTCAAATACAATTCCAAGAACAACTAAGGCTATATCCAACTTTGGGGTGAATGTGGTCACGGGATCCTAGTGACAGTTAGTAAAATCGTTTAACCCGAGTAGAAGAGTTGAGTCGAGTAAAGGTCGAGGAGTAAAAGATCCTAGTACCACCCGATGGCGGCGTGGGCCCGTAAGCACAGCAGCCAAGTTAGTAAAAGTTTTGCAATGTCTAGACTCGACTTGGACAAGGAGTGTGGAAGGGGATTCCCTACGAGGCGTTCGGCTCGATACCAACTTGGCGCCCTCGATTCAATCGTACACTAATCATGCGCATAAATGTATGCGATCAAGATCAATGACTCACAGGAAGATATCACAACACAACTCTACAAATAAAATAAGTCATACAAGCATCATAATACAAGCCGAGGGGCCTCGAGGGCTCGAATACAAGTGCTCGATCATAGGCAGAGTCGTGGAAGCAACAATATCTGATCTGGACATAAGTTAAACAAGTTGCCATAAGATGGCTAGCACAAAGCGGGATCTGAGATCGAAAGAGAGCGGGCCTCTGCAGGATCCTCTAAGCTACTCCTGGTAAATCGTCGGTGAGCTGCGTAGTAGTAAGCACCTCGAGTAGTAGTCGTCATAGGCGGTGGCGTCGGCTCCTGGGCTCCATCGTGCAGTTGCAGCAATCGAGTAGAGATAGGGAAAAGGGGAACAAGGCAACCGTGAGTACTCATCCAAAGTACTACAGCAAGAAAGAACTACACTACATATGCATGGATATATGTGTAAAGGCCATATCGATGGACTGAGCTGCGAGAATGCGAGAATAAGAGGGATAGCTAGTCTTAGCGAAGACTAAACCACGGACACTGTCTTGCAGCAGACGAGGAGAGGACAATCGGAAGTCCTCAAGTAACATCACATAGCAATAATCCTACCGGCGATCCCTCCTCATATCCACGAGAGAGGCGACCACGGTTATATCGGCACTTGGAAGGGTGTGTTTTATCAAGTATCCGGTTCTAGTTGTCATAAGCTCAAGGTACAACTCCAAGTCGTCACATTACCGAAGATCACGGCTATCCGAATAGATTAACTTCCTGCGGGGTGCACCATCTTACCCGCCACGCTTGATCCCATTTGGCGGACACACTTTCTGGGTCATGCCGGCGCGGAAGATCAACACGTCGCAGCCCACCTAGGCTGTGAGAGGCCAACCGCGGTCTAAACCTAAGCGCGAGGTGCAGGCCCATCGCCTGAGCACACACTTGCGTTCGCGGCGGCAGGCAGACCTAGCCTAGCAGGCGTTCGGTCCAATCCGGTAGCGCGCTCCGTCGTTGACGTCTGAAGTGCTTGGTGATACCACGGCGCGGGATACCCATAACTACTCCAGCGTAGATGGTTAGTGCGTATAAGCTCGTAGCCAACTCAGATCAAATACCAAGACCTCGTTAAGCGTGTTAAGTAACATGAGCGCCCGAACAGAGCCAGGCCCACCTCTCTCCTAAGCGGTCTCAACCTGCCTGTCGCTCCGCCTCAAAGATCCACTCGCGGGTGCTCCATCGGCCGACCCGACTTTAGTCTCACATGTATCATGTATAAGTATATAGTATATACCGTGATCAACTCCAGTGATCACGGCCCGATAATATAGCATGGCGAGACGGACAAGAATGTAGGGCCACAGATGAAAGTACTAGCATCCTATACTAAGCATATAGGATTGCGGGTAAAGTAACAACGAAGTTACAAGGGCGGGCTATGCAGCGGTATAGGAGTATCTGAAAGCAGTAACATGCTATACTACTCTAATGCAAGCGATATAGAGAAGAGTAAGCGATATCTGGTGATCAAGGGGCTTGCTGGTTGCTCTGGCAAGAGAGAGGGTCGTCAACACCGTGGTCGAGGCGGCAGCGGCGGCGTCGGTCTCGTAGTCTCTAGGAGAGAAGGGAAGAAACAATGAATACCAAGTAAGCAGATGCATATCGATGCATGACATGTCAAGCGATGCTAGGCGTGCCCTAACGTGGTATGAGAGTCTTGGTTAAGGAAACATCAGGAAAGTATTCCGGTGTTTAGGATTTTCGAGCGGAAGGGCGGAGGAAAAGTTGCAGGTTCGATAGGTTAGGGGTGTGTGGCGGACGAGCGGACTGCGTATCGGATTAGTCTCGTCGTTACGAGCAACTTTCATGTTGAAAATATTTTAATCCGAGTTCTGGTTAAAAGATATGATTTTAAAAGATTTTAATAATTTACGGAATTTAATTAATTAATTAATTAATTGAAAATGTATTTATAGCGTCGACATGATGTCATCTTGGCGTCGGCGATCAACGAGGGTTGACTAAGTCAACCACGACATGTGGGTCCGTTAGTCATACCTTTGTTAACTAATTAACTTAATTAAGTTTAATTAACGATAGTTAATTAGGTTAATTAGTCATTAGGTTTAATTAATCGAGGATTAATTAAATTAATTACTACTTACTTAATTAATTAATTAATTAGTTTTATTCATTTTATTTATTATTTATTTAAATTCCATTATCCTTTTCTTTTTATTTTTAAAAGCGTCCGGAGGGTGGGGCCCCCATGTCGATGTGATGGGGGGTTGGACGGTCGACTCTGTGGCCAAAGTCAGCAAGCGAGGCCTGGGCCCATCGATCGATGTGGCGGGGCCCCAGGTGCCACGTCGGCGAGGCGGAGTTAGCTCCGGTGGCTACATGGCGGAGGCGCGGAACCCGCCGGACTTCGTTCCGGTGGCCAGGCGTGGTGGCAGCGTTCGGAAGGGAAGGCGGCGCGTCCGATGGGGCAAGAAAGTCGGCCGGACTTGGCGGAGCAGCGCCAGCCCAGCAGGCAGCGAGAGGATTGGTCTCCGTTCGGGGCTTCTGAGGTCGGGGAGGGTTGTGCGCCTTGAACCCTGCAGGCTCGGCCCGTGACCATTGGTCACCGAAGCGCCGGCGTTGAGTTCCTGGCCTTGAGCGTCCGGTCTGCGGCGGAGGCGCCCGCTCGGGCGAGGAGGAGGAGAGGAGGTGGGGGCAGGCGTGGCAGCGGCGGCTGCCAGTGGCCGGGCCGCGGAGGCAGCGTCAGGCGGCAGGCGTCGTTCGGGAGGAGAGAGGGCGTGGGGGTGGAGGAAGCTCACGGTGGGGATCGTGGGGTCTCTGGCGGGCTCGGGGGCTCGGTGGCGACCGGCGAGGCGGCGGGGCGGCCGGCCGGCGTCGGGGAGATCGGTGAGGCGTGGGGGTCGAGGGCGACCCGGCGAAACCTCCGTGGGGATGAAGGGGGAAGGAGATCGTCGGCCCGGAGGAGAGGTGGCGTCATGATCGGTAATGAGGTTCGTCGGCGTCGAGGAGCGGACAGGTGGTTGAGCCCGATCTAGATCGAGGAGGGGAAGAAAGGGGATCGGGGAATGAGTGGTTGCGTCTAGGGTTAGCCGACCAGAGGAGGGATAAGGTGGCGGCCGGTGGGCGGTGGGCGAGGCTGGGCGAGTGTGAGGGGCTGGGCTGGGCCGGTGGGGAGGGCTGGCCAGTTGGGCGATGGGGTTCCTCCCCACTTTCTCTTTTGTTTTATTTTTCTTTTCTTATTTTCTTTCTTTTTTGTTTTAATTTATTTAAACTACTTAGACCCTTTACAAAAATGTGTGCACCCACCATAATTAGGTTTGTTATTTTGACAACCCCGAACATTTTAGTTTTAGTTTTTGAAAACTTTTATCGTTTGCTTTTGTTTTGAATTTGTTTTAGACGGGTTGAATCAGCGTGAGTTTAGTCCGATGGCGAGGTGATTCTTGTTGCTTAATCATCCGGGTGTTACAAATCTCCTCCACTACAAGAAATCTCGTCCGAGATTTAGGAGGTAGAAGGAAAAAGTCGGGGTATTCATCTCGAAAGGCGATCCTCGCGTTCCCGGTGGCCGTCTTGAGTGATTCGACCCTTTGGACTTTGAGAACTTGATGCCTTCGGCGTGTGCGGCGTTCAGCAGTCGAGAATGCGGACGGATGCTCTTTATAGGAGAGGTCTGTTGCAATTCGAGCACTTCATGGTCCTTTGCTCGGATTGGGTCCTTGAAGCAGCGTCGGAGTTGTGACCGTGGAACATCGTGAACACGAGAAAGGTTCGACGGAAGCTCGATTGATAAGCCACTTTTCCGCCTTTCGAGAATAGTGAATGGGCCAATATAGCGAGGCTAGCTTGCCCTTGATCCGGCGGTGAGCACCCTTCATTGGTATAGCGAAGATAGGCCTTTTCGCGAGTTGATAGACCATGTCTTTGTGATAGCGGTCATAATTACTCTTTTAGCGTGGTGGCGGTCTTGAGATTCTCGCGAATAATGCGGACTTGTTCTTGGCATGTTGGATAATATCCGGACGAAGAGTGGGCGTTCCCGATTTCGACCAGTTCGGAGGGTTCGGCACTTTCGTCCATATAACACTTGAAGGGGCCATCTTGAGACTAAGCTTGATAGCTATTATTATAAGAGAACTCAGCATCTGGAAGATTCCTCCCATTTCTTGCGAAAAAGCGACACAAGCTCGAAGCATGTCTTGAGAATTTGGTTGACACGTTCAACTTGCCCTTGAGACTGCGGATGAAGCGATCTTGAAAGATAAATGAGTACCCATAGCTTCTTGAAAACTTGCGGAATCTTGAAGTGAATAAGCTGCCACGGTCGAGCTGATAACGGTGGAATACCGTGAAGTGAAACAATTCGGACATATAGAGAGTTGCAAGCTGGCTAGCGGTGATCGTTTCTTTGACCGCCGGAAAATGAGCAACTTTAGAAAGCGGTCAATGGCGACAAGAATAGCATCATTACCTTTCTGCGATTTGGGAAATCCGGTGGCGAAGTCCATTTCAACATGGTCCCATTTCCATTCGGGAATAGAGATAGGTTGCGAGTTCCAGCAGGCCTTTGATGTTACGCTTTGATCTGACGGCAAGCGTCACACTCAACAACATAGCGAGCAATGTCTTGCTTCATATTAGACCACGAGAATCTCGGCGAATGTCTTGATACATCTTTGTACTACCGGGATGGATACATAGAGCGTATCATGAGCTTCTTTCATAACCTTCCGAGTCATATTCAGGTTTTCCTTCTTACGGCACCACTAAGCGGCCTTTGAAGTACAAAGCGCCATCATCGGCAATAGTGAAGAATGAGGATTTCCTGCTTTGAGGTCTTGCTTAATCTTGTAGACTTGAGTCAAATCCTGCATTGTCTTTATGGTGCCACGAGATCGGGTTCAACAGCCAGGGTATAGAGGAACCACGAGGGAACAACACGGAGATTCATCTTGCGGAACTCCGGAGGAGGGGCGAAGTGCACCGGAGGAACAATATGGAGGTTCAGCTTTCTGAATTCTTCAACAAGTGAGGCTGAACTTTGTGAACTGAAGGTGGTTCTTGATAAGACTTGCGGCTCAAGGCATCAGCCATTACATTAGCCTTGCACAGGCGTATAGGAAATACCCAAATCAAAGTGCAGCAGTCTCCATCCATCTCTGTGAGCGGAGGTTCAGGTGCAGCTGAGTAAGCAGATACTTCAGACTTTGGTGGTGGTGAAGATCTACATAGCGATTACCGAGAAGGTAATGTCGCCCTTGCTTTAGTGCATGAATAGCGACAGCAAGTTCGAGGTCGTGAACTGGGTAGTTCTCTTCGTGAGGCGCAATTGTCGAGAGGCATAAGCAACCACTGCGCTCTTGCATTAGGACACCGCCTAAACCTTGACGAGAAGCGTCGCGATAAATATGAAGTCCTTCTTAGTATCGGAGGAGCTAGCCTTTGGGGCAGAAGTCAACTTGTCTTTGAGTGCACAAAACTTTCACGACACTTATCATCCATTGGAACTTGGCGCCCTTATACAGCGAGGTTAGTCGGAGGCACAGCAATCTTGGAGAAGTTCTCGACGAATCGGCGACAATAGTGGCGAGACCGAGAAAACTTCGACTTATGCGTTCTTGGAGGAGTCAATCGAGAATAGCTGAACTCTTTCGGGGTTGGCAACAATACCATCCTTAGAAATGACATGCCCAAGATAGGTTACTTGAGAAGCGAATTCACATTTGGAGAACTTGGCATAGAGTTGATGCTCTCGTAGCTTTTCGGCACAAAGGCGAAGATGTTGACATGTTCTTCTTCATTCTTGGAAAAGATCGGGATATCATCGGATAAACCACGACGAACTTGTCGAGGTAATCCATGAATATATAGTTCATCGGTGAGAGAAGGTGGCTGGAGCATTGGTTAAGCGAAAGACATGGCGGTGTACTCGTATGAACCATAACGAGTCACGAATGCGGTCTTAGGGATATCCTCCTCACGAACACGGATCTGGTGGTAACCCAACCTCAAGTCGAGTTTGAGAACAACGGCGAACCAGCCAGTTGATCATAAAGATCATTGATCAGGAAGAGGATACTTATTACGAATGGTAGCTTGATTTATGGGGCGGTAGTCTTGGACCAATCGGTTTGTCCCATCCTTCTTCTTGACAAAGAGAAGGTGCTCCCCAAGGAGAGCAACTTGGGCGAATGAAACCACTTTGAAGAGATTTGTCGATTTCCTCCTTTAGCTCAAGGAGTTCATCGGCGGCATCTTGTAGGGTAAACAGCTATAGGAGTGGTGCACGGTTTCAAGTCGATGATGAATTCAACAGCTCTAGCGAGGAATCCTGGAAGTTCTTGAGGAAAAGCGTCTTGGAAATGCATAAGCAGCGGGAATGTTTTCAATGCCCTCGAGTGGTGCGGCGTTCAATGCATTCAATGCATAGAGCCTTGCCTCGGCATTTTGCCTGATGAGCTTGGTAAGTGACTATTTCATCGAAGGGTGTAGCAGATGGGCGGTCTTAGTGGCGCAAACTATGGAAGCGATATCGCCTTTAACAATTCATTCCCAGAATGAGGTCAATGCTACAAGACTTGACCACGATGGGAGAGACAAGAATTCCAGTCCTTGATTTCAGCAGGGCGTCGTTGCAAATCATGGAGGTTCGACATTGGCCCATGAGGTGTGTACTAATAGTGAAGCATTCATGTCTTCACTTTTAATACCATGCATGAATGCAAAATCTTGAGACATGAATGAATGCGATGCCTGTATCAAATAAAGCGCATCTTGGTACTGAATTTGAGAAGTGTACCCATCACGATGTGAGGCTGGTCTTGAGCTTCGTTCAGATCAACGTGGTTGGCTGAGCTTGACCATAAGACTTGGCGGTGTTGTTGCGGTGCAGGTGTTTCCTCGGCCAGTTCTTTGGAAGGGCGGTGATTACAGTTACGGTTGCATTCTCTATACGGTGCCTGGTTGTCCTTTTTGAAGCACAAACCATTATTGGGGGTGGGAGCAGGAGCTTGGGGTGGTGGAGTTGGAAGCTTGGCTGCTTAGTTGTAAGCGGGGCGAGGTGCAGCATAGTTCGCCTTGGAGCGGTGCATTAATTTGGTACATCTTGTTGGGAATCCATATCTTGCGCTGCTGCGGGCGGGCCGAAGATGAGCCCGTGTCGCAGTTCGCTGTTAGAGCTCTGGTATTCCTGCGGACCAGTTTCGACATTGATAGCTTTGTTCACCAAGGTGGCGAAATCAGCAAAATCGTGCACTAGAAGTGCGAGCTTGATGTCGACTTGAAGGCCGTCACGGAACTTCTCTGTCTGCGTGCATCGGTTGCAATATCCTCTTGACATAGCGAGACAAGTCCGGAACTCTCGTGATAAGCTTCAACAGTCTTGTTGCCTTGGGTGAGTTGCGGAACTCACGCTTCTTCGGTCCATGACCCCTTGAGGATGAAGCGAGCACGGAAGGCAGCTTGGAAGTCGGCGGTGATGAGTGTTCCAAGCTGGCGAAATCGCTGTGGCTGTCCACCATTGAGCTGCGGGTCCCTTGGAAGAAGGAAGCAAAAGTGACATAGCTGGCGGGGGCTACATCAGAGACTCCATCTCATAGGTGATGTCACGGGCGATCATCGACATCCGGTGGCTGAGTTGAGCTGCGGTACATCTTTGGGGTTGAGCGTATGAAATCCTGCGAGTTGTTCCGTTTGGGTCTTTGGTTCATATTGGGCGAGAAGCTGAGCCATCATGTTCTCCATGGTGGCGATTCATCTCAAGCTGTTGGACCATACCAGCCATGTACTCGGTGGTGGTGGGAAGTTGGCACCACGACCACGACCAGCTGGCCTAACCATCCTGCTATTATATAACGAGGGTAGTTCAGCATTTGAGAAATTAAGCAAGAGATAAGAATCATTCATGATGAAACATGCATAATGAAAGCGACATGATGGGAACTACATAGTAGTTGGCATATCTTACAAAAGGAATCATGCATAGAGTTCGATACATAGAGTCGATTACATAGACTACTACATCATAGGCGACACAGGAGCTCATGGCGAATACATCAAACACTAACAAACAAGTCTACATCAGTCCCACAGCGATGCTGCGGAGGTAGGTGTAGCTTTGAAAAGCTGGTAGTCTTGGCAGCGGATAGTCCTCCACGTCGGTGACACAGGGGCCGCGGATACTCAGTGCTGAATCCGGCGTCCGGTGGCGAAAGAGGGCCAAGTCTTGGAGAGTAGCCTCCCACGTCGTAACCGACACCACTGGGGCATCACGGTCTGGCTGGGTAGATCGCGAGCGGCAGCTCTCGGATCGGACAAAGGGTGCATCAGCGTCGAGCACAGTAGAGGTCTTGACGGGTGATGTACAACTTCGTGGCGAAAACTCGGTTAGCTCGATCCAGCCCATCGACATGCGAGAACAAAGTTACGATGGTAGAAGGGCTCTCTGGTGGCGATGGAGTAGGCAGCGGTGTAGTAACCCTCCTCACCAACATCGAGCCGCGATAGCAATGTGCACGAAGGGGAGGTGTCCAACTCTCGATACTCTGCGAAGGCGTGTCGAGCAGCATAAGCAGACATCGTGGACTGCCATATCGATAGTCACTCCAACACCATGTGCGGTGTGCAGCACGATGAGTGGACTCGTACTCCGAGTAGAGGTGGGCGATGGCGCGATACTGCTCTGGTTATAGTCTGGTACTCCTCATAGGCGGTGTACTCGGGGTGCAGCGATAACCGGATAGGTCATCATCTCGGCTAGCACCGCGGTGATCCCGAGCACCAATGGCCGTCGTGTGGCGCCGACCTGCCTCGTGGGTTCCATCTGAAAACAAAGGCGTTTCAAAGGAGTCAAATGGCGGTGTGGAAATTGCTCAAATACAATTCCAAGAACAACTAAGGCTATATCCAACTTTGGGGTGAATGTGGTCACGGGATCCTAGTGTTAGTTAGTAAAATCGTTTAACCCGAGTAGAAGAGAGTTGAGTCCCGAGTAAAGGTCGAGGTAAAAGATCCTAGTACCACCCGATGGCGGCGTGGGCCGTAAGGCACACAGCCAAGTTAGTAAAAGTTTTGCAATGTCTAGACTAGACTTGGCCAAGGAGTGTGGAAGGGGATTCCTACAGGCGATCGGCTCGATACCAACTTGTGGCGCCCTCGATTCAATCGTACACTAATCATGCACACAAATGTATGCGATCAAGATCAAGGACTCACGGGAAGATATCACAACACAACTCTACAAATAAAATAAGTCATACAAGCATCATAATACAAGCCGGGGGCCTCGAGGGCTCGAATACAAGTGCTCGATCATAGGCAGTCGTGGAAGCAACAATATCTGATCTGGACATAAGTTAAACAAGTTGCCATAAGATGGCTAGCACAAGCTGGGATAGCATTTGAAGAGGAGCAGGCCTCTGCAGGGATCCTCCTAAGCTACTCTTAGTGGTCGTCGGTGGGCTGCACATAGTAGTAGGCACCTCGAGGTAGTAGTCGTCATAGGCGGTGGCGTCGGCTCCTGGGCTCCATCGTGCAGTTGCAGCAATCGAGTAGAGATAGGGAAAAGGGGAACAAGGCAACAGTGAGTACTCATCAAAGTACTACTTAAACAAGGAACTACACTACATATGCATGGATATATGTGTAAAGGCCATATCGGTGGACTGAAGCTGCGAGAATGCGAGAATAAGAGGGGATAGCTAGTCTTAACGAAGACTAAACTAGTCCTCAAGTAACATCACATAACAATAATCCTACCGGTGATCCCTCCTCATATCCACGAGAGAGGCGACCACGGTTATATCGGCACTTGGAAGGGTGTGTTTTATCAAGTATCCGGTTCTAGTTGTCATAAGCTCAAGGTACAACTCCAAGTCGTCATTCTTTGAAGATCACGGCTATCGAATAGATTAACTTCCTGCGAGGTGCACCATCTTACCCGCCCGCTTGATCCCATTTGGCGGACACACTTTCTGGGTCATGCCCGGCGCGGAAGATCAACACGTCGCAGCCCACCTAAACTGTGAGAGGCCAACCGCGGTCTAAACCTAAGCGGTGGGTATGGGCCCATCGCCACGAGCACACACACTTGCGTTGCGGCGGTGAAGCAGACCTAGCCTAACAGGCGTTCAGTCCAATCCGGTGGCGCGCTCGTCGTTGACGTCTGAAGTGCTTGGTGATACCACGGCGCGGGATACCCATAACTACTCCAGCGTAGATGGTTAGTGCGTATAAGCTCGTAGCCAACTCAGATCAAATACCAAGACCTCGTTAAGCGTGTTAAGTAACATGAGAGCCCGAGCAGAGCAGGCCCACCTCTCTCTAAGCGGTCTCAACCTGCCTGTCGCTCGCCTCAAAGATCCACTCATGGTGCTCCATCGGCCGACCGACTTTAGTCTCACATGTATCATGTATAAGTATATAGTATATACCGTGATCAACTCCCAGTGATCACGGCCCGATAATATATACAGCGGGACGGACAAGAATGTAGGGCCACAGATGAAAGTACTAGCATCCTATACTAAGCATATAGGATTGCGGTAAAAGTAACAACGAAGTTACAAGGACAGGCTATGCAGCGATATAGGAGTATCTGAAAGCAGTAACATGCTATACTACTCTAATGCAAGCGATATAGAGAAGAGTAAGCGATATCTGGTGATCAAGGGGGCTTGCTGGTTGCTCGGCAAGTGAGAGAATTAAATCAACACCGTAGTCGAGCGGCAATGCGGCGATGTCGGTCTCGTAGTCTCTACGGAGAGAAGAGGAAGAAACAATGAATACCAAGTAAGCAGATGCATATCGATGCATGACATGTCAAGAAGCGATGCTAAGCGTGCCCTAACGTGGTATGAAGTCTTGGTTAAGAAACATCAGGAAAGTATTCCGGTGTTTAGGGTTTTCAGGCGGAGGGCGGAGGAAAAGTTGCGAGGTTCGATAGGTTAGGGGTGTGTGGCGGACGAGCGGACTGCGTATCGGATTAGTCTCGTCGTTACGAGCAACTTTCATGTTGAAAATATTTTAATCCGAGTTACGGATTAAAAGATATGATTTTAAAAGATTTTAATAATTTACGGAATTTAATTAATTAATTAATTAATTGAAAATGTATTTATAGCGTCGGCATGATGTCATCTTGGCGTCGGCAGATCATCGAGGTTGACTAAGTCAACCACGACATGTGGGTCCCGTTAGTCATACCTTTGTTAACTAATTAACTTAATTAAGTTTAATTAACGATGAGTTAATTAGGTTAATTAGTCATTAGGTTTAATTAATCGAGTTAATTAAATTACTTAATTAATTAATTAATTAGTTTTATTCATTTTATTTATTATTTATTTAAATTCATTATCCTTTTCTTTTTATTTTAAAAAGCGTCGAGAGGTGGGGCCCCATGTCGATGGCGATGGGGGGTTTGGACCGGTCGACTCTGTGCCGAAGTCAACAAGCGAGGCCTGGGCCCATCGATCGATGTGGCGGGGCCCAGTGTACGTCGGCGGGGCGGAGTTAGCTCCGGTGGCTACCATGGCGGAGCGCGGAGCTCGCCGGACCGTTCCAGTGTGCCCAGGCAAGTGTGGGCGGCGTTCGGAAGGAAAGGCGGCGCGTCCGATGGGGGCAAGGGTCGGCGGACTTGGCGAGCGCCAGCGGCGGGGCGGCGGAGGTTCGGTCTCCGTTCGAGGGCTTGCTGAGGTCGGGGAGGGTTGCTGTGGCCTTGAACCCTACAGGCTCGGCCCGTGACCGTTTAGTCACCGAAGCGCCGGCGTTGAGTTCCATGGCCTGCGAAGCGTCCGTCTGTGGAGGGCGCCCTTTCGGCGAGGAGGAGAGGAGGTGGGGATGGCGTGGCGTGGCGGCGTGGCCTGATGACCGCATGGCCGGGCAGTGAGAGTCAGCGGCAGCGTCGTTCGGGAGGAGAAGGCGAGGGTGAGGCGAAGCTCACGGTGGGGACAATGGGGTCTGGCGGGCTCGGGGCGCTCGGTGGCGACCGGCGAGGAGGAGGCGAGGCGGCCGACGGCGTCGGGGAGATCCGGTGGTGGCGTGGGGGTCGAGGGGCGACCTGCGGCGAGGAGCCTGATGGCGTGGGCGGCAGGGAAGGGGTCAGGCCAGGCGGGGGAGAGGTGGCGTCATGATCGGTGGCGGGGTTCGTCGGCGTCGAGGACATGACAGGGTGGTTGACCCGATCTAGATCGAGGAGGGGAGAAAGGGGATCGGGGATGAGTGGCGTGGGCGGCTAGGGTTAGCCGACCGGAGAAGGTGGCCGATAGAGGGTGGGCCTTGGGAGGTGGGCGGTGTGAGGGGGCTGGTGGGCAGGTGGGAGGGTTTGGCCAGGTTAGGCTGATGGGGTTCCTCCCCACTTTCTCTTTGTTTTATTTTGTCTTTTCTTATTTTCTTTCTTTTTTCTGTTTTAATTTATTTAAACTACTTAGACCCTTTACAAAAATGTGTGCACCCACCATAATTAGGTTTGTTATTTTGGCAACCCCGAACATTTTAGTTTGAGTTTTTGAAAACTTTTATCGTTTGCTTTTGTTTTGAATTTGTTTTAGATCGGGTTGAATCAGCGTGAGTTTAGTCCACGATGGCAAGAGGTGATTCTTGTTGCTTAATCATCCGGGTGTTCAGATCCGAAGACCACTTCGGTGTAATTGAGCACATACAATTGGCTTCTACACAGTATGGCGCCTTTAAAGGTCGTTTTGGTAGGTTTAATCCTTGAGGATCTATGCCCATTTGCGCCTTTGTATCACAGTAAAAGCGGGTTCGAGGCTCTTGCCGCAAATCCATCGAGGACTCTGGTTAGGTGAAATCCATCGACGATTGGGTCTAAGACCAGGTCGGCGAATCCGCCCGTGGCGGATCTTTGGTGAGGTGGTCCCTTGGTCAAAAGTGATCGGGCGGGAGGACCATGGATTGAACTTGGGGCAACTAGCTCCATCGGCGTAGACATCCACGAGTGCCTTCCGCTCCCTTTTGGGTATGTGCGTTGCGTATATCATGTTCACCGTCCACACTGTGAGAAATCATACATCCTCAATATATCTACGCGGAGTCGGGGCGTTCCCACAGCCGTGTGCTTTTTGGCGATCTTGCGAGTGCAGTTCTAGTGAAGGGCCTAGAGGCCTCTCTGTCGCGACCACGGGGTGATTGGTCGGCCGTATTGTCTCCCCCTGTGATGCGGGTTCGTAAGCCTCCTCCTCTAATCGGAGGGCTTGCGTTTTGGGTAACTTTGGAGGGTGTTGAGCTCATGCTCTTGACGCGAGACTTGATCCATCACATCGGCTAGCAGATCTGATCAGCTCTAAGCTGTTCTTGCTTTTTCTTGAGGCTGTTCGCCGTGGCCATAAGCCTGCGTCTAAGCGCTCTTGTTCGGCCAGGATCCTCGAGGCGATGAATTCATCGTCGTCGAGGCTGCCGTCTCTCGGAGGAGGCATATAATTCTCTACCTCTTCTTCGCCGCTCTCTCGTGAGGGTGGCGTCTCCATCCTCCTGCGGCTGGATCTTCTTTGGAGTGGATTGTCTTGACCTTTGTCGGTGTATTGTTATCTCGGTGCGGAATCTTCATTCTTCTTGTGGCGGGATTTAGGCGGCGCCCAGGCCTTGGCGCTTAGGCTGTTCCTTGGAGGTCATCCTCCTCCGTTCCTTCGCCATTCCCATCCTTTGGGATATCCACCATGTATATGTCATATGATGAGGTGGCTTTCCGGTGCGAGTGGCGCTGGTTCTTGTTAAATCTCGGCATAAATCGTCCATACCGTCGATGTCTTGAATCGTATAGTCTAACATGTCGGTTAGATCGTCGACAATGGCTACCAAGTGGGTGGTGGGTGGGCTTTGAATTTCTTCGTCGTCCGCATCCCAACCGTCTGACCGATCCGGCTAGGGCTCTCGATAACGAGAGGTACTTTGGTGAATTCAAGATGTCGCCAAAAGGTGAGTCGAAAGATGTCCGCTTCGGTGAACTCCATGACGGCGTAATGTCGGATTCGATCGGAGGCGTGGGAGGTTCGAAATCCGGCAAGAGTCCGGCACCTCGGTCGCGAGCTTTATGAGGACAAGATCGGTGTTGACTCTATCGCCGTAGAGGTTGCAGCCCAGGCGGTGTCTAGCCATCCGTCCCGATCTGCGATCGGCTCGAATTGAAGATCGGGGCGGGTTGATCTGACCTCGAGTCTTGTCGGCTGCGAGCTAAATCATGATCGCCGTGGCGGTCGGCACACTTCGGCTGTGGCTCGACTCCATCAAGGATCAAGTCCCGCGGATGTCGGCCGTGAAGTTCAAACTTCAAATTTAACTTTGCGGCGAGGCGTAGCTTCGATCTGCTCGGATAGCCAGCGAATCGGCCCTTGATCTGAAGCCGCCCGAATCTGAAGATCTGTCCGGGAGAAAAGTCTCACCCTGGACGCGTCGTTGATGATGGTCGAAGAAGCCATTGAGCCTATCGGTGGCGACGGAGGAACTCTCAATGAAAGCACCAATGTCGATGTCAAAACCGGCGGATCTCGGGTAGGGGTCCCAGCGTGCGTCTAGGCGGATGGTAACGGAGACAAGGGACACGATGTTTTACCGAGTTGGGCCCTCTTGATGGAGGTAAAACCCTCGTCCTGCTTGATTAATATTGATGATGTGTGTTACAAGAGTGGATCTACCACGAGATCAAAGAGGCTAAACCTAGAAGCTAGCCTATGGTATGATTGTTGTTAGTCCTATGGACTAAAGCCATCCGGTTTATATAGACACGGAGAGGCTAGGGTTACCTGGAGTCGGTTACAATGGTAGGAGATCTACATATCCGTATCGCCAAGCTTGCCTTCCACGCCAAGGAAAGTCCCATCCGTACACGGGACGAAGTCTTCAATCTTGTATCTTCATAGTCTTCGAGTCCGGCCGATGACGATAGTTCGGCTATCCGGACACCCCCTAGTCCGGAACTCCCTCAATCATGCTAGCTATCTTATGATCATGCAAAGCAATATGACAATAAATGCTCAAGTCATGTATATGATGATGATGGAAGTTGCATGGCAATATATCTCGGAATGGCTGTGGAAATGCCATGATAGGTAGGTATGGTGGCTGTTTTGAGGAAGATATAATGAGGCTTATG